>CM076581.1:435436999-436030350 GCA_034641835.2 Pinus albicaulis | reverse complement strand
AAAGTGACACTGTATAAGTTTGTTATGCAGGAGGCAAAACAAACCTTCCATATGATTGGAAGAGATAACCAACCGGGGGAGGACTGACAAGTGAAACAAGGCAAAGGCTGAACCTAGGTCAAAACTAAAACCATCCAAAATGAAGGAAATATATAAGTGTATGTGCTTTGTTCAAGGGCAACAAACTGACATTGTACTGCCATCAAATTACGAAGTTACATCCCATTCCCGCTCTTTTTGTTATATTTGATTTTTTTGTCTTTTTCATATAATAAGCCTGAAAAAGAATAAAAGAATGTTATGGTACAATGGATAGAACAAGTATTAAGAAACAGATGCACTATTTCCTGGGATTGGAACGATCCTATGCTCAATGCAAGGTGATGGAAACTGGTAAGCGATACTCAAAGGAATGTTCCATCCATGGGTAAAAGGGTGTCAAGTCGCGACAGCTAAATGCATGCAATGGTTAACTTGTATAGATAGTCAAGGTCAAAATTTGGCTTAAACATTGAGTCCAAATGAAGCCGGATAAAGGCCAGGATAAATAAGTAGCCAATATGCAATGCAGTAATACAACTTAACGACACCGTGGAGCCTCTAGGGTAATTTGGAAAAAGATAAGTGATGAAGGAGAAGAATGAAGCTTCAACACATAAGACATGGCGGGACTAAAGAGGACTCCCGAGCCTACATAAAAAGCAGCATGGGCAACAAGTGATAGCGAGGAACTAACTAGGAAGCCCATGTAAAGGAAGGCTCTACCATCAAGTCATGATTAAAAAATCGGCGAGTGAAAAGGGTGTAATACTCATGACCTGATGGGATCGACCCTAAGGCAAGTGATCAGTATGGAGGCTAGAATTCAAGATGCAACGGAAAGTGATTCCCTAACCTATATGCCAGTGAAGATCATATACCTGCCGTGAAGAGTCTGAAATCATGGATCAAAAACCGGGAAAAGTCTCAAAATCGTCAAAATGTACCTGAAACATACCAAACTAGGCACTTCCAAGCAATCAAGTTATACAGCATAAGACAGATCGAAAAAATAAGCATAAGGAAATTTTTGCAAAAATTTTCAATTTTTAGCCATAAATACACAAATTACCTCTCAATTGGTTCATTATTGCATAGCTGATTTGGAAAAAGAGCTCTGGAGCTAAAAACTTGTTTCGTCAAATCAGGGACAACCGACCGTCGGAATTCAGCGAAACTTCAGGTAGGCTCCTTAATCATCCTGTTGATTCATTTTGTCCGTTTAAAAACTAAAATTAAGTGATTTTTTACCTTGAAACCCTTATTAAAAAATGCGTATCTGCGCATACGCGGGTTCAATGAAGGCAAGCCGCGTATACACGCGACTGTGCACAGGGAAAGTTGCGTATGCGCAGGTCCATTTTCAAAAAAGTGATTCTAATGCAAATTTTGATGAAATTTTTCAGGATGACTATCTCTTGGAGGGAACGTGAGCATAGTGCAGTAGACCAAGAGGTCATGCAGGACCGCGCAGCTCAAAATATCCTCCGAAACTGCGGATTATTGAAATTCTTCAAAATGCCCAATATGAAAAGTAATGTGTGATTGCTTGAAATGCTCGTAAATTACTGGGAACCAGATCAGGATTGCTTCATAATTGATCAGATGCCTCTACGCATAGAAGTGGAGGATATATATTTCATCACTGGACTCTCCAGGAGGGGAGACCCAGTAGACCTTCACGGAAAACCCCTGGGAGGGTTAACTGTGGAAGATTATGTCCAAATCTATTGCGTAGAAAATTCCAAAAAGGTTGGAACACAGATTGCTATTAGAGATATCAGGGATTTGCACATGAAGATCCTCCTGTTCACCATTGGCAGAGTGGCAAGATCTGCCTCACTGCATCAGGCGTCCAGGACGCAAATGAGTATAGCTGTAGAGTGTTTGATTCACGTCTACGATTGGTGCACAGCCCTGCTACTGAATATGAAACAACAGCTGACTTCTATTCGCCAGACCAAAACTAAACACTTTGGCTATGGTACCATTTTGACCACATTCTTCTTCGAGAGAGTTCCAGCTTTGAGACCCAGAGTCATCTCGACTATCAGCAGCCCGCGAGACCCAAGAATTTCCCGTTGGGCAGACATGATGAAGAGACTGGGGGGCAGCGAAGTACCCCGAACCACGTGGGACGATGAGTTCTTCCTATGGTGGGGAGAACAGATCATCGCAGTGGACGACTATCCTTATGCTGGGATGGATTTCCGAGGAGATCCAGATCTAGTACTTCCACCCGGAGCAGCATGGGGAGCAGTCGGTAAGTTTTTGCAAAAATTTTTGACTTATATGATTTTTTGGATTTTTTCAATTATGTATGAAAAAATGAAAAACAAACATGTTTTTGGATTGGATTCATAATGACTGACAATTAAAAATGATCATGTTTCAGATGTTGGACCAGTTCGTCCTGAGGGCCTACCGCGCCACAAGCGCCGCAGAGGTGAGGCGGAAACAGCGGATTCCGACAGGACACTCCAGGTCGTGCAGAGAAACTTGGAGGGATTGACCCGTCAAATCCCTATGGTTGCCGTGGAGGACTTGCCGGAAGCCGTCCAGAGACGGGTTGTAGGAGTACCCCGGGACTGGGTTAGACTATTCCGCCGTGTGGCCACTGCAGTTATGTTCTATAGGAACACGACTTCTGGGTAGGGTCCTGAGGAGTAGATAGATTTTATATATTAGATGATTGTATATTCTTTTTTGAGACTGAACATGATGGGGCATAAGCCCAAGTTTTGTACGGCATTTATGGATCCAAATTTTGTAAAGTTTTTTGACATACCGATGATATATATACAGCGATATTTGATGTGATGTGATAAATGTATCAAATGTATGATGTTTCTGATGATTAGAATTTATTGCATTGAATGATTAATATGCCAATCTAAAGCTTGATTAGCTAATGAGTCAGCAAACCAATTGTCAGCTCGAGGAATATGAATGAATGTTAAAAATTGAAATGACCTTTGTAACAAACGTACCCTCAAGAACAATCGTAATAAAATTGAATCTCGTACCCGATAAGTGTTGTTCAACTGCGACACCACCAGCTGGGAGTCCAAGAAAACTACCAACGAATCAACACCCAAGGATATTGTCTCCGAGAGTAGATGAATGACTGCAATGTATTCTGCTACATTATTGGAAGCAGGACCAATGCAGACCCCTCTTGATACCAACAGCTGACCGGAAGGATAATGAAGCACCCAAGCCGCGGAAGCTAAGTTCCGGGTGTGTCTACTAGCACCATCTGCGAAACCAAAATGACTCATGACATCAACACAACCTGCCAAAGCAGATCAAAAACATCACCATCTCATCAAAAATCGAAAATCAAACAGATATGTACAAGACAAAACTACTATATACAAAGCAAAATGCCGGGGCAAAGCCTAGGCATAATACTTCTTCAGATAGAGCCCATTTCGGGGCTCCGACAACTCATTTCCTTCAAAGTCAACCAAGGTATATGCTCCTTTCTTAAGGACCTTTTTGACGATATAGGGGCCATACCACATCGACTTAAACTTTCCCGCCCCCAAGGCATCTTTTTCTTGGGCATAGACCAAAACAAGGTCACCTTCGGAAAAGACCCTAGGCTTAACCGCCTTATCGTACTGAGCTTTAACTCAGTTTTTATGCGCTTCGTTCAACGTGGCGGCATCTCGACGCTGCTCATCAAGATGTTCCAGATGAAGAAGCCGCTCTGCCAGACTAGAAGTGTCAGGAAGAAGCTGAACAGCTAATTTAAGGGAAGGAATCTCGCATTCAATGGGGAATACGGATTCCAACCCGTGGACTAACTGAAACGGAGTAAAGCCAGTTGCAGTTTTAACTGACGTCCTGTATGCCCAGAGTGCAGGATATAGCATAATGTGCCAGTTGGATCTATGTTTATCAATTGTCCGTTGAAGAATTGTCTTCAAGGATTTATTCACGGCTTCCACTTGCCCATTGGCCCGAGGATAATATGGAGATGAATGCTCCTGCCGGAAACCCAATTTAAGAGCCAACTCAGCCATCATACTATTCTGAAAGTGACTGCCATGGTCAGTGACAATCTCTCTAGGTATACCGAAACGGGCGATAACTTGGTTGAAGAAGAAAAGAGCTGCAGTCTCACCATCGTTCCCAAAAGTAGGCATAGCTTCGACCCACTTCGTAAAGTAGTCTACTGCTACGATAATGTACTTGTGACCTTTTGCCGAAGGCAGGTTACAAGTAGTATAATCCATACCCCACTTTGTAAAGGGTCCGACAGTAACGACTGGAAAAAGCGGAGCTGGATGAGCGCGCATTTTTCGAGTATACACCTAACAAGGATGACACTTCTTGACCGATTCAATACAATCTTTGAAAATCGAGGGCCAGAAGTAGCCAGCACGCAAAATCTTTTGGGCTGTAGCAAGCCCTGATAAATGAACCCCACAAGCTCCACCGTGAGAATCATTGAGCACAGCCTCAGCTTCTTCGAAAGTTAAGCAGCGTCTTAGGATTGAATCAACCCCTCGACGGTACAAAGCATCACCAATAATCAAATAACTTTTAGCTAAGTGACGCAGCTTGCGACGCTCATCTTTCGAAAAAGAAGAGGGAAACTTCGCAGTCTGGAGATACACAATGATATCCCCATACCAAGGATCTTGTGGAGAGATTAAAAACAAGTGTTCGTCCGGAAAGGACTCATCATAGATCATCTCCTCACTACAAGGCAACTCGGAGATCAATTCTGCAAAGACTAATGACTTCTTGGATTTGGCAGACATGAACTCTAGATCGAATTCCTGTAATATCACAATCCATCTATTATATTTGCCCCCAATCACTCGCCTGCTGAGGACAAACTGAAATGGATTGGCAGCTACCAAGACATAAGTTTTGCGAAGAATAATGTAATGTCGGAGTCGCTGCACAGCATGGACTGCTGCTAAGGCTAAATTTTCTATCGGGGTGTATCACAGTTCAGGTCCTACCAGTCCTCGACTAAGGTAGTAAATAACATGCTCAGTAAGAGCATCATCTTCCTGAACCAGAACCATACCAATGGTAGATTCTACTGTAACCAGATACAAAAGAAAATCTCTGCTATAATCGGGTGGACTCAGCAAAGGAGCAGAGGTCAATGCCTTTTTCAAGGCATCGAATGAGCGTTGAGCGTAGTTGTCCCAAAGAAAAGGAACTCCTTTCTTCAACAATCTCATATATCCCTTTGTAATCTCAGCATAGTTAACGATAAACCTCCGAAGAAAATTAGACTTCCCTTGGAGACTTTGAAGCTGACGGATTGAAGACGGGGGAGGCAATCGAAGTATTGCCTCAACCTTGAAGGGATCTACCCTTATCCCTTCCCTAGACACGATAAATCCCAACAGCCGACCGGATGTTACCGCGAAAATGCACTTGTTCGGATTCAAACGAATTTTATAAAAACGACACCTGTCAAATATTTGCCGGAGGTGACCTGGATGATCCATCCTCTTTCGAGAATGAGCAGCTAGATCATCTAAGTATGCCTCAATGATTTTCTTGATGTCGTGGAAGGCGTAAGACATGGCCCGCTGAAAAGTAGCTCCAGCATTTTTAAGACCAAAAGGCATCTTCTTATATGCAAACGTACCCCAGGGACAAATAAATGCGGTCTTATGTTGATCTTCTGGACTGATAGTAATTTGATTATAACCAGAGAAACCGTCCATGAAGGAGAAAATCTCGTTACCGGCACACTCGTCAATAATCTGATCAATGAAAGGTGTGGGGTAATTATCTTTAGGACACGCCTTATTCAGGTCTCTGAAATCGATGCACACTCGAATCGTTCTTTGCTTTTTATCTACCGGAACGGGGTTTGAAACCCATTTAGTCAGAGGAACTGGGAAAATGAATCCTGCCTTAAGTAGCTTTTCAACTTCAGCTTTGATAGCTGCCGCCTTCCTAGGATTAACCGGACGAAGTTTTTTCCTGACCGGCTTAGCGTTTTCATACGTCTTGATCTCATGCTGGACAATAGATGGGTCTATGCCAGGCATTTCCTCATAAGACCAAGCAAAAACATCCCTATACTCTTTTAAGAGCTCGGTATAGATTTGAACCTCTTCATGGGAACATTCAGCTCCAATGAAAACGTTCTCGACAATATTGGGATTCCTGGAGATGTTCACCGGGATAGTAGGAGAGATCACAGCCATGTTCCCTTCAGCATAAACCTGTGCTGGTGCTAAGGGGCTCAAGACTGGGTGAACAGGTCCAGGAGACCGAGGACTTGGAAAACTTGTTTCGACTTCGCTCAAGTCAGGTAGGAAGTAAGACCGATGATGCAAATCATCCCACGGTCTATCTATACCTGTCATCGTCTGGTAGGATACTTCTTCAGATGGAAGAGTGGTATCTAATGGGACAATCCGGCGTAAGAAGAAGTAAGCGTCCAAGCCGGAGCCACATCACCATCCAACCCTTCCGGCGAAAGAGGAGCTGGATCAGATTCTGCAGTGTCAACAACAGACTGATATGCAATCTCAGCTGCAGAAATCGGGAATTCCATTCCACCCCCTTGCCCTTCCTCCAATGTGGTCGTTGGGGAAGGTAAGGTCCAAGGGTCCGAAAAATAATGAGTTCGAAAGAACTCTCTTCGAAGGGGAGCCTTGGAGGATGAAATAGCATTAATAGACACCTTAGGAGGAGGAAGATCAAAAGAACCCATCGGGGAAGAATACATTCCAACTCCTAGATTCTCGACAGGCGCCTTAGTATTATCCAACTTAGGCACAGATGAGTCAGAAGGCGCATCCAGGTCTACAGGAGGACAGTCCAGTTGATCCACCGTGACTATCCTCCCTTCGTGGGGGAAACATATAATTCGAAATAATGAGGATGCAATGGCATCCATCTCATATATCCAGTTCCTCCCCAGCAGAAGGTTGTAGTCCAAGGCTGCATCCACTACCTCAACCTCTATGTTAACGGTTTTGCCCCCAACACAGATGGGCAAAGCCAGGACAATACCATGGGGTCTGTGAGAATGACCATCGAATGCAGTAAGAACAGTGCTAGATGGAACAGCTTTGGGAGATCCAAGTGTCTTCCAGCATGCGAGAGACATCACGCAAGTAGAAGCACCCTCATCAACAACCGTGTGAAAGATATTAGTCTTCCGATACGATGATTTAATATGGAAGGCCATATGATGAGGAAGTCTCTTCTTAAAATTATTCATATCAAAAGTAATCAGAAGAGAATTTTTTGGATCAATAGCCCCAATGGCAGCAAGCAAAGCACTGCGCTGAGCCGGACAAGACTGGAGTACCTCTAAGGCAGACATAGCACAAGGACTCTGCGCCAGATCTTCTACAATCGAGTAGTTCTGGGCAGCCCTCGCGTTCGGATTAATCGTTGACCGCTTAGAAGATGCTTTCGGCATCCGAGGCATAGACTCAACAGTTGGCTTCGTGATATGAAGCGGCTCAGTAGCATCAGGAACTTCCTTAGCTTTCGAAGATTCCTCTCCGTCATAATCACGGGATCTCGTAGCGACATCCACGTGAGCACTCATCATAAAGATATTCGATGGAATTTCCCCTTCCTGAGGACCTCCAGAGGAAGCCCCAGGATTTTGATTCGCACCAGCAATTAATTGCTGCCCTTGGGGAAAAGGGTTTGTTAGCACAGCCTGGGAACTAGAAGAACCCTGCTGAGATAACAGGCGCTGAGCATCCTGAATTTTCGGGCAAAGGTGTGTGAGATGGTCTCCAACACAAAGCTTGCATGGAAACTTCACTTTCTTTTTCTCCTTTTGACCCTCACCAACACGCTCGTTGGTTTTATTTGCATTGCCCTTCCCGTTCTTGCCCTTCTTCTTGTTATTTCGTCCCTTCTTCTTCCCATCGGATTGTTGATTTCTTTTGGGATCAGAAGCTTGGACAACATTTATGGACAAAGACTGGGAAGGTGATGAATCAGCAGGCACATCTTGACCAGAAGGAGCAGATTGTAAATACAACTGCTGCAGTTGAGAAAGCAGGCTGGCTGCATTACTATTGACCGATCCAACAAGCCCGTCACCATGCGGACCAGGTTTAGGTTTCGATAAATCCAATTTGGAGCGAGGAGCATTGGGAAAATACTTATAAAGCATCCCAGACTGAGAATAGATCAGTTCTAACTGCTGGGCCCTAAAGATGGCCTGCTCCTCAGAAAATACCCCAGATAGGGATACATCTTTTGAAATATCTGACTGCAGAGATTTCAAAAACCACTCGAGAAGGAACTCACTTGGAATATGGGCTTTGATAAGCCTCTTCCTTCTCCTCCATTCCTGAATGTGATCAGAAATGTGAGTTGCCTCATCCTGCTTAAAATTAGCCAGGAGTTCGGTCCCAGCCTCATATCTGACAGGCAACTGAAAATGGTTCAGAAAAGTGATAGCCAATTCTCCAAATGTGGCGAAACTGCCCCCAGTGAGCTCTATATACCATTTTGCGGCATTTCCAGTTAAGGTGCGCTGAAATAATCTCAATCTAATCGAGTCGTCGATCAGAGAGTTTGAAGAGCACCATAAGTGGAAAGTGGTGATGTGGTCTGCCGGATCTTCATCATTCTTACCTTCAAACTTAGGAATGTCTGAAGGAAGTTTGGTTGGAACCGGAGGCCACCCCGGACTATACCGAATCGGGTCATTAGTTAACTTCGACAAGTCTGGCAAGTTTAACGTTGCCAGAAATGGTAATCGAGGCGAAGCCTGAGAATTCCATCCTTGATGGGATGGATTTCAAACATTCTGAAAAGAATAGCCTGGATTTGATGAGGCACCAGGCTGCCAGAAAGGACCCGTAGAAAACGGAGAAGAACCTCCTCCCCACGCCGAGTTACCAAAACCCAGACTAGTTCCCCCCGCTGAAGTATTGACTGAAGAGGAAAGCCCCTGATAGGGGTTCCATGCATTAGACAAAGGAGAAAAAGACTGATAAGCACTCGATGCAGGGAAAGAAGCATTCCCTTGATGACTCGCGAAGAACTGATTCCCTGCCCCCGACGTTGCAAACATAGGATTCCATCCCATAAAAGCAGTCGAACTTGGCCCCCCAGACCAAGGGTTGAAACTCTGGGTCTGGGACGTAAAAGGAAATGACCCTAAAGAAGGATTGGGACTGGGAATATGCCCAGTCCCAAAGGGGAAACCCTGAAACGAAGCCGATCCACTAGCCATGTTAGACATGGGCGTAGATCCAGTTGCACCGGCGGTAAAGGAAAAAGAGGGATTTCCAGCAATGGACATCCCTGAACAGAAGGGACCAGAATGAGAAGCATATGCTTGGGTGAACCCAGAGCCAAACATAGCAGTGCTAGAAGCAATCGAAGATAGAGCAAGAGTGCCCCCTGCTTCGACAGAAGCAGGGGTCTGAATGCCCGCAGCACTCACGGTAGAAGCCGCGTTCCCAGTCGTGGCCATCGAAAGATAAGAAAGATATGGAAGATCCGGCGGTCTCTCAGACTCCGGTCCGACGTACTGAATAACAAATGGATGATCAAGAGGAAGAGGAGATGGACCTGTAGCTGCAGGCTCAGGTATATCTTCTATCTGAAAATCTTCCTCCTGAGGAAACAATACTCTCGAGGTGAGCGGAACGCTCCTCTCGGAACCGACACCGAAATCAGCAACGAAACCTTCAGACCTTAGTGGAGGATCTCTCTCCACAGCGTCAGACTCTACAGGGTGAAAACCACCTGCTAAATCGCTCCTACGCCTTCTCGAAGAAGGCTCTGCACTCTCGGGAGATAACCCCCGGATTCTCCTCGAATGTCGAGGCGCTTGATCCGCCACTTTTAAAGATTTATTATATTAGACTCAAAAAAGTGAAAAGCTAGGCAAGCTAGGAGCAAAGAGCACTCACTAAAATAAAAATCCCTGAGAAACAGCAAGCAAACAGCCTCCAAGTATTTCCGCTCCGGGTGATGAGGACCGGACACCAAAATACAGGAAAGCGAAATATAGGGCCTTCCGAAAGCAGTCTGGGATGATTAGGGCCCAGAACAACTAGCGAAGGTATCAGAAACAGTTACGCCGACCTCCTAACGACAGCCTTTGTCGGCTCAAGCACCCAAGCTTCATGCACCCCAAAGGGAATACCATGAGTGATGCGACGTTCATTGTACTTACAGTATTCCCCTGCTAGCCACCTGGGTGGAACCTAGAACAAGACCATGGACACCAACTGCATCGTAAGTCGGGTGAACGGTTTTGAGGTTAGATTCAGCTAATCGGAGGGGGCGTATCCCTCTTCTTAACCTTCACTTCCCCTCGCGCTTGACTCTCGGATGAGAGCTTTCCCAGTCCACCTCACGGAGTTGGATTTCGCTCAATTAATAAACTTCTATGTTTGTTTGAGCGGCCTTGGAGAGTTAACTCTCCTCTCTCCTATTCCAAGGCCCTACAACCTAGCTAGTTTGTGATTGACACTTAATAAAACTTGCTAGTTGATTTTAGATTAAATCGCTTATTTTAAGGGCTGTTGTATTAAGTCACAAGGATATGGAGTTGAAACCAATGATGTTCTAACGCAAAAGAAATTAATAAAAACCTGACTACATGCACATGCAGTTCTTTGTCTTTCGATGAAGAGAAATTTCTATATAAGTTCTACGAGACTAAAAAATGTATTTTTCTTTTCGAATTACAAACTCACACTCTCAAAAACTAAGAAGCTAACTAAATGATTCAATGCACCTAATGCAAATGACCACTAGCATGTAAATTCTAAGATGCAAAAAGTCCCTTGAAACAAGGTGAAATTTCCCAAAAGGCTCCTTCAGTTTTAACTCATCTTTTGTTGTCCAGAAAGCCAATTCTTGAAAACAAGAACTCTTAATATAAGACAGCAAAAACACTTAACAATAAGAAGAAGAAATCAAATGACAACCTCTCCTCAAAATCAAGCCAAAAACTAGAAGCAAGAAACTTCACAAAAGCTCCAAAAGATATGGCCAAACGAAAATGAAAAACGCAACAACAAAAACAAAAACAAGACCAAATGTTTTTTGAGTTTTTGAAATGCAAAAAACAAAAAGCAAAACAAATGTTTTTTTCGGCTTTTTAGTTTTATAAAACAAGAGCTCAAGAAGACCAAGCACAACTATCACAATTCAAGCCAAAACGAGACCGAATTTCAAGCACAAACTTCAACTATGCTCCCAAACCTTATAAAGCTAATGATAGCAAGATCAATAAGAGCAACGAAAGACCAAAAACTCAGCCAAGCAGCCTAGACGAATAGTGCAAACTTGCCGCAACAAAAGACTCCAAAGAAGCAAGAAAAGTTCTTTGAAAATTGCAACAAAACCCTAGCCTATGAAAACTCAAGAAAACCAATCGAAAACAAAGCAAAGAACGCAATGCAAAGCACAACACAAAGATAGGAGCGAGTTAGTGAGCAGAAGCTCTCTGTTCTGATAAAGCAGAACAGCCAAGAATGCTCAGAAAGCAATCTTGGAACTCAATCCAGGAGTGCCAGCACCAACAAGAACACTCTGCCAAAAAGATTAGTTTTCGAACAAACGAAAGAGAAACAAGACTTGAAACCACTTCTGTCACACTCCAGTAAGTACAGACACTCTGCAGACACAGGCCTCCACAGCCAGAAAGGACCAAAAACACCAGAATCCTAAAATTTCAAAATCTGCCTAGGTATACGCGACCTAGCAGTTATGCAACCAGCGTGTATACGCGTCTGTGTTAAGGGAAACTCGCGTATACGCGGGTCCCTTTAGACAAACTCGCGTGTATACGCGACTGTGTGCAAACAAAAGAGCGTATACAAAGAAAGATAATGAAAAAACAAAAAAGACAAGCCTGGGAAAGACACCAAGACTTCAGACTGACTGCAAGAAAGCAAACTGGACTGTAAAAGACAGAAAAAACTGTTGGCAACCTACCAAACAGCTGAAACAACCCAACAAGAGAATCACAAGAATGTGATCCCCAGCGGAGTCGCCAGTTCTGTTTCGGGGAATTAACACCCTAGAGGTTGGTTGGGATACAACCTCCACAGAGCAGGGGCGTACTACTTAACAGAGACTCACACAACCATGCACGTTCAGAAAAACCAAATAGAGAAGAATGAGAGATTTACCTGTTGGTCCTACGTTTGAAGTAGATCCACGTGGAGTCCAAACTCCCTGCAACCGTCCTTCCTCCTTAACCTGAAATACAAGAAGAAACCAGCACAAAGGACAAGTTGTACAACATATATCTACTCTATATGTTAGTGAGATTCATATAAAACATTAAATAAATCATAATGAATGCTTGTATAACAAATATTCTTCATACATTAAAGCATACACTAACACGTTTATTTCGGGAACAGCATGATACTTCTGTATTATAAATAGTACGTACAAAAGTAATCAAGAGGAGAGATCACCCGATCCTTCCAAGGCCTTCGCAGACCGTCGTCCGGATCCGTCCAGCCCTTGCCTCGCTAAGACTCCTTCCAAACTGGTGCATACGAGATAACATATAAAGGGATGTGTATCTCAAGGAAACAAGGGTTTCCTATAATGAATTGGGAAAGTGCAGGAGGCACGGGGAATCAGACTTGGATAGGGAATACCAACAGAGTATAATATCAATAATTCTCTCTCTCCCTTAGGCCATACACATGAGGGCTTTTTATAGTCCCTCCAAGTAGTTTCAGCAGTTGGAAACAGTTGGCCACGGGCTGGGGTGGTTGAACTACCTGAGTAACCATAAACCCAGCACGAAATTAGGGATTTTTTATATATTTTTTAATCATTTTAATGGCATACGCGGAAAAGTCTAGCTGTACTCGCGTATACACGCGGAAAAGTATGGGCATAGTCGCGTATGAGGGATTTTACACTGTTTTTAAGTGAATTTTTCCAAGTCTGTAGGAATCAGACCCCTTCGTAAGTCCATGGCATGATCCTAATGTGAATGAAATGACAGTGATGGCGAGACAGTGTAATGAATATGTAAAAGACAGAAATGATCAAGAGAGGAGGCTGCAAGGGCCACAGCTTTCTATATACTACATGCTTTAGAGAGTATTGGACCAACATGTTTGTTATGGATTCTTGACTCAGCAATGGGATGGATTATGTACATATCATGATGACTTTGGAGGAAAAATTCATGGGGCTTAGTTGGTGAACACCTAGCTTGTGAGGAAACTTGATCTTGGTGATTGTCACCCGATGGAGGAGAGAAAGAGTTACGGCCTCACCCTATCTCGGTTGCTTGAGGACAAGCAACATTTTTGGAGAAAAGGCGTAATATTTGAGTATTAGCTAATAATGATGTGTGATTTTATTAAGCCTCTTTGTTTTATGAATAAAATTGTGAAGGAGGATCAATAAAACTCCTAATCAGCAAAATAAATCAATGCCCCATGTGAACATAGCTAAATCTAGGCTATTTACATAAGCACACTTAGGTGTGAAAGAGACTGCAGCACTTGACCAAGTCAACCAGGACCAAATCAACAGCGCTATCTAGATACAATGAATCTCCTAGAGGAACAGCGTAGTTTTAGTTGGAGGCTACTAATGTGAATGGAGCTAAATCATTGATATGGTTTATGCTTTGACAAGACTTTCATCCTATAAAAGGAAGAGGAGGACAGCAGAATAATGTTGTTGATGGTGTATATTTCTGAATATATTATTTGTTTAGACATATATCATTCCCTGTTGTTTAGCTAAGGATAGTGTTGTTGAGCACTAGGGTGTTCCTGTTCGGGGATCCCACCTCTTCCATTAAGTAGCTCTTGGAAGAGTCTTGTTGATCTCATCCACTATCAGGCATTTGGCCAAGCTCATCTTCCAACTACAATGCAAATCCTGTTGAGGGTTTGGTTTTCCTTGTAAGCTGCAACAAGTGGAGGCTAGATCTGTTCAGATCTAGGCCATTCTAGGGCCTCTTTTCACTTGGAAAGTCTTCTATCCCATTGGCAAGAGAGTTTTGAACCTTTGGAGTTGTTTTTTCATATCTTGTCATTAGGCCAATCAAGTGCTAGATCTTACAGCATATTTTTCCTTCCAGGACTGCGTTATTTGCAAGAAGGAAGTCACAGGGTGTTTTGACACACATTTGGAGGAGAGATATCTGGTGTTGGGGTTTCTGCCCTTCACTATGGTGATCCATGGATTAGAATTTTGATCCATGTTATGTATAGATCTGATCTACTTCTATTGTATTCATCTTCATAAATTTCTGAATACTACTGCAAATCTGCTACTTTAGATCTCAGATTTACTCTCTGTGTTTCATGTTTTGATCAAAACCCCAAGGGGAATTTGTAAAGGAGCTCTTCTAGTGTACAGATCTGAAATGGATCTATTATTTTGTACACATATCTTCTCTATATCTACAGTGTAATATACAGTTGTTGCATCTCTTATAAATAACACTGTCAAGCTATTTTTCAATCAATACATGTGTTGCAGCCCTCTTTTTGAGGAATTTCTTCTATTCTTGTCTTCTACATTCTGTCATACATTGTATGGGCCACAGTATGGATCTAATTTATTGTTTTATATATGAATTTTGAGCCATCTTATTGGTATCTTTCTATTTCTCTCAAAAACTGCGTTATTTTCCTGCAATATTGTTGCATATTGCTGCAGCCCCATTCTTGGGTGTTTTTCAGCCATACTAGGTGTGCGAGGTCTATTTACCTCACCTAATTTGATTTTTTTTTCTCCCCTTTTGGATTTAGATTCTAGATCTCTAGATATAAGGGATCCAAGGGCTGCAAACTGATTTTAGTGCACATACTTCTGAAAAGTGCGTTATTCCAGCAGGTATTGTTGAATCTTCCCTTTTGGGGATATTACACTCAAAAATATTTTGGAAACTGGGGAATGACACAGTGATTGATATATATAAGGATAATATTATGAACAAATCTCCATTAGAGTGCAAGCTTGACTTGCTTCCCTTAAGAAAAAATTTCAATGCTCAAAGCAATATATTAGAATGAGACAACAATGGAAACTCTTTGGGCTGGAATTTTCATGGCATTCCTAAACAATTACAACATTTGATTCCACAAATTAGGAAGGAGTTGGTTGGATGTGCTCCTTGGAAGCGAGAAGAGGCTAACCAATTTTGGTGGAATAACTCTTTGTACATTGTTAAGGTTATGCTTCTCTACTTCCACACACAACCCCCTCCCCCCACCAAAAAAAAATGACTATGTAGAAGAAATTATAGGCTACCAATGCCAATGAAAAGGGGAACACATTTTGTTTTCTCCTTATTCATAGATATAAATAAATAAATAAATACTTATTGTTGATAATTTAAAGAAAATAGGAATATAGGGTCCCTCAAAGGTGCATGTTATATAAAAAACAAGAAGAAACAATTCAACACTTGTTGTTGGACTATGAATTCATTAGAGAGGTTTGGGAAAATGCAACAGCATTTCTCTCTTTCCAATTGAAATGGCCAATATATTCCATACAAGGATACTTATTCTCCTAAAATAAAAAATATGTTGGGAATATTGCTCAAAAATCCTTCTTTAAATATTATTGTTGAGCCCTCCCTAAATTCATCTGCTAGAAGGTGTGGCTAGTCGAGAACATTTCCATTTTCAATAATATGGAAAATCCTCAATTGTGGCAGAAGTGAAGCCTTGGTCTTATGCTTAGAGTTTTGGGAATTTAAAAGTACAAAGGATGACTCACAACAAACCTTATATTTGGTTGAAAATCTTTGGCAGACTAAATTTGCAAATTCCATTAATCATCCTATTGACTTTGAAAAGAAGTCAGGCAATTTACAAGAACATTGGAAGTTGAGAATGATAGATACGAACCTATGATAATTTAAGCACCAAAGGAAAGAAATAAGTATTAACTTTTATGGTGCATCCAAATAGAATCTAGGGGTGGAGGAGGGGGACGGGTGATTTATGACCCCCGGAGAAATTTGGAAGCATGACTAATACATATTCCCTCCTAAAAATAATTTGACTGGAAAAGGAAAAAAAGTGTCCTCTCTCACTATGTTAGGAGACTCAATGTCATTATCCAATATCTAGTGCACGACATTTCTCCAAAAGATAAAATACTGGAAAGCCTCTTGAAGAGAATCAGAAAGATAGGGAAAGGCATAACATCCATAAATTACTATCATGTCCTTAGGGATCTCAATAAATTTGAAAAATACTACATCAATGAACATTGTAATTAAGAATGGGGGTATTAAGAGTAAATGGTCTTAATTAACCAACAAATATTACATCATGCCAATGTCAAAATGGAAGAAAATTAACCCCCAAGGATGGGGGTGGAAAGAAATTTTAAATTAAAAATAAAAATAAAAATGAGGGTTTAGAGGTCAATGTGGCCACCCCAAGTCTATGGTTGCATGAACATGATACAAATGAACTTTTCATTCAATTTAATAACTTGGTGGAGTTAAAATCACATAAGAAGAAATCTCACTACTTTCAATACAGTATCTTGCAAACCAATAACATTGTGGCTTATATGAATTGTTGGGGTGGGATCATTATGAAACATAACATACAGGAACTAAGTGGTGATTATGGGATGGATAAGATGGTTTTAGCACCACTTCACCACACAAGCTTTATTATCCTTTTCCTGAAGAGGAAAAATATCATTATCAATGTATGGCAACATGCTATAGGGAGGAAAGTAGCAGCTTCTTACTTGTAAAATTAGAACAACATGGAAATGGAACTCTCAAATCTGGTAAATCTCTCGTGAAGAACCTCCTCTCTAAATTTCTACATGATAATGTGAATTAATTAAACAGGGTGAAAAAAAATCTTTGGTGACCTGATTTGGGAGATAGGTCGTCATCATAATTTATTTTGCAAGGTTGATGTTTTAATTGGTGCGAGAGATATCAAGATAAGTTGGGTAGATCTTAAACTATTTTTGTTCTCTTTATGGCCAGAACATAAACAGTGCTTCCTTGTTGGAATTGGGAAATCTTCACTCAAAATGTTTCATGAGGAGTCTTGCAGAGAAAACTTATACATTAAGTTGATGCAATTAACGATCGACAAAGGCATTGACATACATAGGTGGGAATTGTGTGAAAGTGGAAATATAGTCTCAACTTAGATGGTGTCAACTCAAGAATTACAACTATGAGAATTAGTGTAGTGTTGAATCAACAAATATGGGGTGCCCAAATAAAGAATCATTGACTTAGCTTACGCAAAGACTAGAATCCATGTTGTTGGATATAATCACTCTTAACCTAAAACTTAATGAAAACAAGGATAATGTATACTACGTGAGGGACAAATCACATAGATTAGAGACCAAAACAAAGTGACAAGATGATGAAGTGAATGCACTTCAAAGAGAAATTGAAGACATGAAGGTACAAGTCTCTAACTTGGAAAATAATTGGAATGATTTTTGTTAGTAATAGTGAATTATCAGTATAAAATGACTCATATATAAATGATCCTACTCAATTAGAAAAATTTCAATCCCATAAATGATTTTATTATCCTCCAATTAAAAATGAAATGTAATTTTTGGTTTTCAGGGAGTCAGTATTGCAAGGTGTATCCTACATGATAGAAAAAGTACATAAAGTAAGACCAAAACAAAGTGACAAGATGATGAAGTGAATGTGCTTCGAAGAAAAATTGAATATTTGAAGGTACAGGTCTCCAACATAGTAAAAGTTGGAATGATTTTGCTAGTACTAGTGTGTTCTCGGTAGCAAGGGGCCCATATATAAATGATCCTACTCAATTATAGCAGGTTCAATACCAAAAATGATCTTATTGTTCTAAGGATAATAGCTATGTATTCCTTATGTACCTATTGTGATCCAAGGACATATTTGAAAATTACTATACATTATCATTTATGTTAAAAAAAAAAGGTGTGAAATGATACCAATCAACATATATCAACCACTTTATTAATGTGGTTTTGCTAATTAGCAGTGAATGTGAATAGGGGGAATTAGTAAACAAGGTTTACTATGGTTAAATATGGTCAAGTTATGATTGATGATAATTGACCATGGTTGAATATAATTAAATAAGGCTAACCATGTTTAATCATGGTTATTGAAATTTAACAATAAGTAATAGTGGTTGACCATTGTTGACAAAGATTATTGAAAAAAAAAAAATTCCAACTTTAAATTATATAAACAATTATAAATACATGTAAGATTATTTTTTGCATTTTTAATTTTAAATTATTTAGTGTAATGATAAATAAATAATTTAAATATGGCTATGGTGAATTATGTTAATATAAATTTACTTTTCAAAAATAAATAAAGCATATATATATATAGACACACTACCACATTATACACACAACCACTAACACATTACACACACATAGCTGGATAATAGGTTGGGATATTTTATGATAATACTAAGAATTAGTATATATTGAAGTTATAACTAATTTTTTATATAAATAAATAAATTTATTATTTTTTCTTTGGTTAATTTTAATCACTATCAATGTAATATGCCCTCTCTACAAACACAAATAAATCGAAATAATCTAAACTTCAAATATTTAATACATAACACTTCATTATCACATATTACTAATTGAACTAATCTCAATGACTAAAACCTGCCTAGATCCTTCTTCACTTTGCATCTATCAAGCATTAAGTGTTGAGAATTTGATAAGGCGTAGTTTAATTAAATTATCTACTTGATAATTACTTGTGAACTTATTTCTCTTACTTTAGATCTTCACTTTATGAGCTTGTTATGTCTTTCATCAAGTCAATTATCAAAATACAAGAGACACAAGATTTTGGCTCTTCAAGCCAGGGCCAAAACCTCTCCCTCTTGGATAGGAAAACCCACAAGTAATTCTTCTTATAGACTTTCAGTTGACAAGTATCATGACCATAACTTAGACCCTTGACCCTTATATGCCTCCAAGACCTTGTCTCTTCTCTTTTCTTAGCTCCTTATACTGATCTCCTTTTTTGCATCATTCTACACCAATACTAGAAAACTGAGTCACTAACTAATGTACTTCTTTTGATGAACTGAACTCGGTCTCTTACAAACCTTGTAGCCTTCTTAGTCATCTTCTTCTGAACTATGGATCCAAGACCTTAACCTTCTTTTGTATCCTTTCCTTTTGCGGTATATGTCTCCCCTTATTGTAGATCGGACTTATCTTCCAAAACAAATATCATCCTTTAGTTGTGATTACCTTGTTATACATATGAAGCATACCTGAACTTCACACTTCCTTATAGTCCTTCATGTGACTGTCTCTTTCCTTACTTAGCTTCGACCTACCTCTGTAGTATGAGATAGATACAGGCACAAAACAGAGATCTGATATGGTATCAGTTTCTTTGCTATACATTATCCTCTTCTAGTTGTACTTGTCTTATTATCTTTGTATTACACCTCAGACATATCCTTGTTGAGATTACAGACTTGTCTGAACTACCTTCCTGCAATCTAGTCCAAAAACCTCAGACCAATCCGAACTTGATTCTATGTGTTTTCTGTGTAGTCCGGTGGGGTATTTATAGTGGTTTGACCCTATAAATTTTCTGACTTGTGTTAGTGGACTGTTGTGATTTATTTTGAACCAACTTGAGTCTGTATCCTTTGTATTGAGGTTGACTTCATCAAGGAGAATATGTATCATCTTTAAGCCGACTTATGGAGCCTATTTGACATGGTCTTGGAGGAACATATTTACATCAATGAATTTTATTTGCAAGTGTAACACCACTTCATATACATGACTCTAAATTAGACATTTATGACAATATGACAAAATTTTCCCTAAATACATCAAGAAGAAGTCTTTGGCCTGCAATAAAAACTCCTTGCTCATGAAACCCATGAAGCAAGTATTTACCAAATACATTTTATTATATTTGTCTTCATTACATAAATTCATAATTACTAGTCATTATGAAGACAGAACCTAGTTACACTTTCCAACACTCCCTCCTAACTAGGGAGGTATTCATAATGGTACATGGTCACTTTCAATTTGAAGAATCTCATAAGAATAATTTGATCAGTAATTCATCTGTTATAACATCATATCATCCACAATTGTCACATAGCAAGGCCTTGACTAACAGCTCCATCTCTCCACAAGATCTTGAGCTACAATGCTGGTGAGACCGATGACTATAGACACCATCGGCATTTTCTCCAAGGTGCATACTCCACCCCGGGTGTTCACTGAGTATTACCTCATAGGAATATTCTTAATTATCAAATAATATTCATCCTTTCATGACTACTCTTTTCATGGATTCCTTAATACATTTCACAGAGTATCGGATGCCAGATAATTACCCAATCCCACATTTCATCTTCCAGAATGATGTGTCTATCTCTGCCTCTCAACTAGGGAGAATCCATTGACCATGTGCCTACATTCCTATTCATGGACTTCACTAAGACTTATTATTGTTAGTCCTGGTCTAGTGCATGACACATTATATATAAAAACACAATTGTCACTCCCTCTTAACCAAAGACCTACAGCAACAATGATGAAAAAAATATAGTTGCTCATGAGGTACTCCTTCCGTTGATGTCATGAATTTAGGAGCCTTCAATTTTGGGATCTCCTCTTAGGACACAGATCATCCATCACTTTCATCCAAGGGCCATGTCTTCTATCAGAAATTGATCCATCAATATTCTCATCTGTTCTAGCTTCATATTATGTTGCTTTCTTTCAAACCATATATCTTCCAAGGATCTTTCATCCTGCCATATGGTTATCAATTTGTGGAAGTCGCCTACTTCCATTTGGAAGCCCTGCATAAGCTCATCAAATGTTATTCAATTGTAATATGAATACTTTAAATCAAAAGTTACCTTAGTAATGATCTTTCACCATGACATCTTGTAGGCATCAGCATCCTTTCTTTATAGATTGACACATCTCCTAAAGATATGCATTGTCAAGGGTCTCCATCCTTTCCAAACTTCTATCAGGGTCTACATATCTTCCCAGGAGATTTTTTAGTCAATTCTTCTCGGCTTCCTTGGATGTTGACTGCCTCTTTTCATGATTTCACTTTTTCGTGATCTCTTCCTTTCTCTTCCACACAATTTTATTTAATTCCCAGGAATTTCCAAGGTGTACCTCCTTGATAGAATATAATCACCTCATATTCCATATGAGGACATATTATGTTGATTGCATCTGGTGTGGAACATATCTATTGACAACCTGTGCATCGGAAGAGCTCCTGCTTTCTTTGATCATACTTATTATACCTGCAACCATATGACTTGTCTACATATCATCCAGTGTCAGAATAAATATATATATGTACCTCATTTATTTTCTTTGAGTCATCCTTCAGCAAATTTCCTTAGAGTGAAGAGTTTTATTCCCTTGACCTGCTTCATCAATATGTCTTCATTTATAATCCCAGAATTATGAAAGTTATAATTTCTCAAGGAAACCTATTGTTTTATTTCTAACCAGTGAGTCCAAAGAGGACTCCATTAGAAAATGTCAGCATATGTTTCCTTCTTTATTATTGAATGATGACCCTTATCTTGATGACTTCCTTCTATGATTTTTTCTTTCTCAGTGACGTTCCCAGGAGCCTCTTATAGCATATGTGTCACATATATGATATAAACATCCTCCTACAACGAGTTCTCCTCCTTCAATGCTTCCATCATGATGTCAATCCTGGAGTTATGAGTTTATCTAGTATACCAAAACAACCTTATAGATACCTATTAAAGATGAAGATGATATTAATTATAATATATATCTTTCACTTCTTCTTTCTTAGGCTTCTTTGAATCTGGTTCTATTTTTCCAATGATATTGGCTTCGTCCTTTTTTTCCTTATTAGATTTTGGACAATATTTCCATAGCATCGTATCATATCCATGTTTCATCTTTTCTTCTTGAGGACCAAACTTACTGAATCTTCCATTTCTCCTTAATACGACAACATATGCTTGATTCTCTTTATTGAATCTTATATCAACTTTATCTTTTAACCTTGTCTCTTTTAATTCTCATAGAGACCATAGAGTCTGGAATAGTGTTTCTTCTTCTTTTTCATAAATTCTTGAAGTGGAGTTTTCCCATTCCTCTGGCAGAGCATTCAGCACCGTTGTAGTTATTACTCTATCAGACATTTCTTCTCCTAATTCCTACAATTGATCTTGTATTTCAGAAATCTTCAAGAAGTTGTTTCCTCCTCTCTAGACATCTCCAACATGTATAGTTCTTGTCTTAGAGCTATTACTTCCCCTGCAGTACTTACCGAGAATAGCTCCACCAATTTGTCATATATTTATTTTGCATATTATATTTTGATACATAGGGAATGAGAGAGTTCTTTATGGATTCTATAAGTATCCTTTGGACTCTTATGTATCCCTTCATGTATTTGGCATGACTTCATTATCCTTTTTCTTCCATGCAAGAAAGTTTGAAACCCTAACCAATTTTTGTATTTCTTTGCAAAAAGAAATTTTGATTGATTCATATGAAGTCATAAAGATACTCACTTTAGTAGATGATTTTTTTCTTCTTCCTTGTTGATGCTGATGTAGATAGAATCTCCCTCTTAGATTGACTCTTTCAAGAGTGGTGTAAAGTGGTAGATCACCTTGGATCCTTGATAATGTTGATGATCAAGGATGATGACTTCAACAAGGTGGCCTGATGATGTCTCCAACAGTGTTGATTTGACTTCAACACCAAATAGTTGTTGATGGTGATGGCTTCTACACGGTGTTCTTCATGACGTATAGGTCCTTGATCTTCTTGAGATGGATTTTCCAAAAAAACTGCCTTTTTAGAACTACAGATTGACTCTTCAATTCGATCTATGACTTTTGATTTATTGACAACTTATTCTTGATCTCTTGGTACTCTAGTGTCTTCTTTCCAAATATTCCTTTCTTGTCTTCAACACCTTAGCTCTGATACCATGTTGAGAATTTGATAGGGCGTATTTTAATTCAATTATCTACTTGATAATTACTTGTGAACTTATTTCTATTACTTTATATCTTCTCTTTATTAGCTAGTTGTGTCTTTCATCAAGTCAATTATCAAAATACAAGAGACATGAGATTTTGGCTCTTCAAGCCAAGGTCAAAAACTCTCCCTCTTGGAGAGGAAAACTCGCAAGTAATTCTCTTATAGACTTTCAGTTGACAAGTATCATGACCATAACTCAGACCCTTGACCCTTATATGCCTCCAAGATATTATCTCTTCTCTTTCTTTGGCTCCTTATATTTATCTCCTTTTATGCACTATTCTACACCAATACTAGAGAACTCAGACTCTAACTAATGTACTTAATATGATAAATTAAACTCGGTCTATTGCACACCTTGTAGCCTTCTTAGTCACCTTCTTCCGAAATGTGGATCCAAGACCTTAACCTTATTTTGCAGCCTTTCCTTCTACAGTATATGTCTCCTCTTCTTGTAGCTTAGACCTATCTTCCAAAACAGATATCATCCTTTCCTTGTCCTTGCTTTCTTATACATATGAAGTAGACCTCAACTTCGCACTACCTTATAGTCCTTCATGTGACTGTACCTTTCCTTAAATAGCTTCAGCCTACCTCTGTAGTATGAGATAGATACTGGCTCGAAACAGAGATCTGATATGGTATCATTTTCTTTTCTAGGCATGCTCCTCTTCTCATTGTACTTATCTTCTTATCTTTGTATTACACCACAGACATATCCTTGTTGATATTATAGAATTGTCTGAACTGCCTTTCTGTAATCTAGTCTGAAAACCTCAGACCAATTCGAACTTGATTCTCTGTGTTTTTTACGCAGTCTGGTGGGGTATTTATAGTGTTTTGACCCTATAAATTAGCCGACTTGTGTTAGTGAACTGTTGTAACTTATTTTGAGCCGACTTGAGTGTGTATCTTTTGTATTGAGGTTGACTTCATCAAGAAGAATATGTATCATATTTAAGCTGACTTGTGGAGCCTATTTGACATGGTCTTGGAGGCATATATTTACATCAATGAATTGTATTTTCAAGTGTAACACCACTCCATATACATGACTCTAAATTATGCATTTATGACAAGATGACTAATCCCTAAAGACATCAAGAAGAAGTCTTGGACCTACAATAAAAACTCATTTCTCATGAAACTCAAGAAGAAAGTATTTAAAAAATACATTTTATTATTTGTCTTCATTACATAAATTCATAATTACTATTCATTATGAAGACCGAACCTAGTTACACTTTCCAACACTAAGAGGAATCAAATCTCTCAAGGTGCAATTTTTTTTCTGAAATTTTATACTTAAAAGAATTTTGTACCTCAAAAGATTTGATTCCTCTTGACGCATGATAAATTAAAAGATAAGATAGATCGATCCTGGTATAAAATATATATAAAAAAAAACATTTATTATCACTAAAACCATTTTATTTCAATAATTATAATATTTATGTTATAATATATTATAATTTACTACATTAATAAATTAATTCTATTTTCAAAGTATTAATAAATGCAATTT
Organism: Pinus albicaulis; assembly: GCA_034641835.2. Classification (NCBI taxonomy): domain Eukaryota; kingdom Viridiplantae; phylum Streptophyta; class Pinopsida; order Pinales; family Pinaceae; genus Pinus; species Pinus albicaulis. The sequence goes on along the minus strand of CM076581.1, from coordinate 436,005,764 downwards.
CAGATTGTATTAGAATTTGAAAAATTATCCTCAATGGGGGTAACTACCAACGGGAATTTTGGGAGGGAGGAGGCCCCGCCACCCCCATCCACTTTTCATAGGAGTTAAGGTCGTGTGGCATGCATGCTTCATCTTACAAACTCGAGGCGATCCTTCTAGAGAAGGATGGAGATATATGTGGTAAATTATGCCTTGCGGAACCATTTTGGATGCAGGAGGGTATGGGATTTAAGGTGGGGAAATAGTTTGGAAATCTAGATGCACATGGTGGTAGTCTGCTTGTGTATATCCCTACTCCTCAAGTCATGACAAATAAAGGAAGAGCTCAAGCTAGCTCTGATGAAATTTCCAATTTATTTGTTATGGATCGAAGAACATGAATTTGGTATCTAGGTTCAAGGTTCTCTCTTTAGTGTAAATTTGACGTCATCGTCGATCTATCAAGGTGGTCAAGGTAGGGATCAAGTGAAAGGGCTGAAGTGTTAGGGAATTTACTGGCTTTCAAATTCTAGGTAAAAGTTTTGAACCCTGATTTAAGGATGGTTTTCTCTCTTCATTGTACATTCAACATCTTCGTGGCTCTGTCAAGGTGGTCGAGGCAAGGATTGAGTGAAGGGGCGGAAGTGCTATGGAATTTAGTAGCTTTCAATTTCCAGGTAAAATTTCTAAACCATGCTTTAAGGATGGTTTTCCTTATTCCCCACCATTGGTCTACTTGAATGTATGTTGGTTCCATTGGTTAGTTCTTGGATTTTATAGTCGGGCCTGGTGTTAAATTTTGGAGGTTTTTGGCAGTCATGGAAAAGTATCCTCTTTTTCCATTTGTGTTCAAGGTTCTAGAAACTGGAAAAAATCTGGTCGGTGGGCCTTCTAGATTCACCTCTTAAATAAAATCTTTCCTTTTTATGTGAAGGGTTATTCTATAAATCTACGAGGTTTTTCTAAACTCTAGTTTTCTCTTCATATTGTTTGGAATTGCAATAAGTTTGTGCATCCATGTAGGGGTCAGTGTGCTTGTTTGGGAGATTTTTCCAAATTTGTGTGACGGCTTCATGACCTTATATATTTTTCTTTTGGTATCATGGCTAATTGAGGCCTTTCGTGGGGTAAAGGGGTTGTCTTGTTGGTGCATTGGAGGCAAGCTCTCTTTGGGTCGAGACCCGCAAGAATGGGTGGTGCAGATTCCTCCTCCGCATGATAGGGATTGTTAAGGACTAGGTGAGAGGAGAATTCAGGGTTGGCAACAACTCCCTAAACATAGCCATGGAGAAACACTAGACCCTCTAGCCCAGGCCTCCACCCTTAGAAGTGGGAAATGGAAGGCCCGGGCCTCCACTAGTCGGCCACCAAAGAAAAGAGGCAAGAGAATAAGGGAGGAAAATATGCAGAACCTGTTGAATGCATACATTGAAGGCTCCACGGCACAGGTGAAAGCGGAAATTTCAAGATGGGAAATAGAACTGAAAGAGAAGGAAATATAGGAGCTGATCCAAGCGGAAGAATGGGAACCACTAGTAGTAGACCTAAAAAATACTCACGGTTGACCTTGTTCAAACAGGTCGTCCAAACTTACTGGATCATGAAAATCCTACTGGTGAAATCAATGACAAACACGCAACAGCAGTGGGAAGTACCTCACTAGCAAGGCCATCACCAGCCTCAGCAAGAAGAGTCGATATTGTCATTAATTGAGAAGGAAATATAGTCAATCCAAGTGCAACTATTCCACCAGAATTTTCCTCTCATATGCATGGAAAATCAATTGCAAATTATGCAGCAGAAAGAGATGTCGGGATCGAATGCTAAGGACCCGGCCCTTGTAGAATCATCAGAAGATTAACTACTGAAAGTCATGAAGTTTTAGAAAACTTATTTTTATTTTGTTTTAATGATTTCGGATAGCATTTACATTTACAGTAGTAAGAACAGATGGATAGTAGACTTGGTAGCTATTAAAGCTTGGTTGGGCATGCTCAAACTATTTAAATTTTGGATGGCTTATGACGTTGACTGGTGGTCAAAAGACCTAGTTTCCTACAGGCAATTTGAGGTCACCAGAAACATATTTTGTAACCTGATTTACATATGATTAATAGAGAGGTACTGCCAAGTTTACAAATATATATATATATATATATATATGATTACATCATTAATATATATACATATAGTAGAACTAGATGGGGTGATAATCCCTAGGTATTTAAGTGATGGTGGCGAGGGTGTTAATACTCGAAGAACGGAGATGTCAGATGAGTGTTTAGCATGAAGGCAGTTGGTGCAGGAATGGCAAGACATTTGGAATGTTTAGCCCTCGTCGTTCCGTTATAAGTTTGCATGAGGAACTTCACATTCATAGTCTTGTAATGGTTATGGGTGCAAAGGAGGGTGGAAAAAAACTATGGAGTATGCACAGGCTAGGTGGTTGTGCATGCCCCCTTCTTTGTGGTTGTGTCATAGCACAGTTAACCACAACATTGGAGTTGAAGGTGTGGTTGCAGAGGAAGGTGGAATTTCCTGGGTGAGGACCCCGACTAGGCGAGGGCAAGAACGACCAATGTTGTACTTGCCATCGATTTTAGCGGATTCGTAGCTTCCTAGACTATGACCCTATGACGAGAAACTTCTCTTCCTAGACTAGCTCCCTGGGTGAGTTGGTAATCCCTATTATTCCTAGCTCCATCTTGTGGCCTAGTGAGGCTTTCAACTATCTTGCTACTACATTTATTTGGTTTGGTTATATGCTCTGGTATGGTTGTTTGTTCTCAGTGAATTGTGGGGAGCCTTGGTCATGGAGGATTTTGTATTTGGTGTGTCTACAGGGCCTGTGAACTCGTATGAGGGAGGTACCATGTTTTTGAAGGTCTCATCGGCTTCAAGGAGGGTTTTCGGTGGAGGGATTATGCTTCTTGTGCTGAGGGGACATGAAAATGTTATTGTCTTAATCCCCTCAGAGGGGTGCCCCCACGATGGAGGTATGGACCCTGGTTTCGACGGTGCGAGCAGTTGAGCGACAAAGAATTAGCAATGGGACCTGGTGGGCATCCAATTGGTTCATTTCGAGCATAATATGATTCGAAAAATGGGTCAGTCCAGGTGAGGAGGGGCCCCTAGGGGTGATTTATAGGCCCGTGCTAGTAGAGTGGCGACAAAGCTCGACGAGGTTGGGCCTGAGGGCGCGTCTGATGGAGAAGTGGCCCAAGAATTTGACCCCGCGCCTGGGCCAGTAGTCACCCCACCCACACTGGAATCCATAGTTGAGCAGCTTAAGAGGATTATGGTACACCTGGGCGAGTTGAGACAACAGAAGCACAACGATAGGAACGAGTTGATCGCATTACTTAATGATATCCAACACAACTAATGGGTGATGATGGCCATGATGGACTCTATCCGGCATAGCTAATGGCGTGCAATGGAGTAGTTGGACCAAGTGGTTGGCAATATTGATCACCTTGAGCACCATGCTCACGATGAAATTCAACCCCTGCGCCCACTGAAGGTTGTGTAAGGCCCGACGCACCAAAGAAATATCTGATGTCTGTTGGTTTTGTTTTTTATTCTCAATATTTTATGGTGTATCTATGTTTACGATTAATGTTTCAAATATAATATATGAAACTATGTTTTTTAGTTATACATCACTCTCTTAACTAACAAATCCAATTGGAGTAAAGTCAAGAAAACAGTATAAACATAGCAAATCAAATGTAAATTTTTAAAAATATAATAAAAACATTTTTTATTAAAATTATATATATACATTCATACATATAGTAGAACTAATCTTTTCTTTTTTTTTTTTGTTAAAAAACCTTCGGCTATAAAATTTTCATCTCCCCGAGATAAGAAGAGTTTTAGAAGAGAGGGACGACGTTTCACTATTTCTTAATGACAACAATGGAAACGAAAATTTGTGGGGCCACACCCTAGGGAGTGCACAAAATCGAAAAATCAATGAGAAGTTTATGATAAAACAGATGACACGGTTTATTTGAATGATAAGAAGGTTGTTTAGGATGACATGTTCATGGGAACGAAGCATTTCTTTCCACCCAAGCCCCTCAAACGCACATTGTAAATCATAATTTAAAATAATTATGTAAAATATCAAGTTTCAAACGCACATTGTAAATCATAATTTACAATAACTACGTAAAAAAGTCAAGTTTCCTTTATAGGTCATCAAATAATCAATGATTTATTGGTTTTTACCCCTATAATTTAAGAGAGCATGAAATGAAGCCACCAAGCATCTTAAGTGCCACATGGACATAAGTCTTAATTTTAATTTAATATTAAAAAGTTAATTTTTTTAAATTATATTATCATTTCTTAATAGAACTATTATCAGCTCTAAGGGTTAGCTCAAGTGGTAGTGAGCCAATATGTGGTCTTTTCCATTGTGGGAGGTCACGGGTTCAATCTTTGAGTCTTTGGGGTCAGGCGCCACTTATTGCGCCGAACGGTTTACCGTGCGTACCATCCAGAAATTTTGGGGAAGTACGCTCGGGTTTCCCGTAACTATTATCAATGTTTACTATCCTTATTAATCACACTTCATGACACTAATGATAATGATAACTACTAGATCCATAAATATCTTTGTCAGTATCTCTCTCAAATAGTGAGACTAATAATACTTACTAATTCATAAAATATATGAATAATTAAAAATTGCATTCAATATATGGGGTTAAGATGGATCTATGCTAGTTCTAATTTTTTTAATTAAATTTAATACAAAATTAATTTAATTTGGCTCAAAATTTATAACAGCATAAATGTATTTTAACTTTGGACATACAGTCAAGAGGAATTAAATCTTTCAATATGCAAATATTTTTTTGAGTACAAAATTTAAGGAAAGGTTTGCACCTCAAAATATTTTATTTAGTTGGGTGCCTGTAGATTTGGAGCTATCTTGGTTATTATTAGTATTATTTATATTTATATAAATTTCATATTTCTATAGATAGAAATATTCTTATTTTTTTAATTTTATTAAAATCTTGATGTAATCTTTATAGTTGTTAGAATAGAAGGTTAAGATTTATCTTAAAAGTAATTATGTCATTTTTAGCTTTTCATTTTATATAAGAAAATGTTATAAAATTAAATAAATTAATTATAAAAAAAGTATATAAGATATTCTGAATGTCAAATAAGTTTGGTTTTTTGAACATGTAGTATTGATAAGTCATGGCATTGACTTATGTATTACAAAAAAGCTTATTTACAAGTCAATAATCTCCATGGTAAAGTAGAAGTGAATAAGAACCTTGTTATACTATAAGTATGAAGTTTTTATATGTTTTTTAATTAAATTTAAATATAAATTATGAAATATGTTACAAATATGAATCAATATTTTAATTATATGGTAATATGGATCTTAATTATAGATTTGTTTTCCCAAAAAAAAAAACACATGAATGTTTGAATATTTCTGTGGTGTATATTTTAAGCTTGAGTATCTGGAATATGATCCACAGTAGTCATTTTTGAATCAATGTTTCGAGTCTATAACAAACAAACAAAAACACACATATTCTATTTATAGTCAAAATATAATACATTGATTTTATATGGTGTAGCATTATAGTGACACAAAGCCCCAAATATTGTATATTCAGATGACCCATTTGTTAACATATGCAAAATACATCAACTGATGTTATGATCCAACATTGATATCTTCCAAAGAAAAAACAACTCCTGATAATAGTTGAAAACATCATTTAGTCTCTTGTTTGGAAAATATTGTCTTTGTAAAACCATGCTTCCTATAAAAAGAAACTTTTCCTAAGGAGCCAATCAGGGAGAGCCAAGATGCATCTTTTCATTTTTTAGTGCCTTGCTATGCAAAACCAACACATAAATCATGTAAATTCCAACAAATGAAAAATTAAAAGAGAGTCAATACAAAAATATGTTTGTTATCAAAATGGTGTTGTTGACACAACATAAAATATTTGTATGGGAAGAAAATATGATTGATTAATTATGTCTAGGGGCATAGTTTGTGTTGTCTAATTGAGCCTTCATTAATTTCTTGGATTTCCCACTATCCTTGATCTAGTGCCAGTCCTCTCTTTGAAAGTTGATCAGTGGTTTTGTTTTGTTCACTGTGGATATGAGTGAAATATAAGCGAGAAAATGATATTGTTTTATGGGTGAAATTTTGATACAATGGAAGGAGTGTATAAAGTTTTGTTCTAGTTCTTCCCTACATCCATTTTATAATGACCATGGAGTCTCCATAAATATGAATCTCAAAGCGATGTAGATAATTTCCTAACCACAATAATAATTTGAGAGCAAATAACTAAACAAAATTGTTTGATGCATTTTCAATATTGCAAGAGAATGAAAAGAAGTCAGTATTTGTTAGAAAAATAAGACATCCCAAGCCTCCCAAAGAAAAATTTTATTTTGATGCCCCGTTGAAAAAATCTCAAGGTTGGTCTTTATTAATTTCAATTTTGGTGTTGTTCCAAATTTGAGTAGCAGGTTGGTTTTTCGAAATAGAAGTAGAAAGGCAATATTGTTTACTACCACTCTAAGAAATATTGACCTTGGTTTTCAAAGATACAGATGTTTCATTCAATCCATATGCCCCAACATAAATTGTGGGGGGGGGGAGCTCTTATATTATTGGGAGTTTTCCCATCAAGCCAGTATTTTAGGCATTCATCCATTGAGTTCACTTCCCATGTATGAGCGGTTCCATCATATTTCTAAATTTAGACATATGCTCTGGCAATAAAGGGACATTTTATGAGGAGATGAGGGATATATTCCACATCATCCAAATAGAGTGACCACCTACTAGGACCACAAAAGGATCTCTTTTGAATAATCTCCCAAGTTGGGGCTTTATTTTTCAGAAGCAACCACACAAAAAGTTTTGTTTTTGGTGGGTAGTTTTGTTTCTAGATATTTTTGACTTACCAGGCTGGTGGTTGGATTGATGGCTAATGTGCAATACAAATATACCCATATTTTGGCTTGTATATGCCTAAAGGTGCATAAAACCATACCAGAGTGTCTTCAATAGGTGAGAGAAAGACAATATTATGGCAAAGGGACTTGAGATACCTATGCCATTCAATAGCCAAAGCCCCCTCAAGTTGTAAGTCTATTGCCCTCTTCCAAGCTTGTTAGCCCATGAATCTCATCTGAGTAGAAGCCTGATTTAAGAAGAAAATTCCTTGAGAAAGAATAGCATGGATGAGTTGGTTAGTAAGAATGTGTGATTTAGCACTTCCTATCCAAGGATCCTTTCCAACTAGCAGCTTTGAACCATCCCCAATTTTCCATTTGAGGCCTTCAAGAATGACAGTTGTGTATTTTTTAATAGCTTTCTAGACTGGTGACCCGAGAAGTGATGGTCTTCCTGGGGCTTTGATCCAATCTAAAATAGTAGAAGGATAGATATATTTTTTTCCATAATTTAAGCCTAGAGCCCATAACCCTGAATTAATCACCATACTCCCTTTCCAATTATTGCTCTTGAGAACCAAATGAAATTTTTTAAACCCCAACCTCCAAGCTTCTTTGGAACGGAAATAGAAGCCCATGTTGTAAGAGAAAAGGGTCTACAATCTCATTTTTCAACCCAAAGTTATCTTAAGGAGATCTATGTCAAAATTTCAAATACTGAAATCTTATTACCGCAACTGAAAATTATTCTTCTAGTTAATTAATTTTAACAATTTATTTGCTACGGAAAATACCAAATAATTCACATTGCAGCCTTCACAAATAAAATTGCGGAAATAATAACATTGGAAACTGAGAAATGTGCTAGCACACACACAAACACGCACATAAAAATTCAAAAAAAAAATTTAGACATCCCCGGAAAAACCCAACTTGGGAAAATAGGTGCAACAATTGAGGGTTTTTATTATTATGCAGCAGTGAGAAATTTTGAGTACAACCATAATGCCGAAAACTGGAAATCCTGCAAAGAAAATACTGGCAAAAATATTGTGAGGAAGTTTCCTCACTCGTGTTAAAAAATGCAGCAAGATATTCTCAATTTGATTTTGCCTTGATTAAATTGAGAAAAATTGAATTTCCACATCAGCAGACGACTTGGATGTAGTTAAATGAGGTGACATGGCTCTTGTCACTCAGTTAGCTCAATAATTCGAGTTGGAGGAGTTAGAGTTCAGTTAAGCATGTGTTATTTCTAATTTGTAGCAATCAAGGTCATTTATTTCAAGTTGTTTCTAGTTAAACTAGATCTAACTATTGGAGGAACTAGTGGAAGGTCATTTTTGCAGTGGGGCTTCAGTAAAACTTAGTGATAATCCATTTAATTGATCAATTATGTATAAATTAATGTGTAGAATCTAAATTGCTCATGAAATTTTCTAAATCACAAGACTAGAAGTTACTCTACTGATCTGCGGAAGTAAATTCACGATCGAGAACACAAATCATTAACATGCATAAATATTCAACAAACATACACAAAGATATATCTAGGGGAAATAAACTGCTCAAAACCCCTTACTATTTGTATCGCATTGATCAAAGAATCAAGATGAATATAATGTGCTCTACTCAACCTTAAGCTCAACCTACACTTGTATCTTCTATCCTCTGCTTGAGTCACTGACCTTGGCCAATACTTGGCCAAAGTTTTGAGCTTCTGAGCTCATATTTCCTTGCATTATTCGCTTGGGAAATTGACCCTATTTTTTAAGAATTTTTCACCAAACAATTACCATAGGTCAATTCTCTGACTGCATGCACCACTTGTACAACTTGAACTAGCTTACAACTGACAGTACACTTCCCTTAAACTCCAATATCGATTGGGTAACTCAAATTCTCTACATGAATCGGTTATTTTGGGTTGATTGATCAATTAATTGGATGACCACTGAGTGTGACTAAAGTTACACTGCACAACTTGACCCTCCACTAGTTTCTGCAACAGTTGGAACTAGTTTCACTGACAATAACTATACTTAACTGAATTAGATTGCTATAAATTAGCAATCAATCATGTAGAACTGAAGTCAAGTGTCTCCAACTCAAATTTACTAAGTTAAATGAGTGACAAAAGCCATGTCACATTAGCCAACTAGCTCCAAGTATTATGTTGAAATTGAAATTCGAATTTTTTATCTAGTTTGACCAAGGCAAAGTCAAAACAAGATTTTCTTGCTGCATTTTCAACACTCCCTCTCAGCTAGAAAGAGATTATCAGATACCCCAATATTGCTTCTATGGAACTCTAATTTACCTCTTGAAAAATATTTTCTCACAATGTTTGCATCAATTTCCTCATTCGGAATGTACTGCAACAACATGATCTGCCTCTGCACACAATCTCGTAGATGGTGGTACGATATATCTATGTGCTTGGATCAGTCATAAAAAACTGGATTCTCAAAAAATTTGATACAACTATGATTGTCATAGTAAATCATGGTAGGATCCATCATCTAACCAAACAATCCAACAATAATCTTTCTCATCTAGGTAGCCCCACATGCTACTTGACTGGAAGTGGTGTATTCTACTTCTGCTGAGTTGAGTGCAACATATATCTACTTCTTGTTGTACCAAGAAATTGTTGTTGACCCAACACTAAAAATTCCTCTTGGTGTGCTCTTCCATTCTGATGGACTTCCTGCCCAATCTGCATCTTTGAAGCCTTGCAATGTCACTCCCTATGTCCGTTTGTACCAAAGTCAACACTGAGTGGTGCCCCTGAGGTACTGTAGTACATGTTTATAATCTCTCCAAAAATTTGGTCAAATAACCATGGCCGTTCACCGGTTGTGAAATTTGTGCAAGTAAATTGTGTTATTCTGCAAATCTTGATGCTTACTAGGCTGAAATTGCAAAGAGGGGAAGGTCAATTGGTTAGAGAACAAGTTAATCCTCAACCAAGAAGGGCTAGAGTGCCATTGCATCCACCTTCCATTTCATCCTCCATAGCCTTAGAATCAGCCACAAACATGTCATCCAGAGAAGTTGAAGTACATGAGGAAATGGATCCCAAGGAAGAAGAAAGAGTCTTTAGAAAAGCTTTCTTGGACTTGACTGAGATGGTTAGGATCCTATACCAGGAGAGAAATGATAGGATTGCTGGAGAAGGGTCTAGAAACCAAAGAGAAGAAGGAGGTTCTTCAAGAGGGAAGAAAGACAAAGATGAGTCTAAGAAAGGGAATGGAGGAAATGGTGATCCTTCATCTCCATCGTCATCCTCTTCCTCCACATCATCCTCTTCTACTTCTGTTAATCAGTCACATAAAACAAAAACATCTCTTAAAAATCCTTTGTTAAAGCTTGATGTGAAGTTTGAGTTGCCAATGTTTAATGGTGATGTTAATGCAGAGATATTGGATAACTGGATTAGACAGCTGGAAGTCTATCTCAGAATTCAGAATTTGCATGATGATGAAACAAAAATCCAATTAGCCTCTTTGAGAATGGATGGAGCAACTTTGGTTTGGTGGGAAGCCAAGACTAGAGAGGAGATTAAAAAGTATGGTAAGATAACTCTAACATGGTCTGAGTTTATTACTGCTATTAAGAAACAGTTTTATCCTCTTGCTCATATTCAAAAAGCAATCATGAATTGGCAAAGTTTTAGGCAACTTAAGGGTCAAAATGTGCAAGATTATACCCAAGAGTTTAGAAGGAGAGCACTTCTACTTGGAGTAGACTTACAAAGTCAAGACATCCTGTTGAAATATATAGGAGGTTTGCACAGTTACCTTAAACATACTATCCTAATGTTCAATCCTACCAGCTTAGATGAAGTCTGTGTGCAGGCTACACATTTAGAAGCTAGAGGAAAGAATATTTTTGATGAGGATAGTAATTTTCAAAACAAAGGAAAGAAAAGAGTTGCTAATTCAAGAAAGGACAAAGGAAAGTTCTTTTGCAAGAACTGTTCTAAGACAAGTCATGATGAAGATCATTGCTGGAAGCTTCATCCTGAACTGAAACCAGAAAAATTCAAGAACAAAAACAAGGGCAAAGAAAAGGAGAAAACTGTAGCAACAGTTGAGCAAGACTTAGGGTCAGACTCAGGAGATGAGACAAAAAGCATAGGCATGGTTTTGAAGAACATTAAGGGGAAATAAGTGGTGCAAGACACAATTCCTAGTTCTAGCTCTTTGAATTGTCACAAAGATACTCATGATGAAAAGAGGAGGATAGAGCTTTTCCATGTGAGGGTAATTTCCAAACATACAAAAATTGACACACTGTTTGATAGTGGGTCACAAGCTAATCTTATTTCTGAAGACTTGGTCAAGCAGCTGAAACTTGAGACCATTCCACATCCGAAGCCTTATCCACTTGGATGGATATGCAAGGATGCCAATTTGCAAGTTTCAAGGAAGTGCATATTGCGCTTTGCAATAACTGCACACTTTATTGACACAGTTGAACTTGATGTGGTGCCGCTTGATATCTCAGGTATTGTTTTGGGAAGTCCTTATTTATTTGACAGGAAGGCCATCTTTCATCGCTATGAAAACAAGTATCACTTGTTCAAAGATGGTAAAGAGTACATTGTGAGAGCTCACAAGAATAAGATGGAATCTTCTTTACTCCATGCAGGTCAATTGAAAAGACTGGTTAATGCAAGTCAAAGTCTAACTTTGTTGATGTTGAAACGACCAGATTTTGAGCATTTGCCATTTTATGATGTTGCTAATAATATGTCTCAGTTTGATAACAGTTTGTCTTTGAAAGAAGATGATGTTGTGTTGCACAAATTACCTTTTGGGTCAGCCAATGCAGAGAATGAAGTGTCAAAGCTAAGCAGTGCAAGCAAGAAGGACACAAAATTCAGCATGGGAAAAATTTGGTTTCAGAATGGTACAATTCGCCATGGGAACAGTTTGCAAGGTGAAAGTCATTTTAAGTCTTTCTGGAAGTTTGATCAATGTAGAGAAAGTTTATTTTCTGCAAAGTACAATTTCTGCTCTGCAAATTTTAATCATTTGCGTCATGACTCCGTCAATCTTAGCAATGGTAGATCAGTTGATTCCAGAGACAGGTTATCGTTTTCTCAAAAGCTTCAGTTGATGAAATCGGGTAGATTTCAGTTGTTCAAAGGTGGAAGAGTGGAGAATCAGTCTCCACATCATCAGTTTCAGTAATCAGAAAGCTTTTGAGGGTCCAAAAGCTTCCCATTTGGGAGGTGTGATCAGGGGATCAAGTCTCTTGAAGAAAAATGCTCAAAAATGAAGTTGCTCAGAATGGCTCTGAAACAGATCGACTGGAAAGAGCTCGGTGATACAATCCCAACGCCGCAAATGGCACTCAAATCCGTTGCCGTACGGAGGAGATATTTCAGTTTGAATTTGCCCAATAACTTTCAATTTTGAAAGAAAAGTTTTTTAATATATTGTGGTGGAATAATTTTATTTTTATTAAGGTTTAATAGATTAATTAAATTATATAGTTTTAATATTTTATATAGTTTTATATATTGAATCATATATTATATTAATAATTATATATTTTAATTAATTATTAAAAATAATTGTATTAAACCTTATTAAAACTAAATATCAAACCTACACATATATTTTAAAGTTTCAAATTGAAAATGTTATTAAACAGAGTTTAAAACCCACAATTCAAATGTTTTTAATGGGCACATGTGCTATTACGTGGGTTTAAAAAGGATTTGGGTGACGTGTAAAGCACATACGTGGGTTTGTTTTTAGTGGAGGCCACGTGATTCATCACGTTGGAGCGGATTTAAAACTTTGGCTATGGTTTAATTACGTGTGCAGCAGGTTCAACGGATAACAACAGTTAATGCCGAACGGTGCGGCCACATGCACCACTTGACATTTAATGTCACAGAAAACGTTGCCACCATTTTAGCGCCGGTTTCCTCCAATTAAGGCGGACCTCCACATTTAACTGCAGTTAGCCAGATTTAACTGGAGTTTTTTTAGGCCAACTGGCAGTTGGAGTAAAAGTGCCATAACTTTGGCTAGGAGAGGTCTTTTGAGACGATTTTTTTTTTGATTTTAGGTGTAGAGATCATTCTGGAGCTGTTGGAAGTGTTTTCAGAGCCACCAGGGCATTCTATCTGCGAATTTTACAGCGTTTTTCATCGTGGAGCCATCAGGGCCTAAGGGAAAGAGAGCTGCATTGGACTACCTTCATCCAATGGAGGTGATTTTGTAGTCATTTTAGACTGATTTGGGTCTTCTGAATCTATTTTTGCAGTCTATTTTTCCATTTGAGGCTTTTATACAGATGTAATCTCATTTTAAGCATTTAATCAAAGGAGGAAAAGCCTAATTAGAGGCTTTTGGACCCAGCGGAGGTAGCCCAAGAGAGGGGTGAACCGCTTAAACAATTATCTGCTGTCACTCTGTATATTTTGGCTGTTTATTTTCAGATTATGATAGTTTAAACAGTAAATTTTCATAAGCATGCTTTTCCCAAACAAGTTTATACAGTAAACAAAACTTGTTATTTTATCATCAAACCTCTACACTTCAATTGCAGAACATATATTCTTGCTTATTCACACATAAAAATAGATCAATGAATACTTTGAACTTTAAAACAAATACTTTCATTGATCTAGATCTTGGTGATTGCATATTATTTCTTTAGGCAGAGTCTGTAGAGGGCCAGGTAGCCTCCGGATTCATCCTTTCCTAGAAAGGTGAAACATCCGGTGAATGCCCCTACAGTCCATCTCTGTATGAGAAATATTTTGTTCTCACAATTTCAGATCAAAAGTCAACAGCCGAGTGATGCCTGAGTGAGAGTAGTATGTTTAAAATCTATAAATAATTTAATTCGATCGAACCATGGCTTAGCTCAAGTGGTTGTTTAGCAACACATGTTTGGTCGTGTGTTCACGGATACGTGAATGAACCCACCAACTGCACATACATTCAACGTAACTTCCTCACTTGAAGTGGTATCCTCTTTTCTCCAATTGGGTGCTAGAGGAGTCTCCATGGGTTTGCATCTGTCCACGTGGAACTTTTGAAGTATCTCATTGGAATACTTTCCTTGAGAGACAAACAATTCCCCTTCTCTCTGCCATACTTCCAAACCTAGGAAATAGTGCATCAACCCCATGTTGTTCATTTCAAACTCTCTTTCAAGATACTCCTTGCAAGACATGATAAGCTGTTCATCACCGATCAAAATCAAGTCATAAATATATAAGACTATAATCAACAATTTACCTTCTACCAGAATGTGGTAAAGGTTTGAATTTGCTTCATTTTTGGTGAAGCCCAACCCGTTGATGTAGCTATCGATCCTGGTGTACCAAGCACTGGGTGCTTGCTTTAGCCCATATAATGCTTTCTTGAGTCGACACACATGTGAATCTCCGTCGATGGTCTCAAAACCTTCAGGTTGTTCAATGTACACCTCCTCCTCAATAACTCCATTGAGGAATGTTGTCTTCACATCCATCCAGTGGACTTTCCACCCCATTTGTGCAAGCAAAGAAAGAATTGATCTGATGGAAGAGTACCTTCTTGCAGAAAAGGTCTCTTCATAGTCAATCCCTTCTACCTAAGAGTACCCCTTGTCCACTAATTTTTCCTTGTCCTTCTCGATGCTTCCGCCTGCTGCATGTTGTACCTTGTAAATCCATCTCAAACCCACCACTGACTTATTTGCATGTCTTGGAACCACTTCCCAGACACTTTTTCTGACAATAGAATCATAACATCAACCCATAAAATATTATCTACTGCTTCCTCGATTGTGGTTGGTTTTGTCTCTACTAGCTTAGACATCAGAGCCATGTAGCTAATGTACCGATCTGGTGACCTCCTCTGCCTACATTGTGATGTGGGTGCCCCACATTCTCTCTAGCATCCTGCAATAATCTGTCAACTTCCCTAGTCCATTTCCTTCCTTCCTTGGATCTCTCTACTTGAGTGGATGTCTCCACTCTTTGATCCTCTAGTTGTGGCTATCACATCTTCTTTAGGTTCTTCCTTTGGAGTCAAAAGTTCATGATGCGCATGAAGCTGAAGCTCCTCTGAGAACATTTTATTGCTTTTCTTCATCGAACTTCACATCTCTCTGAACAATTGTCATCTTGAGAGATAGCAATTTTTGAAATCGATTTGTGAGGTGTTGTATCAATGTACCTGAATAAGCCTTTCTTTATTGGCTCTAGGTTTTTCCTTACTTCCTTGGAAACATGGAAATATATTGATGATCCAGATCCTATTTGTGACACTTTTGGTTTCTTCCTGGAAAATCTTCTTACGGTGTACTCATCAAAGAATCGGGAAGAATCTGTCTACAGATATTAATTATGTTGCATGTGGCCACTAATGCGAGAGGTAGTACTGGTCAACCAACATCCTGTTGGTCCCACAATACTTGTGTTCTTCTCTAGCCCCCATTCGATTGTGGGTTATGGGGTGATGTCAACTCCCGTCGAATGCCTTCCTTTTCATAGAAATTTTTAAACTCATTTGATTCGTACTCACCATCGTTATCACTCCTGAAAGCCTTCACTTTCATGCTAGTTTCTTTTTCAACAAAAGCTTTAAATTCAACAAACTTGGAGAATTTCTAGTCTTTCTTCTACATGAGTAAAATCATGTACTTACGTGAGAAATCATCTACAAATATAACGTAATACTTGTGCTTGGCAGTGGAAGTCGTCGAGAAAGGTCCACAGACATCGAAGTGGATCATTCCAAGGATTACATGCGCCCTGCTATCCCGATCATTGAAGGTGGATTTTGTGTACTTCCCCAAGGTACACCCTTTGCGTGCATTCTATTGCATTATTGCTTTGTTGGGGAGGCCTATGGTGATCTTCTGCACGGTCTTCAAAGCTCCATGATTCAAATGTCTAAGTATTATATGCCATAATTCGTTGACAAATCACCTCTACACCTTCTATGCCTTTTTGCTCAAAGTAGCACATTCTTCCACATCCAAACTGTAGAGGTTCTTCACTCCAACCATGATCTGCTTCACTTGTCCCATGGCAATGTGTCTCAAGAATGCCTTTCCTTTGTTGAATATCACAATGTATCCACAGTCTTCCAACACTGCGACAGAAACTAGATTCTTCCTTAGACCCGGTACAAACATCACATCCTTGAGCCTAAGAGGAGAGCCCAACTCCCTCTAAAAGGTGATGGTGTCGATCCCGGTCGCATTATACCTTCCATCATCTCCCATATTGATATGCATCTAGGGGTCTTTCTCCTCCTCCAAGTCATTGAAAAAATATTTCTTCCCTATCATACGGAATGAGGCACAGTGGTCGAGATACCACACACTTCCCATTATTGTGCTTTCCATGCATGCAATGAGAGTAAAATCAAGTTCAAAATGTGAATCTATAGCTTTACCTGCCACTCATCCTAAGGTATTATTGCTTGTCTTCTTGTGTGGAAATTTCATGGCATAGTGTCTGAATTCATGACAGTGAAAGCACTTGATTCTAGAAAAGTCTTTCCTCTTTCCCCCTTGACTAAATTCTGTTTTAGATTGGGATTTATTCCCTTTCCCTTTCTTTTCCTTTCCAGCCAAGGCACGGTTCTCCTCATCCTCAACCTTGGATGAAGTCTCATCTCTGTTGCTCCACCTTATTTATTACCGCACTAGATCAGACCATAACCGCTCTCACTGTGATAGTTTTTATAAACCATTTACCGAAAATTGATATCTATGTCAACACTTGGGAAGGCCAAATAGGGCTAGAGCTACTAGATCTTCTTCACGGACAGTAACACCGACTCTACCAAGTTTATCACGACACTTTGTAAACTTTCTCAGGAACTGCAAAATTGTTTCATTATTTTGCATCTTAATACTTTGAATCTTGTCCTTGAGACTCAGCTTCTTGTGGTCATTGTTCTCAAACAACTTTATAGTGTTTTCCACATCGCAAGCGAAGTCTCTTTAACGTGGATATTCGAGACAATATGATCCTAGACTCTGTCCAATATGATCCTCCTCACTTTAGCCACATCCTTCTTCCACTGAGCAAGATCTTGGGCATCAAATGCTGGGGGTTTTGCTACATCAGTCTTGATGTATTCTAGCAGCCCATTATCATCCATTACTGCCTCCATGTGGATCTTCCATGGCACAAAATTTGTTGTTTCTTCCAAAGTATACTCGAGCTTGAGTCCATTCAAAGCCATCTTCTCAATCTTGGAGAAAACCTGTAACACTGATCTTCAAATTCGAACCTTTTGTAATGGAAACTTTGAAATCTCTTCTCTATTGTGAATCTAGCTTTGATACCATGTATAAATTAATGTGTAGATTCTAAACTGCTCATGAAATTTTCTAAATAACAAGACTAGAAGCTACTCTACTAATCTATGGAAGTAAATTCATGATCGAGAACAAAAACCATTAACATGCATTAAGATTCAACACACATACACAGAGATATATCTAGAGGAAAGAAACTGTTCAAAACCCCTTACTATTCATATTACATTAATCAAAGAATATGGATGAATACAATGTGCTTTGCTCAACCTGCACCTGTATTTTTGGGTGTGTGTTATATTATTTCCACAACTAGAAGCAGGCGAGAAGCAAGGGGTAAGAGGGGGGTGGTAGCCTCCCTACGCTTGCGCCGAGCGCAACAAGGGGGTCACGGGGGGGTGCAGCCCCCCCTATCAGGGGGTTTGCAAGGGGGTGGTATTCGCCCTGCACAGGGTCTGGGGCAGTGCCCTGGGAAAAAAAATGGACCCTATATTAAGTGGGCAGACCCGCCTATGGTTTTTTGCAAGGGTTTGCACATGGTTTTGGGCATGATGGTTTTCTGCTCATAGTATATTGTAGATCCGTTCAAAGGAACTACAATTATATTCTAATCCAGGGTTAATGGATTGGGGTTTATGAATGCTTCGGCATTTATATATATATGTGTGTGTGTGTGTGTGTGTGTGTTGTAACATTGAAAGGAATATAATGAAAAATCAAGATGCTAGTCCCAGTTTTGGGATCCAGGGAAAAATATGTGTATATATGTTTATGTTTTATGTTCTCGCCATTGTTTTATTTTCTGTTTTAAGATTTCATTTGCAGAGAATTTTTGTACATGGTTAAAACCTACATGTATCTTCTATTCTTTGCCTGAATGACTGACTGGCCTTGGCAAATACTTAGCCAAAATTTTGAGCCTCTAAGCTCATATTTCTTTGTGTTTTTCCCTTGGGAAATTGCCCCTATTTTTTAGGAATTTCTCACCAAGAAATTGCCCAATTACCATAGGTCAATTCTCTAATTGCATGCACCACCGGTACAACTTGAACTAGTTTACAATTGATATAAGCACACTGCCCTTGAACTCCAATCTCAACTGAGTAACTCAAATTCTCTACATGCATCAGTTATTTTGGGTTGATTGATTAGTTAACTCGATGACCACTGAGTGTATGGTCGATGATTTAGATACCCTCGGGAGAGTCTATCGAGATTTTCAGACCGTGGATGTAACTAGATTCATGTGTGCGAGCACATGGATTCGTGAACCACTTGTAAAAATAATAATAATAAATAAATAAATAAAAATAAAATTGGATGACCACTGAGTGTGACTAAAGTTACACTGCACAACTTGACCCTCCACTAGTTTCTCCAAAAGTTGGAACTATTTTAATTGACAAAAACTCAACTTAATTGAATTAGATTGCTACAAATTAGCAATAAATCATGTGGAACTAAACTCAAGTGTCTCTAACTCGAATTTAATGAGTTAACAGAGTGACAAAAGCCATGTCACCTCAATTAACTACCTCCAAGTATTCTACTGAAATTCAAATTCAAATTTTTGATCTAGTTTAACCAAGGCAAAGTCAAAACTAGATTGTCTTGCTGTATTTTCAACAAATCAGCCCAAAATAGCTAGTGCATGCAAATAATTCTAGTTCCAAGTTGTGGTGGAGATTCCAAGGCAATGCGACGTCAGTGGTATACTAGCCTTGAGTGTACAAGTGTTGCATGCAGTCAGATGATCAACCCAGGGAATTGCACAATCGTTTGGGAGGAATTTCCTAAATAATCGGGGCCTAATTTCTCCAAGAATTGGGAAAGGAAGGTGCAGAGAAGGTGTAGAGTCGCGATGTTGGTGAACTTTGGTACGGAAGACTTGGCCATTTTCATCATGGTGTCCTAAATATTATGTAGTGAATAACCACAGGGCTCCCTAAAGAAGCACTTGAGCAGAAGGATGTATGCAAAGAATGTACCTTAGGGAAGTACAAAAAATCTACATTCCATGAGCAGGACAACAAAGCACATGTAGTCTTAGAAAGGATCCACTTTGATGTCTGTGGACCTTTCTCGATAACCTCCACTGCTAGACACAAATATTTTGTCAGTTTTATTAATGACTTCTCATGGAAGTGTTAGATCTTCTTCATGCGGAAGAAAGATAAGACATTCTCCAAGTTCGTAGAATTCAAGGCACTGGTTAAGAAAGAAACCTACAAGAATGTGAAGGCTCTTGGGAGAAATACTGGAGGTGAGTACGTGTTGAATGTATTTAAAAAAATTGTGTGAAAGAAGACATTCGACGAGAGTTGATAACACCCCACAACCCATAGTAGAATGGGGTGGCTAAGAGAAAGAACCATAGAATTGTAGAAGTAGTGAGGGCAATGTTGAATGACCAAGGCCTACCACTGCATTTTTAGGCAAAGGCATGCAACACAACAGTCTATTTCCAAAACCAGAGTCCTCATCAAATTCTTGGCATGATTACATCGGAGGAGGCTTTCTCGTGGAGAACATAGGATGTGTCGCACTTCAGGATTTTTGGAGCCTATGTCCACTGCCATGTCTCCAACAAATCAAGGAAAAAGCTTGAGCCGACAACAAAATTGGGGGTATTTGTGGGTTGCACATAAACTCCCCACAACTACCGTGTGTACTTGTCATCCCTCAAAATGACAATCGTGTGAAGGGATGTAAAGTTTGATGAGGAGAAAGCGATGTGGTGCTCCCTTAAGAGGGAGCTTCAGATCCCATCAAAGGAGGAGCTTTTAGCTCCAAAGGAAGAACCTCAAGAAGTTGTGGAGAAACCACAAATTGAGGAGCAGAGAGTGGGAACAACCACTCAAACATAACCATCCAGAGATTGCAAGAAAAGGACCAGGGAGGTTGATAGACTAGTGCAAGATGCAAGGGAGAATATGGGAGCTCCTTTAAATTTGTTTAGGCAGAGAAGGTCCCATGATTGGCACACTGGCTACATGGCTTTAATAATTGATCTTGTAGAGACTGGGTCATCCTCTTTCGAGGAAGCAATAGAGAAATGTGTATGAGTTTATGCAATGGTAGAGGAATACGAATCCATTGTAAGGAATAGTGTGTGGGAAGTGGTCCCAAGACCATCAGATAAATCAGTTGTGGGTTCGTGATGGATCTCCAATGTTAAGCAAGCAACAAACGAAAGCATAGATAAGTATAAGGCCAGATTTGTGGCCAAGGGGTACTCTCAAGTTGAGAGAATTGACTATGAGGAAACCTTTGATCCTTTAGCAAGGTACTCATCCATTAAATCAATTATTGTTATGGTTGCGTAGATGGGGCAAAAGATCCACCATATGGATGTAAAAACAACATTTCTTCATGGGATTATTAAGGAGGAGATGTACATCAAACAATTAAAAGGTTTCGAGCATTTGATTAGTGGTCTCATGTGTGCAAACTCAAGCGAGCATTGTACGATATTAAACAAGCACCCCATGCTTGGCACACCAAAATCAATAGTTATCTCACTGGTTTGGATTTCACTAGAAGAAAGTAAATTGTTTATTATTGTCTTATATGTTGATTTGATTTTAACTAGTGATAAACAATTGATCAAATCTTGCAAGCAAGACCTTTCAAGAAAATTTGAAATGAAGGACATGGGTCTCATGCACTACTTCCTCAAGTTGAAAGTACGATAAGGCGATGGGGAACTATTTGTATTTCAAAACAAGTATAAAAATGAAATACCACAGAGATTCTGCATGGAAATTTGTAACTCCATGGAGACACCTCTAGCAACCAACTAGAGGAAGGAGGATGCCACTTCAAATGAGGAAGTGGATGCTACCATTTATCAGTAGCTAGTGGGTTAACTAATGTACCTTATGAACACACAACCAGAGATGTGATATGCAATTAACCAACTAAGCCAAGCTATGGCTAGGCCAACCAAATTAGTTTGGAAGACAACTAAGCATGTTTTACAGTACCTCGAAGGCACTATCCAATATGGACTATGGTACAAACGAACAAAGGGAGTGAAGTTGTGTGGCTTCAAAAATGCAAAGCGGGTGAGCAATCAATCAAACCAAAAGAATACATCAAGTGGAATTTTCAGTGTTCAGCCCACAATTGTTTATGGTACAACAGGAAGCAAAGATATATGGTGCTCAACTTGAGAGAAGCAAAATACATGGTTGCAAATCAAACATGTGAAACAATATAGATGTGAAAGATACTTGTGGAACTATTTGGTCAGATGATGAATCCAACTGCGATCTACTGTGATAATCAGATTTGCATGAAGCTCTCTAAGAATCTTGTTTTTCACAATCAATCCAAACATATAAATATTCGATATCACCATTTACGTGACTATGCACAAAAGCGGATAATGTTGCTACAATACATTCCAAAGAAACAAGATGCTGACATTTTGACAAAGGCCTTGTCAAGAGGAAAATTTGAGTTCCATAAGTGCAAAATAAGTGTGGTTGATAATCCCTTTCTTGTTGAGAGAAAGTGTTGAAAATGCAGCAAAAAAATCTCAATTTTCTGACCCTAAAAAAAATGTAAACTAGTCTGAGTGTACAGACTAGTCTTGAGTGTACAAGTCTTGCATACAATCAAATAATCAACCCAAGGGAATTGCACAATCATTTTGAAGAATTTTCCTAAATAATAGAAGCCTAATTTCTCAAAAAATTGTGTCAAGAAAATCGAGCTCAAGCAAAAGCAAAAATTGACTAAACCTGAGTCAGAGCTTCTTAATGAAGAGAGAGATAGGTTATTCACTTGCAAGTTATGTAGTTGAGCAAAACAATTGTAATACATTTATATTCATCATATTAATGTAAGTTGGCATTGGCTTTTTTAGCAAATTAATTTTCCCAAGAAAAATATTGTGTGCATGTATATTATTTCTCATTGCATATTTACCATTAATGTCCAAAATTATGAATTACATTCCACGAAACAATAGAATAGATTTGAATCTTGTGATTTTGATTAAAATTTTATTAAAAAATACATATGAACTCTAAACTATAAAGAAAGACTCTAAACTCTAGAGTTCCCTTTATAGTTCATCTTAGTAATTAATCAGTTATAAATTCTTTCGTTCATTAAAATCATCTCCAAATACATTACTCAAAAATGAGAACTGTATTCCGTTCATGTCTAAGGACATTACTATCACAATTTACCAATCAAAAGAAAAGGAATACCAGTTCTAACATGGAATTAATACTATTGCGGATCTAACATGGAATTAATACTCTTGCCATTTACCCTCCTCTAGAAGATGAGGATTGTCATTTAAGCAATCAAAAGAAATTCCATATAATTAATTTCACCATTTACCCTCCTCGCGTTTTTACTTTCAGGCCATATCTAAGCACGGCCGGCCTGTTTCACTCCCATTTTGTTTGAGATATAAATCACAAATGCCTTACCAATCATTACAGAAGTAGAAATCAAATTTAATTCCAGAAGCTTCAGAGCATAGCTTCAGTAATTGTGACAAACAATGCCGCCGATAATGGTCAACCAAATCGGCTCCGACAGGAAGAGACGGTGTTATAAAACACCATTATTATTTTCAGTTACTTCAAAGAAGCAGAGCGATGAAGGTTTTTTCCTATTTAGACGGAGATTTGGGGGACTTTGACGCGGCGGCCTTCTCTGTTTTATCTGCGGTCTTCTTGGGAAGGAGAACCTGATGAATATTTGGCAGCACTCCACCGCTTGCAATTGTAACCCTAGCCAAGAGTTTCCCTAATTCGTCATCATTCCTAACAGCCAGCTGAATGTGGCGAGGGATGATCCTAGTCTTCTTGTTGTCACGGGCAGCGTTTCCGGCCAATTCCAACACCTCGGCGGCCAGATATTCCAAGACAGCGGCAATGTAGACAGCCGCGCCGCTTCCAACACGCTTAGCATACCGCCCTTTCTTCAGATATCTGGCAATCCTCCCCACCGGAAATTGCAATCCGGCCTTCACAGTTTTGCTAACAGACTTCTTCCTGGATCCCGCTCCCTTCCTCCCTCCCTTTCCGCTGCTCTTTCCTGAACTCTCCATTTTTTCTCCCGTTTGCTTCGATAGAGAACCAAAGAAACCAGCGAACAAACACTGTATTGGTGGACAAGAGAATAAATAGCAAGAAGGATCTAATTTAATACATATTGGGTGAGGAATATATTGGACGGTTTAGATTTTACGGAAATCAACGGCCACAATGAACCTTCGCTCCATCCGTGGCATCCCTGGCCGACCAATGGCAACGCTTAATATGTGTTTGTATAGCTCACTCAGACTTTTTCGCTGCAATAATAAGTGCTTAGATTGAAGTATATCAATAAAACTTCAACCTTTGGTCTAAATTTCTATTTGTGCGGCAGATTTCTAATTTTCTTATTATGCCCCTATGGTATTATGAATTCAATTTTGGTATTAATTTATTTTTATGAAAAATATTTGTGGTTTATCTATAATTTAATATTGGGTATTTATTTATTTTTTTGTTATTTTTATAATTATTTAAATTTATTTATTTGTAAAGTGATTGATTGACATTTTATTATGGATTATTTAGCCACTTATATTTTTATTAGTTACTAATTTTTGGTTTTTTAGATTTGTTACTAAATTAGTTATTTAGTTACTAAAGTGTAAAGGGAGCTCTACTTGAATGGTTCATGAGGCAAAATACTTGCTAAGGTTTTCCAAATGGGGTAGCAAGCTAAGTGGGCTTGATTGTGGGGAAAAACTCCACAATTAAGCGAGCTTGAGCCAGAGGAGTTCTGGGATGGGTGACCTCTTGGGAAGCCCTGGTTACTGGTGCTTGCCCTCCCGGGAAGTCTTGATTACTGGGTGCAAGCCCCGGAAGTGATGATTGATGCTATGTGATTCATTGCACTAGTTTAAATCCCACTTCTTCACCCCTATGAGCATCACCCGATGCAATGAGTGCTAAGTGGACTATGCAAAAATCATGAGAAAGTAGTCACTTACGACTACCTCTCATGGAAATGGTCATAGATGAATGACTTATTTAACACACTTGAATCCCAAAAATGATAATGGTCCTAGATGAATGACTTATTTAACGCAAATGAATCCCAAAAATGATATCTAATATAATGCACTACAACGATAATGGTCCTAGATGAATGACTTATTTAACGCAAATGAATCCCAAAAATGATATCTAATATAATGCACTACTGAAAATCTTCATGCTTAAAGTGTATATATGTTAATATAAACAATATTAGTAATCATATTTTTTTAATTTTTGGGAATCAACAATTCAATATTTTAATAGATGTTTTATTTTTATGTTGAAATCTTTGTTTTTATTGTTTTTATAGTTTACTTAAGTTATATGTAAGCTAAGAGGCACGTACTAGCTACTATATAGCCCTTGTTAAATTTGGCACAAAATTTATTTAAAATAGCATAAATGTACCTTACTTTAGATCTACTAAGTGTTTATGTATCTTACTCTAAATCTACTAAGCATCTAGAGGAATTAAATCTCTAAGATGCAATTTTTTTTACTACAAAATATTTCCTCTTTAATTCCTCTCCTCTCAGACTAGCTATACTGGTGCTTTATAATATTATTTATGTTAGATCTAAGACTTTTGTGATCCATAATGTAGAAAAAATGCTTTCAGATTAATCACATTGTTAGGATTAGTTCGACATTTCGAACCAGCTAATGTGGTTCATCCTCAGGACAAGGTGGAGAGACAAGATCTCAAAGAATAAATAGAGGGGATGCATCATTACCCAGAAATATCCGCTGACAAACTAACCGTTAAGATTGCTGATAAGAATTAGCGGTTGGAGAATTAGTTAGTTAGTTAGTTAGTTGAAAATAAATTAATTAACGTCCTGAGGATGAACCACATTAGCTGGTTCGAAACGTCGACCTAATCCTAACAATGTGATTAATCCGAAAGCATTTTTTCTATAATATTATTTATATTTATATAATTTTTATATAAAAAATATTATTATTTACAACAACAACAACAAAAATCACCTTAAAACTTGAGAAAATATTTTCCTCGATAAATTTAATTCCTTTAGACTTTGATAGATCCCTAGCTATATAATATATTGGTCCTAATAATATTATTTATATTTATATAAATTTTATATACAAAAAATATTTTTAGTTTTATTTTTTTTAATTTTGATTTAAAATATTTAGTAGTTAGAATAAAGGGGTAAGATTTATTTTAAAAGTTATTATGTCCTTTTGACTTTTAAATTAAATTAAGAAAATGTTATAAAAATAAAATATTTTAAATGTTAAATGAGTTATATAGTTTTTTGAACATGTAGTATTGATAAGCCACCGCAACTTTAACGTTGTTACGTGTTAAAATATATGATCAAGAGGATACTCTGCACTAGGTTCACTCTCTTTTTGGGGAATATACACCCAAAATAGGTTACCAACACCTTATCCTTGCTAACAGAGCAGAATTCCAAGCCTCACGGAGGAAGAGATTGTGGAAATTAAAGTGTTCAGTGAAGGCCAGGGTCTTCATGTGGTGCATCCTTGTAAACAAAATTCCTACCCGGGACAATATTCGAAAAAGGAGGAAGGGCCTAGTTGGTGCAGTTCATGCAAAAATGTTGAAGAGTCAGTTGCACACTTTTTTCTATATCGCCCTTCAGTTTAAAAATATGGAGAGATTGCAAACAAAGAACATGTATAGCTATTGATTGGTCCAGGGAGTCATTTCAGGAGGCTTAGCAGTCTTTGTGGGAGTAGATTAATGAAAAGAATTGCATAAACATACCACCACTCAATTGTTGGGGTTTGTGGCTAGCCAAGAAAATATACATATTCCAAGACAATACTTCTTCAGCAAACCAATTGGTGGCTCAAGCTTTATCCACCTTCTCTTAGTTGTCAGTATTGGATTCCACACATATCCCCTATATCATTGTTGTTGAAGAAATTGACACATCCTCCCCATGGGCATATTTTAATGGAGCATACCTAGAGAATGGTATGTGTGGTGGGGGGTTATTCTATTTCTTCATCAACATCACTCTTTCAAAATGCAACTTGGTTTTGGCAGAGAGACAAATCATTTTGTTGAACTTCTAGCCTAAAAATATCTTGTTCTTTTGTCATAGAAGAAGGATGTCAAAACCTTTAGATTTTTTGAGACTATGGTTGTGATCAATTGGTTTAATGAGACATAGAGATGCCACATTCACACACAACTACCAATTCTAAAGGAAACTCTTCAATTAGAACAATCAATTGAACAAAGTTCATGTTGTCACATATACAAGGAGAAGAATACAACGGCAAACCAACTATCAAAAGCAGGTGCTCAACAAGTTCTAGGCAGGTGGAAGATCTTTGAATAGCTAGAAGGGAACACTCAGGAGTACTACCACAAGCCATTTACAAACATCATGGCACAAGATTAGCTTTATGATTTTTGTGTCAGATTAGAGACCTATTGAACGACACTACATGTTTTTATATGTATATTTATATACCCACAAATGGAGGATTCTATTTCCTTTTATAGTTTTGTACCCTTTTATATGTTTTGAGATTATACTTGATATCGATGGGTCATACTTGTTAATAGCCAACATAGGGAAAAAAAAATTACACAATTTTTGTAGTTTTGGCATTAACATGTACATGCTTTGAACAAAAGGCATTATAAAATGCATCAACAAAATGTAATTTATGACCGAGATGATGGCCACTAAATGTATGACCAACTCCTTACAATATAGAATTCTAAGCCAACCTTGTGAATCACATTCCAAAATAAGGTGAGAAGAAGATACACTATATGAGAAACATAAAAAACACACCTTCAACGCCCATGAATGCCCCTTTTGCACAAATTTTCAATTACAAGAATACTTCCATGAACAAAGGTCCAATAGAAGATGTTTATTTTGACCATCCAAATGGAATATTTTATTCAAAATTCCCATATTGCTATCAAACCAAATGTTGATTTCCTGTCCATTACATGGTATCCACACTAACTATTTTGAAGGAAGGAGATGGATACACTAAGGAGCATCTAAATTTGTGATCCTACTTGAATTGACAAAGCTTGACGAAGGAAACAAATTATGTCTCCTTATAAATATATTCTATGTAACACCCTCTTCCACCAATTGTATTTCCTAGTTATAAGTATCCACAACATTTTGGCACCCAATGCAATATTCATTAGTGTATGGTCCTTCATTTGTAATCCTCCATGGAACTTTAGGGTTTAAACTATAACCAAAATAATTAAATGAAACTAGTTTTGGTTGGACATTCCTCCCTACCAAAGAAAGCATATAAGATATTGAGAAATGGTAAGCTTAACACTAGTCAAAGCTAATAGAGATCAAAAGTAAAAATGTGGAGAGATGATAAAATAGATTTAATTAAAACAAGATAGCTAATAAGATATAGCCATTACTCTCCCCATTTATTAGACTTGGCTTTGATTTTAAGGAGAATATTATTGCACACCATTTTCATTTCCCCAAAATTTGTGATGTAATTAAATACTTGTTTTTTTTATGGATAGATATGGCATGTGGAAAAACAAGTCTGTGTTTATGTTATTAAAGGCATTTTCATGGGTGGAATTGTAGCAAGAAGGTCATTGTAGCAAAAAGATGATATTTCTATCAATACATTTAATCACAATCATTCAGGTCATTATAAAATAGAATAGTTATTCTTGTTGTTGAGCAGGGTATTACAAGTGACAATGTTGTAGTGACCCAATTTAAGATCAACAAAATTGAATTAGGAATGCCTCTCTTTATAAGCCATGCATACACATCAAGAGTGG
The DNA here is from genome assembly GCA_034641835.2 of Pinus albicaulis. Classification (NCBI taxonomy): domain Eukaryota; kingdom Viridiplantae; phylum Streptophyta; class Pinopsida; order Pinales; family Pinaceae; genus Pinus; species Pinus albicaulis. The sequence continues at coordinate 435,977,666 of CM076581.1, read as the reverse complement.
CTATAAATAGACAGCTTCAGAGAAATTGTAAGGTCATTTCTACAGTGAAATAATAGAAAGTTGTCGAGTTCATAAATTCATTACTAGTGACCATGATGGCTACAGAAGTTGCAACAAATAGAGGAACTAACCCATATGAAGAAAAAGGCATCCAATGATACCTAGAGTTGCAAGGAAAAAAATGATATTAGCTCATATTTAGAGCTCCAACGTCAAAGAGAGATTGTTTGTTTGTAAATATGTGTATAAGAGTTAAAGGAATGTGCCTGGATATATGTGATATAACGACATGGACTTGAAACATGCTTATCATATTTATTTTTCCCGCCATGAACAATGCCAAAAGTAATACTTCTTGAGAATAAACTTTTTGAGAAGTTGTGAAAAGAGAAGATGTTGCTTCTAGAAATGTCAAGAATCTTTATGTATATTGAACCTCTAAAGAATGGCATCATATATTAAAATAACTAACCCAAGCATACAATGACAAAAATCTAGTGTTATCTCACCTGAATTGGTGTCATTAATTATAAATGATTATCCCAACTTGAGTGCCTTGTCTTCTTGTTAAATTAATATCTACACAAGATCAGAAGATTGAAATTCACTCAAAAATGCCATTTCAATTCAGGTACTGCAAAACCTAGAACTATTAGGTACTAGAATGTAAAAATTAAATTTCTTCCTAGAGCAAGCAAGTTCACAAAGCTTCCAATGTATTAGATACAAAAGTTCTTCCTTGCATAATATAAAATTATAAATGATTTTATGCTTGTAGTATTTTGGTTGAAGGTATTAACTAAATAAAAATTGAACATGTAAGCAATGAGCAACACGAGAAGATCATAACTACATGTATCCTTCATCTTGCTACTCATGATATCAACCCCATTCCATCACTTTTGACTAGATAGTGACAAATAAAAACAAATAATACACCTTTGAATTACCATTGCTCATACCTTTTTCCATCTATGGCAGTATGTTCTTGCAAATATGAAGAACTTTATAAGTTGGAATTACCATGTTATACAATAACTCCCTTTAAAATACAAAAGAAATGTCAAGTCAGTTCAAAGATCTACCACTCATATGACTACAAATACAGTAAGTAGTGTAGTGCATTATGTAGAAGCAAAAAGACATCAACTTGAAAGTAACTTCCCTTGAACAACTTTGGCAATTAAACTAGTCATATTTCTTGTTATACGCAGGTGTTAAGGTTATCAAATTTTTGAGTTAGTTAAGGCCTATAATATGCTTGTTTTCATCACCGTCTTTGCTCCAAAATCAATTCAAAATTTGGCACCAATAGCCTCAGATCCGAAGCCCTGATTCAAAGCCACGGGAGGGTCGTTTCAATCCAATTGAGTGCAGATTAAAGGGAGGAATGTACCTGTAATAAAGAGAAGGCTTGGAAGGTGTTTTGTGTTAAAATTTGATGGCAGTATATAGTCACATTTGGGCAAAGGCTGCAGAAGGATTGAGGATCTTGTAGTGAATTAAGGGGTTGAAAGGCCTTAGATAAGTTCAGTCCTAGACTATTAATCAAGAGAATACACCTTGCAGTAGGATCTAAACTGCTCATACACCCATATGATGGTTTCAATGTTACTTTCATAGCCCTCATCCCCAAGTCAAAGAAACCCCCCTCCTTTCATGATTGCAGGCCTAGGGAAAATTTTAAGAACCCCCCTAAATTTATATGTATAATAAATGGGCGAATCCCCATGATACATAGGAAAAATGGAAGGCGATTTTATTAATAATATAATATGTATATATAATTTTTTTGGCGAATCTCTCACGAGATTATATTATCTTGTAAAATCATGGGGAATCACCAATATAAATGGCGAATCACTAGTACAAAATGGCGAATCGTTGTCTAGTGGAGTTAGGGGTGTTGGTTCCAATGAAGATATGGTAGTTAAACCAGGAGTTGAAGGAAGTGAAACACCAAGACCAAGCATGACACATGGTGAATCGCGAGGGAAGTAGTTCTCGTGCAGTTTGGAAAACGCGTTCTAGTTCTACTAAGCATAGTGTTGCTGCTCATGCTACTACTAGCACTGATATTGAGGTTTGAGAGGAGTTGAGGAAGCATGGAAGGTATAAGTGGTGGAGAATTACAAAGAGAACCCCATGATAGGCTCCATTTTGCCCTTTGATATTTGGGCCTGCAAGATCTTCTGTCCATTGAACCAACAATTAATCGTTCAACCAACAATCAACTTGACTGAGTTGATTAGGTATGAGTCAACTTAGACTAATCTTCAAAACTATGCTTTGCACTCTGCCATATTTATCACACTAATGCTACACAACATTGAGCATTTGCACCCAACTCTCATGCATGCGCACAAAATTTTCATTAACATCTATAACCCTAACCAAGTGAGAATTGATCAACAATTTGCACCAAAGTTTGTTATAGTGTTGAAAGTTCATAAGAAATTTATATCCATGGTATCTTAAATAAATTTTTAGATAACCTCCACAAATTAGACCACAATAGAGCAAACTTGTGATAAAATTTAAACCTACAAAAATTAGGATTCATGTTCCTAGGAACGATCATAAGAAGTAGTTGACATATATGTCGAGTTTTGAGCCTTGACACATTGATAATGCAATGGCTTAGGTCAAAACTCACACATTGAAAAGTCATCAATGAAGAGAAGACAATATCATTATGAATTACACATACTCCAAACTTCCTACCAAATTCTACCTAGTTTTCTGCAACTCAGCTCTACATAATCTTATAGTAAATACAAATTCCACAAAGCCTTCTTCACATAGCTAATAAATGGCCATTGGAAGAGCACCCGTTATATAATAGTAATAGTAGCAATCAATTTATTATTTCATATTGAACTTCATAGCCATAGCACTCTTATGTATTGTATGATGTATTGTATCATGTTGACTGCTATAACTTGTACTTTCTCTCTCTGCTAAATTTGAAGAATAATAAGAAGATTTGATCAAAGGGTTTTTCCCACATTGGGGTTTTTCCCTAGCATCCGCAAAAATATTGTGTCCTCTTGTCTTGGCTTGTCTTCTAGTTATTTTCTTATGTTCTATCAACATTTACTGTCAATGTTAATGTGATTGCTAAATAGGAAATTGAATTGGGCTGAAAGATTGAAATAAATTACTCTAAGCATAGAAAATACCATCGTTAACTTAAAATTTACACATTTTTTTATTAATATGTTTCGACATTAATTACAATTTGTTTTAGATCCAAAAATATAGGATCCAATCAACCCAAAATAGGAGAAGAAATTATCATGACAATAGTTATCTCATGATCCTCGGATGATCTCGAGCTCCACCTGGAAATAAAGCCATTTATTGGACACACACATCATCGTTCAATCTAACAAACTAAATTCTCTAGAAATTACCGAGGTAAAATTAGAAAATTAAATTATGCCCCTACATCAATACATGACCATCAAAAAATTAAATGACCATCTAACAAGTGGAGCAGAAAATGTTTTTACAAATGCGGGATCTCTTAGTGCTTTAGATGTGGCATCCTCCACAACTACTTGATATGGACAGTCATCATATATGAACAATGTCTCTATGATTATATCAACTAATAGTGATGCACACTAAATATTGACTACTCCTACACATTCACAGTAATTAGTTCATTGCAAAAAATAACAATAAAAATATAATTCAATAAGAAATGAGGAATTACAATATGAAAAAATTATCCAAATGATCAAACAAGGATGTTAGTGTGAAAAGATTAATCCAAATCGAAAAATGTTATCCACATCAATGCCAACTTTAATGTATAATAGGTTAAATCTGAGATGGAACAAGAAAAAATATTAGAACATAGAAAGGGTTTCCAAGTCCATGTGTGAAGGTTTGCTGCTACCCTAAAAGGCTGGAAATATGGGTTTTGTTGGGGACTCAGAGTGATTTCCAAGTCTCATCAAGGATATCTAGTAGGTCATCAAGCCTTTAGAAAAAGTGGGAATGAAAGGAGACTTGATCCTTTTGTTCAAAGATGCCCTTGCACATGGTGGCTCGGGACCAAAAATGGAAGTTCTGGTCCTATATAGTATCAAAAGGGTGTGATAAGGTAAATACTATTACAATTCTGGATGTCATGACAGGAGAGATAGCAAAAAATAAAAAAGAATATATGGACAACCATCTGATTTGGAGATTTAATAGGTAGTCTATCTTGAGTTTCAGAAAATGAACTAAAAGACAAATTTTTTAAATGGGTTGAAGCATGTAAGGTTTTATTCCATGCTCCAAATTTTATTTATTTTTCCTTTTGAATCTTTGAAGTCATAAGAGACACTGATATGGGAAGGTTCATGGCTCTATGGTAATGATGGATTAGCAATAAAGTTGTGGTTTCATTGATTTAATCTGGAACCCATGAGCCATGAGCCATGAAACCACTAATATGGGAAGGGTCATGGTTCTATGGTATTGTTGGATTAGCAAGAAAGCAGTGGTTTCATGGTTTAATCCAGTGGAAATGGAGTTATTTTTCAGCCCTGAGTCCCAGTTATACTGTTGCTCCCAAATCTCCTTTTAGCTTCTAGGAGTTTCTTTGGCACTCCCACAGTATGTGACTATTGGATGGTATTTTTTAGTCCCATTCACCTAATTTTTTTGGTCATTTGTAGACATTAATAAAATTATATTACCATACATAATGGGAAAGGAAAAGATATTGGGTACGCTGGAGTCTATTGGTAGCTTTTTCTCTGTAATATTGTTAACGTAGTGGTATGGAGCCTTTTAGTAGAATTGTTTCTACAAGTGGGTTTTATTGTTGTTAATACATCTACATATTTATCTAATTCAAATTATATGAGAACGAAGTTGCTATAGATCGCAAAATATACTTATATGAGCTCATCACAACTACACAATGTTTCCTATATTTATTAAAAAAATTGTTGCAACCTAGACTTATAAAAATATTTTCTTAATCCTTTCTAACATGGTATCACTCATCCCGGATGCGGGTGTGCAGACCTGAGTTTATTTCGATGGGACAGGGGCGCGGCGAGGTGGATCGACACCTGCCCACCCAGGACAAGAATGATCTCTCGCCTTTGTTTGCCAGATATTCGCATTTACACCTCGCGGTGTTCAAAGGCAGGGTTCATCGGAGGTCTGGTTTTCATACAATGTATTCCATTCTGGATTCTGCCATCGCATGCTTTGGCATGTTGGAGTCTGCGCTCACCTTCAATGATACAATTATGATGGGGGCTCATCGGTATGCGAGGGGGGTGGATAATGGGCAGGGTGGCATCGGGTTCTCGGTTGTGTTTCATTCGCACAACTCCCATTTCTGCGAGGTCTCGAACCTCATTCCAGTCTTCATTCTGTATGCTGCCGGTTCAACTGCTCTGGTTGTCTCTCGCTGTCTGGAGGGAGTGGCTCTCTTGGAGCCCTGCTCAGATCCTGGGGTGAAGACAACACTGTTGAATCTTGAGCACATTGCTCGGACCTTTGGCCTCTGCTCGCGCTGGTATAAATATGTCGCCGCTGCTGCCCAGCCCCCGCCTGCTCCTTCCATGCCTCGGCTGCGCCACAGGATGAGGAGCCGCAGAGGCAGCTCCAGGGGTTGTCCTCCTAGCACATCTTCCAGCCTTTCGTCTGGCGCGCCTGCTCGCTCCAGTGTTCTGCGGGCTAGCCACTACCCTCATACTCGAAGTGGGAGAGGGCGCTTCAGAGACTCTTATGCTCCCCGCCCTCAGGGTTCTCTGCCTCCGCCCACCACGGGCACTGCGCGCTTCATATTTGATAGCACACTAAATCGCCCAAGGATTTCATTTCTCTTTACTGTTATATTCCAGGAGGAGGCTCAGCCGGGGGAGTCCAGTGCCCATCCAACAGGCCTCGCTTCGGACGCTACCCAGATGCTGAATCCTCAGATGGGAATCGGTCGCGCGCCATTGCAACCTCCAGATGATCCAGCACGCAACGTTCCTGAGGTGGAGATGGCGCCCGCTGATCAGGGCCCCTCTGTTTCTGAAGATGCTCTGGCGCGGTTGGTGTCGCATCGTTGAAGTTCCTCCAGATGAATAGTTTGTTTACTGTGGAGTCTTCTTCTCACCTTGCAGCCCATACAATGGGGCTTGTGTATGTTCAGCCGATTATGTGGATTTTTGGCTTGTTTCTGTTCATTTTTGTTTCCATGCACACTCTGCAATTTCAAGATGTTTACAAGGTGAGCCCCAGCGTGGGTTTTGGATTTTTTTTCCAAACTAGTTTCCCTGTTCAAGGGCAATATTTATATGTGTTTTTCATGTTAATTATACCTTCCCCAAGGCAGTAGATTTTGGCCTCGGTCACGTTGTATTTTTACACCCATGTTAATAGATCAATCTTATTTAGAAAAAAAAAAACATGGTATCACTCAACTCAATACATACCTTAAAAAAATTCTCTAGTTTCACTTCACCTACAAATAATATGGATTTTATACAAGATGGGAATCTGCTATCAGAGATAATCAGAAAGCACAATGCTTAGATGGTCTTAACAAGAGTAAAATATCGGGTGTTTTGTAGATATTTTGAATCAATTTCATCCCACCTTGTTAGCATCAACACATAGAAATGTTTGAAGCCAATTAATTTCTCTTGTACTAGTCGATAAGAAAATGACATCATGGATGTGAATCAAATCTTTAAGCTACATACAATCCTTCCTAAAATTCGATAGTTCATCTCTCGTCACAAAATTTCCAAGCATTGGAATGGTTATAGAAGCACCCTCTGCTTCGTGCTGAGTAAGGTTTGAACCAAAAAAGTTTAGAAAAATACAATCACGTGGATCTCAAAATAAGGAAAAAATAAATCAAGCCACTAAAGGATATAGAAACTACCATACCAAGAAAAATTCACTTCAAATCCTCTATTGTTACATTTCCTTTTAGTTGACCTCCATTCAAACAGTCATCATGAGTATATAAACGTTGGCACAGAGGATTCGACATAGCCACATGATCATGGTAAATTAACGTAATATTTCTAACACCCCAAGCCTACATATTGAAAAAAAACACATTACCTTCAAAGACAAGACTGTAAGATGAATTCTCATGTAAATTAATGGCACCTACCATAATATTACGAGCAGCCTGACACCCAAGTGTACCAGCTCCAAGAAGAAAGCATTTTGTAGATGAAAAGCATTTCAATTCTAGAGATGGTAGAGGCTAGAGCACACAATTTAATAAGTTTCAAATTTAGAACTATTGCTGATAAAGCCAACCTGGAAGTAGTGTCACCTATAAGGTAATTGACATATCATTTCTCTTATTGATACAAGTAAGCTACTCAAACTAACCTCTTTGGATCCATATCGATTGCAAGATTAATCAATGTAGGTCCCATCTTGCCATGTCTATTCAATTCCCATCCAACTACGTCACGAATGAGTTTTCAATTACTCTAACCTTGACATATCCAAACTTTGACATCTTAGTTGAGGAATGGGAAAAACTTGATAATAAGCAAACATGAGATGATTTATTTATTTTATGAGCAATGTTGATTCTCTTTGTGGTTTGGCTACCTGGTGGAGTAGAAACCAATATATCAACAACAAGACATTGTTGCAAATCTCCAATACCTATTTTCTCTATGTAGTGTTAGCCCCCCTATAAATTTTTGACAAGAAAATAGGGGGCTAAAATGTTCTTGAGCCTTCAAGGAATGCATTTCCCCTGAAAACACATCATCCTTGAAGCCTCCTTGTGCCTTTGTCCTTTGATAAAATCCCCTCTGCTGGTTTCCCTTATAAAACCTCTCTGTGTGTGAAGAAATGCCCAAAGGCCTCCTTTTCCCCCTTATTTCACCCCCACTTAACCCCCATTTTGTTCCCCCTTGTCTCCCCTTCTATTTCCCCACTTACCCTCAAAATCATACCCAAATCCCCTTTAAATGCTACCCTTACCCTTTGTTTGGCCAAATTCACATTCTTTCCTCTCATCGTTCCCCTTCCTTAGCCTTGAAATGCATTAAAATGGGGTTAAAACCCACTTTCCAACTTTATATTAAGGCCTAAGCCCCTTTTAAACCACTTCCCCACGTAACCCTTACCCAAAACCAAGCGCTTAATGCCTTGGGGACCGATCGCATAATCGCAAATCGCAAAATCGCATGATCTGTTGTGAATGCCCCGATCACTCATCGCAAATATTTGTGATGCGATCAATCGCATTACAAGTCCCTCTGATCACATCGCAACTTCCCCGTCGTTGTTTAAATCGCATCGCATCCCCCGATCGGTCCATCGCAAAGATTTGCAATGCGATCGATCGCATCGCATCCTCCTCTGATCGCAACTCCGCTCCGATCGATCGCATCGCAATGTGCTTTCTCCCGATTACGATTTCCCCCGCCGGGCCCACCATACCATACTTCCGCCTGTTCATATTTTATAAGACCCTTCCCTTTGTAAATTGAAAATTCGTGTTATTTCAGTTTTACAAAGGGTTTATACCCATCGCATCGGAAAGTTTTGTGTCATATGTATATCCCTCCGCCCCGCTTCGATTGCGATTGCGATTTCTGTATGGGTCCCGCCTCATACACATTTCCATTGCATTTCACGTATTTCGCCCATTTCATACATCATTCCACCGTTTGATCTCTGCCGTTGATCTACGCCCATTGACCACGATCGAACGGCCCACGACGCATTCCTCCGACAATCCCTGTCATTTGCATATTTCACCACTTCACTGCATTTTTCACCATTATTTCATCCTAAAGCATTGTTTTATCGCCTCCGCGTCATCCACCTCTTCTATGCATGGATTTCATGGCTGGGTTGCGTATTTTGCAGGGTTATCAGGCGGGAAGCGCCGCCATGATTACACAGTTTTAATACAGCGGCAGAGATATAAATGAAGCAGCAGAGAGCTCGAGGCAAGAGATAGAAGACTTTGAGCCTTTTCAAGGATTTTAGAAGGCAAAGGTACCAGTTCAAGGATATCATGGATCGCACGAAAGGTACGGCACACAGGGATTTATGTGTATCAGGGTTCGTGCACCAGCAGAATGTTTTCCCCGTAAAGGACAGGACGCCCATACAACTTTTATTCTATGTCGTTTTCTAAAGAGATTTCCTACCCTAGCAGCAGTCATATGCCACTAGAACATTTGATTCACAGCATGGCAGCCCTAGCATCATTTAATTCCTTTTTTATTATTCACCTGAAGCACCACAAAGTACTGCAGCTAAAGTGCACCAGAGATATGCCTGGAGTAAATGGAAATCTAAAGAAGATCATCTTTTCACTCAAAAAGTGACAGGAATTGAATGCTCAGAGCTTAAACAGAGTGGGCTTCGGCCCTCTTTCTTTTCAGAAGTTTTAATACTGCATTTAATTCTTCACCTACCTCCCTAGCTCATCTTTCTTCTCTAAAACTCATGAGAAAATATTGTAATGGTTGTTGATTGGATATCAGTGATAAGCAAGTTGTTTCTCTTGAGACAAGTTCTCTGTGTAAATTTGTAAGATAGATTGAGGAAGGTTCATCAAGCTGAATGTCAAGCTGTAAGCTATGTTGTACATGATTGATGTTGTTCTTAATATGACAAGCACATTTCTTTGGATCCTGATCTAAAGCTGCGGTGATGTTTTTCTATCTCTGTGTTTTATTCCGTTTCATTTCATTTCTTCTGGCTTGCATCAGAAATCTGGCATAGGATTCACCCTTGTTAGGTGCCCTATGTTTCTGCTCTCCTTGCCATTTATGTTTCTCTTCTTAATGTGTTATCTAAGAATCAGTTTCAATTGATTTAACCAGTGTAGTGGATGTTATTGCCCGCTCTTTGATGTATGAATTAATGAAACTGTTTTTAGATGTTCTTGTTAGGATTTAGCTGGAAGATTTGGGAACACTGGGGATTAGAGTTAGCCCTATCCACTAGGATCCTTGTGGCACCAGCTTGCCTTTCTAAGTTCCCTCGTGCTACCTCTGGTTATGTCCAAGCAGGTCTGGAGTTAAATGACCTCTGACCTGATCTATAGACACAATTGGATGGTTTCTCATTCACTCACTTTCAATCCTTAATGTTCCACACCACACTGTAATCTTAAGATCCAAGGCTTTAGATGACTAGCCCAACTGAAAGCTTGCATGTTGATAGCAAGTAAACCCTTTCCTGAATCCATCACCCAATGGTCTTGATGTTTTCCTGATTCACCTCTCTTTAGCCTAAATTACCTTTTGCTCATTCTTGTCTTGCATTGGACCCTTCTTTCCTGATTCCCAACAGCCGAATCATTTAAAACCCCCCTTTGTGCTTCATACCTAGCCTAATATCTCAATTTGAGCTTCAAGGACATATCATTCTTTGCTCTATTCGGAGAGATCCCTCTCCGGGTCCAGGAGGGCTAGATCCTAGGGCCCAAAAGTGGTTCTGATGTTGTCTCATCTTTTGGTCTTGCCAATATGGCCAAAACATGGGAACCCCAACATGTAGCATAGAACTATTTGCCTTTATAGGCTCCCACCTCACCATTGAAAATGGAATAAAGTTGTGAAGTGGCCACCAGATTGGTTGGAAGGTGGCATGGGTCATAAAAACCAATAAGCACCTACCAAGTCATATAGATTTCAAATTCAAGCAAAGAATATGAGGAAATTGAACACTAAGGTATGTTTTGCATTTCCATTTTCTACTCAAGCAATACTTTTCCTTTCATTGAAATTCAAATAATATTTATTTGTTCTTATTGTACAAACCGACATCATAAATTAATTCTACTTAAATAACATGTGTTAGATATACATAAAAAAATATTAGTAGCACAACTATGTTACTATTTTTTAAAATAATTTTATAGCTTGCTCAAGAATATTGTTACAAAAAAAGTATTCCATGAACCCACCTTCCAACCTTCTCGTTGAGATGCTTCACAATCTCTTAATAGTCGTAGTCTAACAACAACATCGTAGATTATGTGAACCAAAAGAAAGGAACACCTACATTTGGCCAAGTCTTTGTTTCTCGTGTGAATCAATATATGTTTCGATATTAATTAAGGCTTGAGGATACAAGACATCAAGTGAAAACAACCCTCAAATATCACACATTGACCTTCACCAATAACCGCAAGCATATATATTTTGTTTTTATGAAAGGGGGCTTAGTGCTAACCTATAGTTGATGTTGACTCAGTGCCATTCATTACAAGTTGCTAATAAGGTGGATTTGGAACTAAAAGTATGATGAAATATTTTTTATTAATTATGAAAATATGGAGTAATCTTATAACATTGAGATAAAATATTGTTTATAGGTTTCTGTGCACTGTAATGGAAGTGAATGAAAAATTTAGGAAGTTTTATTTTGGAACTTTCATATACCTATGGTGGTAGAATACTCATGCCACAATTAGCATAATTTTAGAAATTTGAACATCTCGTAGAACTTCATATGTAGTATATATATTAAACAAGATGGCCACAAACGTATGCATCAGTGGGTATGTAAACCCAAACCCGCAGCACATCAAGCAAGTACTCGGTATATTTCATACTTTTGTACCTAGTAGTACAAGAATACTATAAGTACAGGAATACAACACCACATATTTGTGTGTATTGTGACCATCCCTGGGGTATGATAAGGCCCTCCTTAAAAGTCAATTTAGTGTGGATTTCCCATAAAAAGTGTTTTTTTCTTTTTAGAAAGAATGCATAAAAATAAAAGGAGAAGGTGGGTTGAAGATCTCAAACTCTAGCCTATCATTTTCTAGGTGCAAGGAAAAAGTGTATAAATCATGCTTGGGGGCTCTTCATCTAATGTGGGGGTGCATGATATGTTAATAACCCTTGGTTGTGCCATGATGGATATTCACACTCAAGATAGCTTGCTTATGGGAATTTCTAGACCTTGTCTTGATGCTTATGTGGTACACTTCCTTAGATCATTGGAGATGTTGATTGCACAATTATTTTCATGGAATGTTTTGACACCTAAAATGAGCCTTGGGTGCATGTTTCATAGAAAAAGAACTATCACCTCTTGAAATTCTCTCACTTTTGGTATCCAAACAAAAAAAGGGGTATCCGTATCACCCGCCATGATCTACAAATAAATCACCGAGAATGAACTATGCCAAAAAAAGTAAAATAAACAAGGAAAATAGTAATAATATTTGGTAAGGATCCAACAATAGGTGTTTTCCATTGGGTCTTGAAGTCAAATAAGAGATAAAGAATTCCATTGAGGCATCTATGTTAGATGAATCTCAAGACGTAATGCTATTTTGAACCCTACAACATATGCCTAGACACAACCCTACTCTTATTGTTTAAACCTAATCAGTAGGAAAGTTCTTACCTTACCAATCTTTGTGGTCAAGGACCACTAGGAAAAATTCATAATAATCTTAGTGAAACCAAGGGACAAAGGCCCACACCATGTCACAAAATTAACTTGACTAGGCTGAAAAAATAGAGATGTAAGCATTCACCAACAATGGAAAATATATGAGGAAGACGCACCAAGTGCCCAAGCTTTACTCATTCCATATTTTTTAGGCATTTACAAGTCTTTTAGATTCTGAATCTGCAATGGTTGAGATCAAAACTCTAGAATTAATCCTCGTTGCAATGATTTTTTCTTATTTTAAAAAGCTATTCCTCCTTGAAACTCCGCACATTAAGTCTCCAAAATGCCTTGCATGCCAAGAATAGAATTAGGAGGTGTACCCTTTCTGAGCCAGCATGCATGCATCTAAGAATGCATACCATCCATCTTAGTAATATTCCTCTTTCCTTGTGTGCACCAATATGTTAATCCATAAAATATAAATATGTACCCTCCCCAGTTAACAATCCAAAACCATCAATTGAAATGAATATCACAGGTGAAAAAATCATGCCATATGACATTTAGCAAGCATATTTAAGATTTTTTTCAGAGATATTTTGTAGATATTTGAATCAATTTCATCCCACCTTGTTAGCATTAGCACATAGAAGTGTTGGAAGCCAATGCATTTTCTTTGTATTGGTCAGCAAGAAAATGACATCATGGATTTCAATCAAATATTTAAGTCAGACATAGCTCTTCCTAATATTTTATAGTCCGCTCTATTGTCACAAAATTTTCCAAGCATTGGAATGTCATAGAAACACCCTCTTTCTTCCCTCGCCCATTAAGGTTTGAACCAAAGCAATTTAGCAAAATACAGCCACATACCTCTCAAAATAATTAACAAAGAAATCAAGCCACTAAAGGATATAGAAACTACCACACCAAGAAAAATATGCTTTCAAATTCTATGTTGTTTCATTACCTTTTAGTTGACATTTATTCATAAAATCATCATGAGTATATAAACACTAGTACAGTAGGATTCAACATAGCCACATGATCATGGCCAATTAACGTGATATGTCTAACACCCCAAGCTCGCATATTGAAAAAAAAACATTACCTTCAAAGACAAGTACTGAGTGGAAGATGCATTCTCATGTAAATTAATGGAACCTACCATAATATTACTGAGCAACCCGACACCCAAGTGTACCAAATGCCCTACAAGAAGAAGGATAAGGATACCATTCACAGCCTCCTATACTATATAAAGTCATAAGATCCAATAGCATTCATCAAGTCCATTCTTCTCAAGATTGATACCTCCTCCTCGATTGTTTTTTTGTTTTTTGGGCATTTACATTTGAGGATGGATGATGGTCACTTACAATTTTGGGGAGGCCAACTCAATGAAAAGAAAACAATTCGCTTATGATGTGTTATTATACGCTTATTTCCTTCAACATTGAGGGTTCTCTTATTTTATAGTATCATCACTACTATCGTTGATATTATTATATACTCGGAAACAAGTGACTCGTGATTTGCTTGTGGTGATGATCTTGAACCATCGACTTTGTCGGATCACAACTAGAATCCCTGCTCAAACAATTGCATTTTTTAGTTACAACTGATGGCATGGATGAACCATCAAGACACACACCGTAGTTCCATCTTCTACCTTTGCGTATAAATGCAATTTAGAATCGACATCATGCTCCATTGGGTATTGTCACCCATATAGAACATACCCAAATTTCGTTGCCTCTTCCTAGTCCAACAGCCTTCCATGCAGAAATAATTCCTTTGAGGATGATGATGCCTTAGAGAGTATAATTCCATGACTCGGCTTTTGTACAGGGGCCATGGTACCGTTTAACCCAAGTAATGAACACCTTTGGAGGCACAGATCCCCAGAGAGGGATAGTATATCATTTGATAAGGAGAACGTTGAGACAAACCCTCGACCTCGCAGCCCACAAAATAGGGTGATTAATTAATCATGGACAAGGCAAACTCTGATCCCTCAGCAAAGGAGGAGAAAAATGATAATGATATTCTATAGATATTACAACATAAACTCATTGGACTTGCAAAGTGAAGGCCATGTTAGAAATGGTAAACATTATGTTTTATTTAGATATGAATACCTGCTCGAAATTGGGTGAATTTCCTACATTTTTCACAAATAATGTATGATCAACCACCATTATCTTCGATTCTTGTTTAGGTAGTATTTCTTCAGTAACATGCATCCTCTTTCTTATATGGAATTTATTTCAAACTGATTTAACTAAGGTTTTAGGTGTGCCTTTTTTTGCATATATTGGTTAATTAAAATATTCAAACCTTGAAATTCACAATTTACATAACATTTCATATCACAACACATTATAACCTGCTCCAAAATAAACCGAATAAAACAGAGATGGGAACCCTTGATTATTTAACGCACTAAAATACCAAAACAGAGATGCCCCCGAAGAATGGACAAAGGGCTCCCTTTCCGATCCTTGTTGGAATTCACTCAAACAAAATTTCCCGATTTGTTTTGCATTATTTAAGTTTTTTTTTCTTCAGATTTTGCATTATTAGCTACCCTATAGACTTCCTCTCAACATGCCTTATTTATGGTAAGAAAAAAAAGGCCACCTCTCAAGTTTTGCCACTAACTAATAAGCATCAGATGAAAGGGAACTCCTCTAGCTTAATAGGAATTGTTGAAAGAGATGTGCACCCTCATCGGCAATTTTTTGGCAGACTTTCAAATATAAAATTTAGTTGATACACAAGGCATACAAAACCAAAACATGCCAATTTTTGAAAGGGGGTAATGCATATGGCGCACACACAAATATATTCCAACTATAGGTATGCCAAATACGCTTAGTTGCGTATTTGAGTTTAACAATCAACTTTGGCACAATCACAACCACAAACAGAGGGCGCTTGTAATGTCTCTGCCTTGCATTTCCCAAACAAGGCAAGATGTTGTGCTCTTCCAAACATGCTCATCTTCCAATAATGTAGGACTCGGAAGAGCATTCCTTGGCTAGATTTCGTGAAGGCTTCACAACCTAGAAAGAAAACACTATTACACAAATATCAACGATGTGAAATAATATACTCAAAACTCAACCATCTAAAATTATCATAAATGGATGAACCTTCACCGAAAAAAGATTTCTTTTTTCAAACCTTTGTAGGGTTTCGCCTTTCTTGATTTGCAATCCCTCTCATAGCCCTTCGCTCACCATGTGCATGCACTGGACACATGTTCGAGGATAGACTCGTTGTCCAAGACAAAAACCAAGTACAAGGCCCTTTGGATAAAGTGTGATATTTCGTGGGCTATCTTTCAAGAACATAAAGATGATGACTTCCATATGCCAAAAATAGATGAATATTGGCTTCTATCAACAATAATAAATGGTAGTATTGTTGTTTATATGCATATCATTACCAATAAGTAAAATTTAACATGTAAAGGAAAACAAAAGTAGTACATGCGTAAATTCAACATAGTCAATGCAAGATTAAGAGAATACAACCCTGTTGGTTGGAAGTGACTCAAGAAAAATAAGCAATCAAAGAGAAATATAATCTTCTGTTCTAAAAATAAGAAGAGATATAATGGGAAAAATCCGTATCCCGATGCATGCATGCTCTTCTAGTTTTATGAAAGACAACCAGCTTGCCTCTAAGAGGCTTAGTAGTGCACCCTAAATAGGCGATTGTAATAATATGAGGAATTATCATTTCTTTTGCTCTTTCCACCCATCACACCATCATCGAATATCCATGGAATTGGCAGTGTATCTCCCGACCATAGGTAATAGAATCACAAAGTTATCCCAACAAGAATTTATCTAATATATGAGGCTCATTCATAGATCAATTCAAAACTTTATAACGAGGCATATGGTAGGTTTTTTTCAAGAATCACCGAGGATCCCACAAGATATATATATATATATATATATATATATATATATATATATATATATATATATATATATATATATATATATATATATATATATATACTTTTCCATCTCATCAGATCTTTAAGCACAAAAAATAGTACATCAAGTCTAGGTCTTCCATCTTAACTTTACATCGATAAATGAGAGGGTCATCATTTGATAGTTAGACATCATCAAAATGACATATCTTGTCCACTTGCCATAATCATCAAGCTATCTACAACATGCCCCCTTCCTATTATTGACCCATAGGTTCATGTACCAAAAACATTAATCATAATCATGCAACATCTAAGGTAACAGACATATATATCAAGCCATCATCAGTGTCATCATAATCAGCTGTCATGACTTTCTTTTATCAATAATCATTGGGCAAGAAAATTCATTGGGTCATTTTGCCAGCTATTTTATAGCTCCCTCTAAGGCCTTGCTTTAGGTGATCATCTAGCCTTCAATCACAAGCTCCTCATACGAGAGATGAGACTTTCCACGATGCAACTGCAACAACCAACTTCTAGGAAGCTTTCTTTAGGTCAGAGAGGAAAATTATGAAGAATCATCATGGTACTTCTTCAACCAGGGTGAAGAAATCCTCTCATGAGATTATCCCAAAACTGTTGCATTATCCTTCAACGCTAGATGAATACTACCAATGCATCAAATTTCCCAATCCATGATGAGGAGGGGTCCTTCGCATTCAGGCATCCATATCCACAAGACCATTCTTTATAAGTTCCTAACGTAATGCAACAAAGAGCCCAATTACCCAACCAAGATGCCAAAATCAGGGTATTCTGCTTATCGTGCTTGTCAAGACATAAAATCTGTTATGTACTTTCTTCAAGGTACCTCTATTTTCATGCTCATAAGGATTGTTACAAGGAATTTCTCCAATGTGCCATGCAATTTTTTACCCCTAGCTGCCAGACTTCCAACGGGTACCCAAAGGTGCCAACATAAAGGTGTTGCAAGAACTTGTATTGCTCCAACTGCTAGACAAAGATGTGAATGGCTGCTACCATACACCATTATTGTGCCTAAAACTATTTCCACCATTCACAACTGTAGTTGCCACCACCACTGCTCCAAATGTCCATAGTCACTGCTCCTACACTCCTCCTACACTTCACTTCCTAAAAACACTATGCTAATTAGCTAATCTAATTTCTATTGCTCAACTCATCAAGCTCTCTTAGTCATTAAATTCAAAGTTACTATCTTATTGATTATTGTCATCATCAATCTCAGTGATGCCTCTAACGTCTCTGTTCAAACAAACTTAAAGTCTCTGGTCAAGTTATATCAGCTAGTATCATACATTGATCAAATGCATCTGAAGCGACCTGCCTACTATTCTTTGTTTTGCATGTGTCAATGAGAATTATACCTTAACTGTGATGATGCCTTTTTTTTTTGAAGATTGTTTCTATCAACATTATACCACAAGGTTTAAGCTTGTTGATGCCTTTTAGGAATCAAGATTTGTTTAATTTGTTGGCCTTGTCCTACAGACCACTCATTAAATACAGTGTTAATGACTATAATATCATGCCAGAAAACTCTAGAAGGTCTTTGTGCTTAGCGAAAATGTATGATATTCATAACTTACTCACCGCAGGTATACTTCAATTAGGCCCACAAGAGGACTATCATGAACACTTTAGGATTATTGTCATAAAAAAGGTTATTATCACAAGGGTGCTGTATCAAAACATTGCAATGATAGTCTTAAGCAACTGTTGCTGGGCAATGATGAACCTTGAGGCTTACTGCTACAAAAAGATAAAGCTATTATACACAGTGAGACTACTTGACAACACAACTACTGTGGAAATGATGAGATCTTAATTCTGATGCCATTTCACTTTTTCAACTTAAATATGCCAATTGAAAGTAACACATGCCTTCACTTAGGTCATTACTTAAACTAATCAGAGGTATGATCCAGTACAATCATAACCAGTCATTCAAGGTAGGATATCAAAACAATAAAGATGCCACTATAGGTTGATCAAAATTCAGGTGTGAACTAAGATATTTAATGAAATTAGAAGATTTAATTCCTCAAATGCAAATGTCTTAAGATCTTATAGGGATGCTAACATTGTCATGGTTTATACTCGATTCATCAAGAAAGTCAATCATATTTGTGTCAAATCATGGATCAGGGTGCCCAAAATTGATCAACGATCAAAATAACCATTAGAAGAGGAATCCAAGGCACATCTCTGTCATGCTTCCATTTCAAATCACAAGATCATATCTAGGCAAAGGTATCTTGGATTAATTATTATATATATATATATATATATATATACATATACATATGTATATGTATATGTATATGTATATGTATATGTATATGTATATATATATATATATATTACTTTAATAAATATCTAGAGATGCATCAGAAATTCCAATTTTTGGTGTGCCAAAATTCTCAAAACACCATATCTACGAGGAAATATAAGATCAGCCTTCTGATCATTTATATTCATTCAGATAGATTGTTCTAGGCAAGCTCGGAAAAGGAAAAAAAATTGTGTTTTGAGCAGTTACAGAACTTTCTTGCTACCATCTCTGGGTAGTTATCTTGAAAAAGTGCAAGAATTTGATTTGATGCAACTCTCAATTCTCTCTTTGGCATATTCTTAAGATCTGTGATCTGAATCATGGCATTGACACCACCAGGCTTGAAATCAAGGAGCTTGATGCCCTTCTCTAGAATTTGGACCCTCCATCTTAGAAACTTCTTCAGTTTCTCATCGTCTCCAAAGATCTTCTGGTAGAGCTCCTTGTCTCGAAAAATCCCATAAGCAATGTAGCACACAGGGTGGCCAACTTTATCATAACAATGCATGAAGGTCACTGAATTCATATTGTCATCAAATTTCAGATCCTCTTCAACAATATTGTTAGCTCCAAATGCCTTCCTCCATGCCACACTATTCTGCAACATGATGAATGCATCATTCACCCCGAAATCTCTGGCACGAATAAATTTCAGAAGTATAACATCAGTCTCTGGGCCAAATAAGCAAGGGAACCCACTAAGGGTGCATTAATGTAGGTGGAAGGTTCATATTGATCATAATTGTTTTTCACATCAGTAAACCTATCCATGTTTTCTGGGCCTCCCACCATAGCTCCCACCAAGATGTTGGGATTGGGTGCACTGTTGTACAGATATTGGAAGCCTTCTTTGCAGGGAATGGGTTGAGGATGATTGGTCTTGGAGGGCAGAGAAGAGGCTCTGTGATGAATAAATTTTGGATAGAGGGAACCATATCCAACCATGTATGACATCCTCATAGGATTGTCTCCCAGTATGTAATCAACCTTCATTAGCACAAAATTGATTTAGATATTGCATACATTAACAAATTTTTGAAATAATAGGAAAATTAAGCATTGGGCTATTATGAGTATATACTTGATGTTTTGCAAGTGCTCTTAGCCTGTGACTGACTGTCATTGTCCCACCACAAGTTACTACTTGTTTGGAGGAGCTCAAGTATTTTTCATATGTCAAGAGCAAGAAGGAAGAAGGTGTAACGTATTGCAAATTAGTATCCTGCAATGTGTAAAGAAGACCTCCTGCTTACACAACAACATATAGGGTTAAATTTAGAATAAGAGAGAGCAAGCGTACTATATTTCAATGCTAGTAAAATCTAAGAGATCACTTGGAGTGTATTTATCACGTGAATAGGGTGTTCAAGGCAGAAGATAGCAAATAAAATTGTCTGCATGCCCTTTGTATTCCTGAATAGAATGCACATTTCGTATCAATAACTCTTGCACAAAAACGACATGAATACAATCAGTCATTTACATAGAACACCCAGTAGACAATAAAACTGCCCAAAAAATTCTCGTTGTAGTTAATTACAATAATAAAGAGTTATTTGAATATTAAAATCTATTAAGGAATACATATGTGAATTTAGGAAGGGGTATTTAATGCTTTTGGATTTAAACATGTTACCTCTTAAAACTAAACACATGCTATTGTATTGATCGCTGAACTTATGAGGATTGCAGATTCTATGAATATCTAGGAATCTGACTGTCACTAGAAAGGTCAAACAATTGACCCTCTTGTAACCATCATATTTCAAGATATTCTGGGAATCTGCAATCAACATAAGAATACCTTGCTACTAAATGTTAGGAAACCACTGCTACCTTCCATGCTTCCCAAAATAGCCTTGGTTTCACCTTGACCAATCTAGAAAGAATCATAATAAACTGATGCAGTTCCTTTGGTTCCACCAGCATTGGGGGCATGGTCAGCTGTTTGTGAAACCAACATTCTAATCTCAGCATTATGATCAACTGCCACTGTTCTTCTCAGGTCAGTGAACTCAGCTCCACCTTGGCATTAAAAGTGTAATTGCATAAAATGAATGTCGGTCTCATGCCAATAGGTCTCCTACGATGAATGCGCAGGAACCTAGTACATAGACCATTTTTCTCTTCACTTAGCTACTCAGATCCAAATATCAATAATTATTTTCCAAGAAAAATCTATAATAAAAAAAATATTTTACTATATTCTAAAAGGTGAAGATGTCGAAATCATGCCACAAAGTGAAAGGAAATAAAATATATTTCCTCAAACCACCAAATATATAAATAAAACAATAATGATTATAATAATAAAACTAGATCTATCGATCTATGCATGATATGAGAACCATAATCATTCAAGGGACTAAAAATATCTTTGACCAAAACAAACCAAAAATTTCAAACTCAAAAAAATCCTCTAAACAAGCAACAAACAAACCACTAAAATTTTCAAAGATATCAAATCTAGACATCAACACAATTTCATGGACTTGAATAAGCCCATTGTTGCTTAGTGTTAGAATTCTTAAATTAGTTATTTATCATTTAATACTAGGACACTATCTATGTGAAAAGAAATAGGTCCCAACTTCATCAAATCTGACTTCATTTCCAATCAAATATTAAAATCACCTTCATTTCCAATACCAATATAAAATCACACATTTTCCAAATATCAATAATTATTTTCCAAGAAAATATAAAACTCAAAACTCAGCAAAATTCCCCAAACACAAGCAACATATATACCATTAAAATTTTCCAAGATGTTAGAGCTAGACATCAAGGTAGTTTCATGTACTTGAATGAGCCCATTGATGCTTTGTGTTACTCTTGTTAAATTAGTTATTTTTCATTTAATACTAGTCAGACACTATATATGTGAAAAGAAATAGGCCCGAGCCTCATCAAATATAGCTTCATTTCTTTTCACAAATAAGAAACAAACAATGTAAGGATTAAATATGAAACATCAATCTTAAAATAACACGCATGAAAGAAATGTAGCTGCAATGTTACAATGAAAAATAAAAAATATAGAACCCATTTTTACCTGAATTTGACATATAGTAATCTTGCATGATCAACGGAACATGTATACCAAAATAAGAGTCCTAGGGTATTTCAATTTCCCATTTCTCATCTTGGTCATCATTTTCTACATTGTGAACATGATCTTCTCTAGATGTACTGTCATTATGATCCCCCAAAACATTATGTTTTGTATCAATTTCATTAGATAATTTTGTTATATTGTTTTCTCCTCTTCTATCACAATCTAATCGCCAAAGCGCTAGTGCTCTTTCATATGGAAAATTGTTAATGTCATACTTTGTTACATATAATCTTAAACATGTATCCACATGTTTATCAAGCTTATTCCTCAACTTTGACTTCAAGAATGATAGTGCACTAAACATTCTCTCATCCTCCATTGATCCCAAAATCATGGTTTGACACAAATCTGCTAGTTTGAAATATTTTGATATGTTTTCTTGCAGGTATTGGCTAGCACTTAAAGTATTCCATAATCTTGTTATAGCACCTTTTTCATTAGGATTCTCCAAAAAAGGATATTTCTTCCACATTGTTTCAACAAAGTGTCCACCTTGTTGATACAATTTTGATGAATCTAAAATACCTTCAATCTGTTTTCCATGTATCGATACTTTCTTGCAAAAGTGGTCTACTAAACATTTTAATCTCTTTTGAAAATCGGTTTTTAAATTTCTTGGACATTGACCATTGTTCCAATATTGAGGGTATACCACACACATGGCCTCCAACAATTAATCTCGAGGAAATCGTTCTCTTATCTCTGATGATAGTGATCTTGCAATTTCTATCAAATTTTGTCTCACTGAAATCACAATATTATCAAATTGGTCTCTTGACATGGGGCAATATTTGGTGATTTGTCTCGTCTTACTAATATAATGAAAGGGGGCCATATACCCACGCACTGCAATACATAGTATCCCTTTTTCATCAAACGATTTTTTTTTTTTAATTTTTATTTATTTATTTATTTATTTTATTATTTTTATTTATTTATTTATTATTATTATTATTATTATTATTTTTCATTATTTCCTATATTGATGATCTTATTCCAACTTGTAAACTCTGGACTAGTAAAAGAGTCAGGCATCATATCCAAATTATCCAATGCATGGCATGCTGATTTTCTCACTTTTTTGTATTCGGAAATATACATTGTGCGATTCTGAGAAATTTTCACGAGGACAGTCATTTCATGCAGCATAGGAAGAATTCCAACCGATGTCAATAATTTTTCTATATCAGTTAGTCGAAAAATAAGATCTTGAGCTTTCTCTACATTGTAGCGATTTTCATACATCAACCCTACCAAAGATTTGAACTCACTAAATAGTCTTTGAGTTGGTCCATTTAATGAGACACATCTTGTATCAACATATTTCAGTATTTTTTTTCCATTCGTAACACCATCTGCAAATTGTTGAAACTCTAAATATCGTTTGGGACTACGAGAAAAATATGCACGAGTCTCACGTACAAGATCTTCAACTTTTTAAACTGATGGAAACTTGCTTACTATTTTAAATGCAAGGTTCATCCTATGAGACATATAATGAATATTAAGCATACATGGTGAAGCTGATAGTTGTATTCTAATGCAAATACCATTCCTTTGTCCTTGCATTACCGATGCTCCATCTGTTCCAACACATACCAACTTTTTTGCAATCATTAAATGATACATACCACTTTCCTTCAAACTATTAAGAACAAGTTCATAAATATTTCCAGCTGTAGAAGTCTCTCTCATCTTTTTAATCCCAAGTAGATAGGAATGCCTAATATGGTCATTTACCATATAAATTCTCATGCAGATCCATGAAGTATTATCTATAGTCGTAACCTCATCCAAAGACAATGCCAAAAACCTAGCATTTGCAATCTCCTGTTTCAAATCATCATTTTTTACTTGAGATAGATATTTTTCCCATTCTCAATCACTAGTTACAGACTAATGAGAAGATGGAAAGTAGGGAATGTGAAGAAAGATAGAAATTTCATGTGATCTGGATAATCTGTCATAGGACGACCTTTACATAAGATGTGAAATACGGTGTTCAATTGTATCGTCTTGGATAACAAACTTCTTTCCATCGTCTTTTCAAATTGAGATATGATGGTTCCTCCATTTGCCTCAAGTTTCCTCTTACTTATTAAATATTTTTTGTATTCTTCCACACATTGCATATGTCGACATTCCTCCAAATATTTCCATCTCACAATATATTTCTCTTTACCATTTACAATTTTATTTTCATACACCTTTCCTGCATGCTTTTGTACTATATCTAGCTTCATCTAAAATTTCACTACCTTGCAACTTTTCCAACTACACGCAATACATCTAACTTCTCGTAAATCCTTATTTGTAGGAGGTATTTCTTCAATAAATGTAAAACTTGAGACCCAATCATCTTGGAATTTTCTCCCTACGATCCACTGGCCTTTTTTCCTTTTCTGTGAATGGTTTGCGTCACCTTCCAAGGAAAAATATTAAACATTTTCATCACTAATTTATGTTGAAAATGAATTTATCTCACCCTGATCACTTGAGGAACCTATTCTCTCATCCATCATATGGATATCAGATGCATTTTCAAAAGAGTCAACATATCTCTTAGTAACAGATTGTTCAAAGGAGCTTGAAGCATGAATAGAATGTGTATTCTTGGATTGAGGCTTTTTAAAGTATGATAATACATTCATTTTCCTTGATATTTTCTTCCCAGGATTAGCTTTTGACATCTCACTGAATATTCCAGAATTAAAATTTCAAATCGATCTAGAAACCTGCATCAATAGTTTCCAAGAGTTGAGGATTACTAGATTTGTAAGTAGCTTTCAAGGTAGCATAAGTGTAATGTTCACAAAAACCATTAAGAATTTTTTTATTAAAATGTTGTGCCAAGGCCTAAGACCAAGAGAAAAAATAAATAATTATACACAAAACAATAACATCATGGCTCATCATCTATAAAACAAAGAACATCATTCAAATGTAAAGTATATAAAAATTTCCACTAAATTAATTCATATCTCCAAATCACCTAATGAACACTTGAAATATTTAAACAAAACTACAAAGTATTACAATAACTTTAATCATCCTTTGCAAAACACCTCTCCCTTATGTTGTAAAGAATTGGTTATAAGAAGTTGAAACATATCCTCTATAATTTTCCATGATAAAAGTGAGGAGGAAGGCAACTAGTCAATTACTAGTGATTCTTTTACTTATCTTTCCCTTGATGAATTGGTTATAAGAATTTGAAACATATCCTCGATCATTTTCCATGATAAAAGTGAGGAGGAAGGCAACTAGTAAGTTACTAGTGAAATTTACACCCTCCATAGAGAAGATGGAGGACTTGGGCTAATTAACAACCATGCTCCAAGGACGGTTTTAGTGACTAAATGGCTTGCAAGGACAAGTGAAGGAGAAGCTCTTTATGAGGTATTTTTAAAGCATAGGCTAGAAACAACTTCACATATACACAACATCCAAGTCCTTAATGATTTATGATTTAATCATAGGTGCAAATTCCTTTAATTTTCCTAGATGAACAATTGTCAAGACAAATTTGAATCATGCAAGTAATATTTCTTGAGCTTGATGAGGAGCTAAGGATTTTTAAGAGTTTTCTTACACTAAGACACCAAGTGGGCCACATTTATAGGTGGGACAATGATTTGAGTTTACATGCATGGAACAAGCATGGGAAAAATAATTTTCAAGCGTTAAATCATCTAATGGGTTTGATCAGCGGAATGGACCCTTTGCAGGGTAAATCAATGGAATGGTATCTTTACACTTGTTTAACCAATAGAATGGACCCTTTATATAGGTTTAATAAGTGAAATGGAAAAAAAAAACCAACAGTATGTATCAAAAAAACATAGAATAGGCCAAAAGGACCAATGATTACACCAATTGCGAATAAAAACAATAGTAATGAAAAATTTCAAAAATAAAAATTGAAAAAAAGGTGGATATGCAAAAAGGACGAGGGAAACTTGAGGAAAAATATGATGCATGTTGTTAATACCCTGAATATAAGAATTGGTTGTATCAACATGCCTAGAAATTGCTCTAACCACTTGGAGTGGGAAGCTCAAGGAGAATTCCAAGCAAGAAAACTCCCAATGATTGCAAAGCGCTAAAGAGACCTTGATATTGGTATAGGCTCTCATTGGCAATGTGAATAATTTCATCTAAGAAAGACAGAAACCCAAGAAACCGAGGATGCAAGTAAAGAGGATATTGTCGCAAGGTACACCTATGGTACACTCTTCATTGGAATATCTATTTATAGAGGTACAACATTGGTGGAGAGTGATCATATTTAACCAAGTCTCCTAAGGTTATAATTATAAAATAAATATTTAGGTGGGTGATCACATGTGACCAAGCCCCATGAAATATATAGGATGGAATTGGAAAAACAAAGTGAAAACATAATTACAATTATAATACCTAGTCTAACTAAGTCCAATGGGAGCATAGGGACTACACCTAAATCTCCTTGACTAATGTTTTGCAGTACCACTAGATACATATACTTAAAGAGAGTTCACTATTCAATAGACTATATATCGAAGTTCTGAGCACACTTGACATGTTCTGGAATCACTCCAAAATGTTTGAATCATGTGTTGTTTCATAAATTTATGTTATGTGTTGTTTCAAGAGGATTGAGACCCATTTTATGCATAAAATAAACTCAAAGCCAATAATTATAAATTGAGCCATCACTCTCCTTCATGTCATCATCCTGGAGAAAGTATTTCACTAATATTACAGTAGTATGTCACATCAAATTTGGTGCTAAATACCCTTTATTATAGGCATATATATAGAAAATACTATTTTTAAGACTATATGAAGTGACATCAGTCACCATAAGACCACCTCCTAATCATAATTATATTAAAAGGATTTAAACATTGGAACCGATATTCCCCATATTATTTCTAAGCATAAAGGATACCGATAGCGAAGGCTCACCAGGCTTATCATCTAGCTACAGTGACCTTAGAAGATACAATTTGTAGTATAAGTTCAATGTAGACTTTCAATGTCAAGATTGGTATATATGTATACACAACTCAGTAATAAATCCCCTCACAAACAATTTTATTCCTTACCTTAAATGTTATGTTTAGGTGGTAGTAATAAGTACTTAGTATAGAAGGCCCTAGACTTGATTTTGTCCCGCCTAAGGATTCCTTGAGGCTACTAGGGAAACCTCCCTTGTGTTGGATTTATATTTCACTAAAAAGAGGAAGTGATTAATTATGTGACAATGGTAATATTCCCATGTTACATTGTCTTAGGCACTTGTGAAAAATTTTGCACTAAGGCGCAAGATTTTTTCATAAAAATCCCATAGTATATGTATTTTAATAGTTGAACGAAACATTGAGTCCTTACACAATTTTTTTGTAGCTAAGAAAATTGATTTTTTTGTAATTTTACTGTTTCTAACATCTCTATGTGTACCAAGCATGGAGTCTCCTCTTGTTAGATTAATTTCTTGTCATTCTGAAGCTGAAGGAATGGATCTTCCATCCATTAAAATAGAGAGTGACCATTTCCCTATAGCACTCTGATTTCATTAATTACTTTTAGCTCTATGCGCATTAATTTATATTTCAAGTTTTCTATACGCTTTTATGAAATCAGAGTGCTATAGATTCACTTTATTCTTGGTTCCACTTAGGAAGCATATTATAGTGGTGAAATTCATGGACGTAGTTATGAAGAGGTTCACCATGTGAGATGCCAACAAATAAGAAAGGGACTTAAAACATTATTGAATCCTCTTTGTTTATGATTAATATTTATTTCATTTACATTTTATTCTTAGTAGGCGAGATTGTGTGTTTATGAGTGTGACTAGAGAAAATTCCTCTTTTGTGTATATTACACCAAGTGACTCGCAAGGTCATTCAAGACTCCAAGCACTGAGTCTCCTCTTGTAAGATCAATTGGCTTGTCATTCTAAAGCTGAAGGAATGGATCTTCCATCCATTAAAATACAGAGTGACCATTTCCCTGTGAATATACTTGCTTGAGGTATGACACCAATCCTTAGAGAAGGAAGGTCAAGGATCTGACATACTTCCTTACATACATTTTTTATAAGATAGAGTTACATACTATTTAGAAATAGGTCAATTACATCTACATTTGTCGTTATGGAGCTAACTGGAATGTTAACATCAATCCTCTTCAGTATTTACTTATCATAGATCAATTGACTTATGATTTATCCTCCATCCATTAAAATACAGAGTAACCATTTCCCTGTGAATATACTTGCTTGAGGTATGACACCAATCCTTAGAGAGGGAAGGTCAAGGATTTGACATACTTCCCTACATATACTATTTATTAGGTAGAGTTGCATAATATTTAGAAACAAAGAAAAATAAAACTACATTTGTCGTTATGGAGCTAATTGGAATGTTAACATCAATCTTCTTCTGTATTTGATGGTCAAGTCCTTTTGTATACAAGAATATTGATGCTCATACTTGCCACAAGATTACATTCCTCTTCTTGTCTTGACATATGAACTATGTTCTCGGTTTTCTTTATTTCACATTAAACTTTGAATAAATAATAATTAAGAGATCATGGGATAGGGACAATGGGGAATGATTTTCCTTCCATTTGCAACTAGTTTTATGCTTCCAGGAAAGATTCCATATTTGCTGAGTGATCTAACATCTCGTTTAGTCTTGTTAACACATGGTGGAAATCAGCGAAATCAATTTTTTTTCCTCTCGTTTGATTCTTGGGATTATTCTTGCAAGATTAAGAACCACTTCACTAAATAAATTTGGCATGTATCTCATACTACGAGAAAAATATCTGATGGTGATTATTTAATCAAATATTTGAGGCCTCCCTAGACCCCACCCACCCAAAATTGCTTCTATTCCCCCCAGGATCAAGCACATCCCCTCCCCCACCCCCCTTCCACACAGTGGGCAGTTTTGGATTTCCCTTTGAGGCCTTATTGAGAAAGAGTATTTTTTTGAGATCTCTCATCTTAGGGATTCGTCCTCATCCATTCAAAATTTCCACCTCCACTTTCACCACTATAATATGCTTCCTAAGTGGAATCAAGAATAAAGTGAATCTATAGCACTCTGATTTCATAACAGTGTATAGAAAAAGCTGAAATATCAATTAATGTGCATAGAGCTAAAAGTAATTAACGAAATGATTAGAGTGCTATAGGGAAATGGTCACTCTGTATTTTAATGGATGGAAGATCCATTCCTTCAGCTTCAGAATGACAATCTGATCCACTAATAGATCTATGTGCCATCCATCCTAGCAATATATCTTTGATCCAAACCTTTTCGTTATGCTCTAGCATATGGATATTATGCCTCTTCATTCCATTAGCTTGTATTGTTTCCATCAACATCCATGAACTTTTGCTGCTACTATTTTGAAATGTTCTTTTCTTGATGGATGATAATTCTATTTCTATCAAACCACATATGCAAACATATGATGGTCAAACCCTTTTGTATACAAGAATATTGATGCTCATCCTTGCCACAAGATTACATTCCTCTTCTTGTCTTGACATATGAAATGTGATCTCGGTTTTCTTTATTTCACATTAAAATTTGAATAAATAATAATTAAGAGATCATGGGATAGGGACAATGAGGAGTGATTTTCCTTCCATTTGCAACTAGTTTTATGCATCTAGGCAAGATGCCATATTTGCTGAGTGATCTACCTTCTAGTTTATTCTCGTTAACACATGGTAGAAATCAAGGAAATCATTTTTTTTTCCTCTCGTTTGATTCTTGAGATTATTCTTGCAAGATTAAGAACCACTTCACTAAATAAATTTGGCATGTATCTCATACTAGGAGAAGAATATCTGATGATGATTAATTAATCAAATATTTGATGCCTCCCTAGACCCCACCCACCCAAAATTTCTTCTATTCCCCCCAGGATCAAGCACATCCCCCCGCCTCCACACACTTGACAGTTTTTGATTTCCCATTGAGGCCTTATTGAGAAAGAGTATTTATTTGAGATCTCCCATCATAGGGATTCGTCCTCATCCATTCAAATTTTCTACCTCCACTTTCACCACTATATATGCTTCCTAAGTGGAATCAAGAATAAAGTGAATCTGTAGCACTCTGATTTCATAACAGCGTATAGAAAACTTGAAATATAAATTAATGCACATAGAGCTAAAAGTAATAAATGAAATGATCAGAGTGCTATAGGGAAATGGTCACGCTGTATTTTAATGGATGGAAGATCCATTCCTTCAGCTTCAGAATGACAAGCTAATCCACTAATAGATCTATGTGCCATCCATCCTAGCAATAGATCTTTGATCCAAAGATTTTCCTTCTGCTCTAGCATATGGATATTATGCCTCTTCATTCCATTAGCTTGTATTGTTTCCATCAACATCCATGAACTTTTGCTGCTACTATTTTGATATATTGTTTTCTTGAGTGGATGATAATTCTATTTCTATCCAACCACATTTGCAGACATATGATGGTCAAACCCTTTTGTATACAAGAATATTGATGCTCATCCTTGCCACAAGATAACATTCCTCTTCTTGTCTTGACATATGAACTGTGATCTCGGTTTTCTTTATTTCACATTAAACTTTGAATAAATAGTAATTAAGAGATCATGGCATAGGGACAATGAGGAGTGATTTTCCTTCCATTTGCAGCCAGTTTTATGCTTCCAGGAAATATGCCATATTTGCTGAGTGATCTACCTTCTGGTTTAGTCTTGTTAACACATGGTCAAAATCAATGAAATCAAAATTTTTCCTCTCATTTGATTCTTGACATCATTCTTGCAAGATTAAGTACCACTTCACTAAATAAATTTGGCATGTATCTCATACTAAGAGAAGAATATCTGATGATGATTAGTTAATCAAATATTTGATGCCTCCCTAGACCCCACCCACCCACTCAAAATTGCTTCTATTCCCCCTAGGATCAAGCACATCCCCCCCCCCCCTCCACACACTAGCCAGTTTTGGATTTCCCTTTGAGGCCTTATTGAGAAAGAGTATTTTTTTGAGATCTCTCATCTTAGGGATTTGTCCTCGTTCATTCAAATTTTCCACCTCCACTTTCACCACTATAATATGTTTCGTAAATGGAATCAAGAATAAAGTGAATCTGTAGCACTCTGATTTCATAACAGCATATAGAAAAATTTAAATATAAATTAATGCACATAGAGCTAAAAGTAATTAATGAAATGATCAGAGTGCTACAGAGAAATAATCACTCTGTATTTTAATGAATGGAAGATCCATTCCTTCAGCTTCAGAATGACAAGCTGATCCACTAATAGATCTATGTGCCATCCATCCTAGCAATAGATCTTTGATCCAAAGCTTTTCCTTCTTCTCTATCATATGGATATTATGCCTCTTCATTCCATTAGCTTGTATTGTTTCCATCAACATCCATGAACTTTTGCTTCTACTATTTTGACATATTGTTTTCTTGATGGATGATAATTCTATTTCTATCCAACCACATTTGCAGACATATGATGGTCAAACCCTTTTGTATACAAGAATATTGATGCTCATCCTTGCCACAAAATTACATTCCTCTTCTTGTCTTGACATATGAAATGTGATCTCGGTTTTCTTTATTTCACATTAATCTTTGAATAAATAATAATTAAGAGATCATGGGATAGGGACAATGAGGAGTGATTTTCTTTCCTTCCATTTGCAACTAGTTTTACGCTTCTAGGCAAGATTCCATATTTGTTGAGTGATCTACCTTCTAGTTTAGTCTTGTTAACACATGGTAGAAATCAACAAAATCATTTTTTTTTCCTCTCGTTTGATCCTTGAGATTATTCTTGCAAGATTAAGAACCACTTCACTAAATAAATTTGGCATGTATCTCATACTAAGGGAAGAATATCTGATGATGATTAGTAAATCAAATATTTGAGGCCTCCCTAGACCCCACCCACCCAAAATTGCTTCTATTCCCCCCAGGATCAAGCACATCCCCACCCCCCCCCCCCCTTCCACACACTGGGCAGTTTTGGATTTCCCTTTGAGGCCTTATTGAGAAAGAGTATTTTTTTGAGATCTCTCATCTTAGGGATTCGTCCTCATCCATTCAAAATTTCCACCTCCACTTTCACCACTATAATATGCTTCCTAAGTGGAATCAAGAATAAAGTGAATCTGTAGCACTCTGATTTCAAACAGTGTATAGAAAAAGCTGAAATATCAATTAATGCGCATAGAGCTAAAAGTAATTAACGAAATGATTAGAGTGCTACAGGGAAATGGTCACTCAGTATTTTAATGGATGGAAGATCCATTCCTTCAGCTTCAGAATGTCAAGCTGATCCACTAATAGATCTATGTGCCATCCATCCTAGCAATAGATCTTTGATCCAAATATTTTCCTTCTGCTCTAGCATATGGATATTATGCCTCTTCATTCCATTAGCTTGTATTGTTTCCATCAACATCCATGAAATTTTGCTGCTACTATTTTGACATATTGGTTTCTTGAGTGGATGACAATTCTATTTCTATCTAATCACATTTGCAGACATATGATGGTCAAACCCTTTTATATACAATAACATTGATGCTCATCCTTGCCACAAGATTACATTCCTCTTCTTGTATTGACATATGAAATGTGATATCGGTTTTCTTTATTTGACATTAAACATTGAATAAATAATAATTAAGAGATCATGGGATAGGGACAATGAGGAGTGATTTTCCTTCCATTTGCAACTATTTTTATTCTTCCAGGCAAGATGCCATATTTTCTGAGTGATCTACCTTCTGGTTTAGCCTTGTTAACACATGGTAGAAATCAACGAAATCAACTTTTTTTCCTCTCATTTGATTCTTGAGAATATTCTTGCAAGATTAAGAACCACTTCACTAAATAAATTTGGCATGTATCTTATACTAAGAGAAGAATATATGATAATGATTAGTTAATCAAATATTTGATGCCTCCCTAGACCCCACCCACCAAATATTGCTTCTATTCCCCCCAGGATCAAGCACATCCTCCCCCCTCCAAACACTGGGAAGTATTGGATTTCCCTTTGAGGCCTTATTGAGAAAGAGTATTCTTTTGAGATCTCTCATCTTAGGGATTCGTCCTCGTCCATTCAAATTTTCCA
The DNA here is from genome assembly GCA_034641835.2 of Pinus albicaulis. Taxonomy (NCBI): domain Eukaryota; kingdom Viridiplantae; phylum Streptophyta; class Pinopsida; order Pinales; family Pinaceae; genus Pinus; species Pinus albicaulis. The sequence continues at coordinate 435,944,684 of CM076581.1, read as the reverse complement.
CCTCCACTTTCACCACTATAATATGCTTCCTAAGTGGAATCAAGAATAAAGTGAATCTGTAGCACTCTAATTTCATAACAACGTATAGAAAACATGAAATATAAATTAATGCGCATAGAACTAAAAGTAATTAATGAAATGATTAGAGTGCTACAGTGAAATGGTCACTTTGTATTTTAATGAATGGAAGATCCATTCCTTTAGCTTCAGAATGAAAAGTTGATCCACTAATAGATCTATATGCCATCCATCCTAGCAATAGTTCTTTGATCCAAACCTTTTCCTTCTGCTCTAGCATATGGATATTATGCCTCTTCATTCCATTAGCTTGTATTGTTTCCATCAACATCCATGAGCTTTTGTTGCTACTATTTTGACATATTGTTTTCTTTAGTGGATGATAATTCTATTTCTATCCAACCACATTTGCAGAAATATGATGGTCAAACCCTTTTGTATACAAGAATATTTATTCTCATCCTTGCCACAATATTACATTCCTCTTCTTGTCTTGACATATGAACTGTGATCTCGGTTTTATTTATTTCACATTAAACTTTGAATAAATAATAATTAAGAGATCATGGGATAGGGACAATGAGGAGTGATTTTCCTTCCATTTGCAACTAGTTTTATGCTTCCAGGCAAGATGCCATATTTGCTGAGTTATCTACCTTCTGGTTTAGTCTTGTTAATGCATGGTAGAAATCAATGAAATCAATTTTTTTTCCTCTCGTTTGATTCTTGAGATTATTCTTGCAAGATTAAGAACCACTTCACTAAATAATTTTGCATGTATCTCATACTAAGAGAGGAATATCTGACGATGATTAGGTAATCAAATATTTGATGCCTCCCTCGACCCCACCCACCCAAAATTTCTTCTATTCCCCCCAGGATCAAGCACATCCCCTCTCCCCCCCCCCCAACACACACACTAGGCATTTTTGGATTTTCCTTTGACACCTTATTGAGAAAGAGTAATTTTTTTAGATCTCTCATCTTAGGGATTTGTCCTCGTCCATTCAAATTTTCCACCTCCACTTTCACCACTATAATATGCTTTCTAAATGGAATCAAGAATAAAGTGAATCTGTAGCACTTTGATTTCATAACAACGTATAGAAAACTTGAAATATAAATTAATGTGCATAGAGCTAAAAGTAATTAATGAAAAGATCAGAGTGCTATAGGGAAATGGTCACTCTGTATTTTAATGGATGGAAGATCCATTCCTTCAGCTTCAGAATGATAAGATGATCCACTAATAGATCTATGTGCCATCCATCCTAGCAATAGATCTTTGATCCAAAACTTTTCCTTCTGCTCTAGCATATGTATATTATGCCTCTTCATTCCATTAGCTTGTATTGTTTCCATCAACATCCATGAACTTTTGTTGCTACTATTTTGACATATTGTTTTCTTGATGGATGATAATTCTATTTATATCCAACCACATTTGCAGACATATGATGGTCAAACCATTTTGTATACAAGAATATTGATGCTCATCCTTGCCACAAGATTACATTCCTCTTCTTGTCTTGACATATGAACTGTGATCCCGGTTTTCTTTATTTCACATTAAAATTTGAATAAATAATAATTAAGAGATCATGGGATAGGGACAATGATGAGTGTTTTTCCTTCCATTTGCAACTAGTTTTATGCTTCCAGTTCCAGACAAGATGCCATATTTTCTGATTGATCTACCTTCTAGTTTAGTCTTGTTAACACATGGTAGAAATCAACGAAATCAATTTTTTTCCTCTCGTTTGATTCTTGAGATTATTGTAGCAAGATTATGAACCACTTTACTAAATAAATTTGGCATGTATCTCATACTAAGAGAAGAATATCTGATGATGATTAGTTAATCAAATATTTGATGCCTCCCTAGACCCCACCCACCCAAAATTGATTCTATTCCCCCCAAGATCAAGCACATCCCCCCCCCCCCCCCTCCACACACTGGGCAGTTTTGGATTTCCCTTTGAGGCCTTATTGAGAAAGAGTATTTTTTTGAGATCTCTCATCTTAGGGATTCGTCCTCATCCATTGAAATTTTCCACCTCCACTTTCACCACTATAATATGCTTCCTAAGTAGAATCAAGAATAAAGTGAATCTGTAGCACTCTGATTTCATAACAACGTATAGAAAACTTGAAATAAAAATTAAGCACATAGAGATAAAAGTAATTAATGAAATCAGAGTGCTACAATGAAATGGTCACTCAATATTTTAATGGATGGAAGATCAATTCCTTCAGCTTCAGAATGACAAGCTAATCCACTAATAGATCTATGTGCCATCCTCCTAGAAATAGATCTTCGATCCAAACCTTTTCCTTCTGCTCTAGCATATGGATATTATGCCTCTTCATTCCATTAGCTTGTATTGTTTCCATCAACATCCATGAAATTTTGCTGCTACTATTTTTTCATATTGTTTTCTTGATGGATGATAATTCTATTTCTATCCAACCACATTTGCAGACATATGAATTTAGGCATGCCCTGTGAGGTGTGTTTTAGAATTTGGTTTGTTACTTTGTTAATAAAATTTTGTTTGTATTTTTTGTGCCATGAAGTGAACATATCTTCCCACGTTGAATACATTTCCTTTCTATTATCAATTTCTTCAAAATCATAATGCAAAATTTGAATAGTGAATTCAAAATCGAAGATTCATCTTTGATTCTCTTCCATTTTTTTTATTGAAGACACATCTCAAAGGGTCTTGGAAGTTGGATATCAATTTTTCTGTAAATTCTTTGTTGTTAATATACAATTAAAAGCTATGGTCTAATTAAAAATATCAACCTTTGGAAAACCATCATTTTTCTAAATGTAATTTTGAATCCTGGTATAGGGAGGCAACATTGAAATAAATGTAACCCAATTTTACTATGTATTCAATACAATTTACCCCATCCATGGCTGTCAATAGTGATTTTATCTGTAAAAGACTACTAACAGTAAAATTCAAGTCCAAACACTGGCGCAGAAAGATCAAGATGATGACCTGATGAACAAAAAGACTACTAACAGTACAATTCAAGCCAAATAGTTGAACACAAAATGGCATGCCATGAGCTATACCATTCAATTTCATTTGGAAAACAACTAGTTGAGGGAGAAGTTTATTTTAACGAGAATTTCATGTAACAACTATGACATATGTTTTCGTATTCAATTAAACTAGTATGAAACTAATCTAATTGAGAGCTGCAGTCGAATCCTAAGAGAGACCTTTGATGGAAAGTGTCAACAATTTGGATTTATAGCTATTGCGAGCTTAAGGCTGAACAAATGTAAACTTCTGGATTTTGGCTTACCTCTTGCAAATCACCCACAGAGCACCCGCATTCACCATTGACTAGCACAGAGCATCCGCATTCATCGCACTATTGGAATCACTGAATTTGAAGCAATCACCAGTTTCTAACACATTCAGACTGGAAATTTTATTAAAAAATAATAATTACAGAGTGCTTTTAGACTCGCCAAAGGATTCACAGCACACTTGAAGAATTCAGACTCGGAAAATTTATAAAAAAAATATAATTACAGTTGCAACCCAAGGGCCAAAACCACTGTCCAAATGGAAAAATCCTCCTCGTGGCATGGGTTTAGCTCCATGGCATCGGGAAAATGGACCATCTTGGACCTTGGTACTCTAAATCCCTTTCTGGGCAGCTACTGTCTCCCGGAACCAGATGTTGATTATTGTTGCCCTCATCAATGCAGATGTCATCGGTCAATGCGTGCAGAGTCATCCGAAGGTTCGTATCTTGTAAGTTTGTAACTCCAATAGTAAATCTGGTAATTTTGCACCTCCAACGTCAACTTCCAAGCCCCTTCCAAGCCCCAACCTGCCCCAACCTGTTGAAATGGGGGCGAATCACTTAAATCCGTCCCCCAACCTAGTAAACTCCCGTGAAATATTTGTTGCACCTCCAACTTCCAAGCCCCAACCAGTAAAAATGGGGAGAATCACTCCAACCCCACCCTCTGACCTAGTAAATCCAAGCGAATGCCATTGAAATCTGCTCCAAACTAGAAAATCGGGAGGCGAATTCCATGGTTTCAGTTTTATGTACATTTATTTTGGTTGGCTAACACTTAATAATTAATTATTTTTAAAATAATTATAGGGCTAACTTTATGAAACTATAGAAAATGGGTTTTATATAAAAAATTCTCCCTATCAAAATTTAAAACCCCTTAAAATTCGCCCTTGGGCTAAAATTCGCCCTCGAAATTTTCCCTGGTTGAATAAAATGGGTCTTTCTGAAAGTTATGTTGGAGAGGAATCCGTTATTTAAAAGATCAGGAAAAGAAGTTTCTTTAAAAACCAAAATGTACTATCACTAAAGAAGAGATTTCTTACATTTAAAAGTTGCTACCATTCTTCTCACTATCATATTTGATTATTACTCTTTTTAAGATGTGAAAATAAATGATCTTTGAATTTTTTCTTAGAAAAAAGCCAATAAAGAAACAAAATTGCATAAATATTTAACTTCTTTCATTTATGCTATTCTTTCCTATGTTACAACCTTACTATATTTCCTTTGCAACATTTGGTGCAATTGCTAGTTTAAAACAATTTAAAAACCTATTTGGATACCATATGAATCTCCCAAACCAATGCGATATGCCCAACAAATTTATCGTGTGTACCCAGAAAAACATGATTGCATGAAAAAACTGATGAAAAACATTTGGCGATCAATACCAAAATAGACTCGAGAAATATGGAAATGCTGCTGAATAATTGTGTTTGAGCTATTAATTAATATATAATGGAGAAAGCCGAGCAAAGACGATCTTTTAAGTCGTTGTTTGACAATTTTTAGATCAACAAGCAGAGAAATATCTTCCACTCGTTGATCTGCTTGGCTATTCTTATGCAATTTCTTCGATTATTTTCTATAGTTTCTTCCCAATCGCTCATCTAGAATCCCAATTAAAATTATCATTACGAATTTTTCATCAACCACTTCGGTTCATATGTTATGAACAATTTCATTAGCGATTTATACCATTGTCTTCTTGACAGTGGATTCAGAACCTTTTTCGACTGACGGGAAAGGCAGTCGAGAGATCACTTAGATCCATTACAACATTTTCATCAATCAATTTGGTTCATATGTTACCAGCCTAGATCTATCTTAACTCCGGATCTATCAAGTGCTGAGAGGGATCAAATATTTCAAGGTGAAAACCTCTTTTTTGAGTGCAAAACTTGAGGAAAGGTTTGCACCTCAAGAGATTTGATCCCTCTCGGCGCTTGATAGATCCAGAGTTAAGATGGATCTAGGTTGGTTTCAGCCGTGTATGGCCAAGGAAAACATATCGATAATATGAGGAAAATATGGTTACTTTTATCAATAATATGTAATTAAATCTAATATTAATATAACCATTTTAAATATGCTAAATATGTCTGAGATTTATCGAGTCAATTTAATTTTAAATTTTCTTAGTTACCTCAGTTTGTTGAGATGACAAATATAGCAAAATAACTTTAATGATGAAAAATGATGAAATAAAATTTTTGAATGCAAAGTGACAATGTAATAATATTGAATGATAGAAAATGTGAATAATAAGAATGTAGTCAATTACAAATAGTCTTCATTGTGATTAATCTCAAAATATTTTCTTGTACTATTCTTATTGTCACCTTTGTTAGTTTTGTCATCTTTTCATATCGATTATATGAAGAAGAAAGTTGGAATTGTAAACCATTTAAATATTTAGCTCGAGATGTTGTAGTAAACCTCATACTTTGTCTCTTTTTCTCTCCAATATTAATAGGTTTAATTACTATAACAAAAAAATCAATGTACACTATCAATAATTTTTGTCAATAGTTTCTTGTGCTTACACTGAAATCAATGCACGCTATTAATCCAATGAATTTAAAATTAATGTACCATAATACATCCAATTATATCAAATCATAAATCAACATATACACTGAAATCAATGGATTTAATGCTAGAAATCAAATAAGATTAGAAAACAACATCTACACTAAAATCAATGCATCTAATGCAAGTAGGAAAATATGATTAAAAACCAACATTTACACTCAAATCAATGTATCTAGTGCAAGTAGGAAATTATTATTAAAAACCAACATCTACACTAAAATCAATGCATCTATTGCAAGTAATCAAATAGGATTAGAAATCACTGTCTACATTGAAATCAATGCATTTAGTTCAAGCAATCAAATAGGATTAGAAATCATCTACATTGAAATCAATGCATCTAGTGCAAGAAATCAAATATAATGAAAAATCAACATCTACATTTAAATTAATGCATCTATTGCAAGAAATCAAATATGATTAGAAATCACCATCTACACTGAAATCAATGCATTTAGTGCAAACAATCAAATATGATTAGAAATAATTTATATTGAAATCAATGCATCTAGTGGAAGTAACCAAATATCACTATAAATCAAATTCTACACTAAAATAAATGCATCTAGTGCAAGCAATCAAATAGGATTAGGAATCACCATCTACATTGAAATCAATACATCTGGTGCAAGAAATCTTCTTCCCCCTCCATATATATCTATATCTCCCACCATCTTTCCTTCTTTGTCTCTTTATCACACCCTACGAAACACACACTCTCTCTCACTCCATATCTATCAATCTCTTTGTCCCTCCCTCCTTGTCTCCATATATCTCTTCTTTATCTTCACCTTCCATTTATGTCTCTATCTCCATCTGTCTCTCTATATCAACCCCAAAACATACACTCTCTTTCTCCAATATATCTATCTATCAGTCTCCCCTCCTCTCCCTCTCCCTCCTGCTATCCTCTCTCCCTCTCTCTCCATCTTCCTTATCTCCCTCTCTCTCTCTCTCTCTCTCTCTCTCTCTCTCTCTTTATTCTTACCTCCCTCTCTCTCCCCCTCCATCTCCCTCTCTCTTTCCATACATCTCTTCACTCTCTCTCTTCATCTCCCACCTCCCTCTCTCTCTCTTCACCTTCCAAGTTTGTTACTATATGCCTCTATCTCTCCTTCTCTCCCCCTTCTCTCCATCTCTCCATGTTCGTTTCTTTATATCACCCCTAAACATACACTCTCTCTCTCCATCTCTTCCTTGTCATTCCCTCTCTCTCTCAACTACTCACTCTTTCTTCTTCCCTCCCTCTCTCCCCATCTAGTTCCTTCTATCTATCCATCCCTCTCTCCCCCTCCAACTCCATCTCTCTATCCCTCCCTCTCTCCTCTCTTTCAAGTCCCCTATCTTTTCCTTCCTCTCTCTCCCTTTCTCTTCTACCTCCCTATCTATTCCCCCACCACTGACATACACACACACTCTCTCTCTCTCTCCCTCCCCTACAATCCTCTCTCTTCTCCCATCACTCTCTTCCTCTCTCTCCCTTTATCTCCCGCCTCCTTCTATGTCGCCGCCCCCGCTCATCGCTCGCCCTCTCTCTCTCTGCTCTCCAATCCTCTCTCTTCCCACATCACCCTATCTCTCTCTCCAACAATGTTACTATATCCCTCCATTTATCCTTCTATCTCCTTCACCCCCCCACCTCTTTTCTCCATCACTCCTTCTATGTCTCTTTATCTCACCCTTAAATATACACACTCTCTCTACCTTTCTTCTTCCCTCCCTCTCTCCCCCTCCAACTCCATCTCTCTATCCCTCCCTCTCTTCTCCTCCTCTCTCTCTCTCTCTTTCTCTACCCTCCATGCCTCTCTCCTTCTCCCTCCATCCCTCCTTCTCTCTCTCCCACCTCCATTTTTATGTCTCCCTCTCCATTTGTTACCCTTCTCTACCTCTCTCACTCCTCTCCCTCTCTCTCTCTCTTCATCCCTCCTCTCCCCTCTCCTTCAGTTTATCTCCATCTCTCTCTTGCCTCTCCCCCTATTTCTCCACCTCTATGATATGTCTTTATTCTTCCCTCCCATATATATCTAGAGTTAATATATATATCATGATATATTACTATATATTATAATATAACAAATTTAATATTGTATTAATCTAAAGTTAATAATTTAATAATATTAATATATTAATATATTAATATGAATATTAGATTTAACAATAATATTTTTATTAATTTAATAATTTAATATTAATGTTAGGGTTAATAATTTTTTTTTTTTTTTTTGCATGTTATTAATAATAATTTGGTCCATAGAATTCACATATAATTAGACGTTGATTTATAATCCTATTTGATATATTTTTATTTATTTACCCTATCTCTTTATACCTCTTTTATATTTATTTATTTATCATACCACTTTTATAAATATGGTATTTGGCCCATGGTATTTGTCCCATGGTATTAATAATAATTTGTCCCATGGTATTTTTCCCATAAGTTTCACCTAAATAGAACCTATTTTTTGAGTTTTTGTAAATATAGAATTTTATGAAGTAAATATAAAAAAAATGTTTTATTTATTTACCATACCTCTAGTTTATTTATATTTATATTTATTTACCATACCTCTGAAGTAAGTATAAAAAGAGGTTTTATTTATTTACCATACCTATAATTTATTTATATTTATATTTATTTACCATTTCTTTTTTTAGTGTTTGTAAACCTCTTCATATTTTAATAAATTTAGATTTTAATAAATTTCTAATTGTTTATTTATATGAGTTTGTAAGTTATTGTTTAAAACAACATTATTTAGATTTTTTTTTTTTTTTGGCTTTGAAACATCTAGCTAATACTGAATTGTAGAATAAACCTGAAATAACAGTGAGTTGTAAAATTTTGCTAGCCATTTCTAACATCGTCTTCTTGACCTTGGATTGAGAACCTTTTTCAACGGACGAAAAAGACATCCGAGAGACCGCTTAGATTCTCGAATAGAAGGAACTATTGCAACCGCCCCTGTTCATATTCCCATCTTCTCTTCAATATATGCCGAATCAACATGTTTCCTAGTCGAAGGCTGCAATTATTCCGGTCTTTTATACTGGTAAGCCTTCTGATGTACGGATGAAGATGGGTGAGGGCGAAGAGCAAGTGTCACGTCAAATCTTGGGGTTTCTTAGGGAGCCTGTGGGCAACGACGATGTCTATGATGGAGCCCTGCGAGATCATGAAAAGAATGGGAGATGCGGCCAACAAACAATTGCAGATTCGAAAAGAGCGTTGTTTCACGCTTAAGTCTATTTGTTATTGTCCGTATAATTAGGTTCATAGTACTCAAGTTTGGTTTTCTTTTCTTTTCGTAGTAATAAATAACTACAAAGGCCAGCAGAGATGTATTTTACACCCCAATATGAGTGGGTCGAAAGTCAAAAGAAAAAAAAAAAACATTAAAGAATGTTTTTAAAATAAAAGGTAAATAATGTCAGTTTAAATAATAACTTATAAAACTATATCTATAAATAATTAAAAATTTATTAAAATATAAAGAGGTTTACGAACACAAAAAAAAGATATAATAAATAAATAAATTAGTAGTGTGGTAAATAAATAAAATCTTTTTTTATATTTACTCTGAGGTTTGATAAATAAATTAGAGATATGTTAAATAAATAAAACATTTTTTATTTTTTATATTTACATCATCAATCTCCATCTTTACAAAAACTTAAAAAAGAACTTTTATTTAGGTGAAGTCTATGGGCCAAATACCATGGGCCAAACACCTTATTTATAAAAGTAGTATGGTAAATAAATAAATAAATATAAAAGAGGTATAAAGAGGCAAGATAAATAAATAAAAATATATCAAAGAGGATTAGAAATCAACATCTAATTACCATGGACCAAATTATTATTAAGACCATGCAAAAAAACATTATTAACACCAACATTCATAAAATAACTTTCGGATTAATGACCTAATCCTAATGATGTGATTAATCCGGAAGTTCTTTTATCGACATTATGGATCAAAAAAGTCTTAGAACTAACTAACATTCATATTAAATTATTAATATTAATAATAATAATATTATTATTATTGTTAAATATAATATTCATATTAATATATTATAATATTAATAACTTTACATTAATACAATATTAAATTTGTTATATATATATATATATATATATATATATATATATATAAACTCTAGATATATATGGGAGGGAAGAACAAAAACATATGATAGAGGTGGAGAAATAGGGTGAGTGGCAAGGGAGAGATGGAAATAAATTGAAGGAGAGGGGAGAGGAGAAATGAAGAAAGAGAAAGGGAGAGGAGTGAGAGATGTAGAGAAGGGTAGCAAAGGGAGAAGGAGACATAAAGATGGAGGTGGGAGAGAGAGAAGGAGGGATGGAGGGAGAAGGAGAGAGGATTGGAGGGTAGAGAGAGACAAAGAAGGGAGAAGGGAGAGGGAGGTAGGAGAGAAAGGGGGGGAGAGGACAGATGAGAGAAGGAGGAGAGAGGGAGGGATAGAGAGATGGAGTTGGAGGGGGAGAGAGGGAGGGAAGAAGAAAGGCAGAGAGAGTGAGAAGTGGAGAGAGATGGAGTGACAAGGGAGAGATGGATAGAGAGTGTGTATGTTTAAGGGTGAGATAAAGAGACATATAAGGAGTGATGGAGATAGGGGGGGTGAGAAGGAGAGAGAAGGAGAAAGGAAGGGATATAGTAACATTGTTGGAGAGAGAGATAGAGTGATGTGGGAAGAGAGAGGATTGGAGGGCAGAGAGAAAGAGAGAGAGAGAGGTGGCGGGGGTGAGGGAGAGGCACATAGAGGGAAGCAGGAGATAAAGGGAGAGAGAGGAAGGAAAAGAGAGGGGACTTGAAAGAGAGGACAGAGAGATGGAGTTGGAGGGGGGGAGATGGATGGATAGAGAGAAGGAGCTGGATGGGGAGAGAGGGAGGGAAGAAGAAGACATAAAGAGTAAGTAGTGGAGAGAGAGAGGGAGTGACAAGGGAGATATGGAGAGAGAGTGTGTATGTTTGGGGGTGAGATAAAGAGACAAACAATGAGAGATAGAGAGAAGGAGAGATAGAGGCATATAGTAACAAAGTTGGAAGGTGAAGAGAGAGAGAGAGAGAGTGAATAGAGGTAGGGAAAGAGAGAGGGAGGTAAGAATAAATACATAGAGAGTGAAAGGTGGAGAGAGAGAGAGAGAGAGGGAGTGATAAGGAATATGGAGAGAGAGGGAGAGGGGATAGCAGGAGGGAGAGGGAGAGGAGGAGGGATTGATAGAAAAATAGATTGGAGAAAGAGAGTGTATGTTTTGTGGTTGATATATAGAGACAAAGGGAAATAGAGATATAGATGGAAGGTGAAGATAAAGAAGAGATAGATGGAGACAAGGAGGGAGGGACAAAGAGATTGATAGATGTGGAGTGAAAGTGTGTGTGTGTTTCGCAGGGTGTGATAAAGAGATAAATAAGGAGAGCTAGAGGGAGATATATATTATAGATATAGATGGAGGGGGGAGAGAGGGAAGAATATTTCTTGTGCATTGGATGTATTGATTTCAGTGTAGATGGTGATTCCTAATCCTATTTGATTGCTTGCAATAGATGCATTTTTTAGTGTAGATGTTGATTTATAATGATATTTGATTACTTGCACTAGATGTATTGATTTCAATGTAAATGATTTCTAATCCTATTTGATTTCTTGCACTAAATGCATTGATTTCTTGCACCAAATGTATTGATGTCAGTGTAGATGGTGATTTCTAATCCTATTTGATTGCTTGCAATAGATACATTAATTTCAATGTACATGTTGATTTCTAATTATATTTGATTGCTTGCACTATATGCATTGATCTCAATGTAGATGATTTCTAATCCTATTTTATTGCTTGAACTAAATGCATTGATTTCAGTGTAGATGGTGATTTCTAATCCTATTTGATTGCTTGCACTAGATGCATTGATTTCAGTGTAGATGTTGGTTTTAAATATATTTTCCTAGTTGCACTAGATGCATTGATTTGAGTGTAGATGTTGGTTTTTAATCATATTTTCCTACTTGCATTAGATGCATTTATTTTAGTGTAGATGTTGTTTTCTAATCTTATTTGATTTCTTGCATTAGATGCATTGATTTTAGTGTATATGTTTATTTATGAATTGATATAATTGGATATATGATGGTACCTTAATTTTAAAGTCATTGGGTTAATAGTGTGCAATGATTTCATTGTAAGCACAAAAAATTATTGACAATGTACATTGATTTTTCTATTATAGTAATTAAACCTATTTATATTGGAGAGTAAGGGAGACAAAGTATGATGTTTACTACAACAAATCGAGCTAAATATTTAAATGGTTTACAATTCCAACTTTCTTTTTCATATAATCAATATGAAAAGATGACAAAACTAACAAGGGTGACAATAAGAATAGTCCAAGAAAATAGTTTGAGATTGATCACAATGAAGACTATTTGTAATTGACTACATTCTTATTATTCACATTTTCTATTATTCAATATTATTACGTTGTCACTTTGCATTCAAAATTTTTATTTTATCATTTTTCATCATTAAAGTTATTTTACAATATGTATCATCTCAATAAATCTCAAACATATTTAGCATATTTAAAATGGTTATATTAATATTAGATGTATTTACATATTATTGATAAAATTAATCATATGTTCTTCATATTATCGATAGATTTTCCTTGGCCGCACACGACTAAAGCCAACCTAGATCCATCTTAACTCCGGATCTATCAAGTGCCGAGACGGATCAAATCTCTCGAGGTGCAAACTTTTCCTCAAGTTTTGCACTAAAAAAAGAGGTTTTCACCTCGAGAGATTTGATCCCTCTCGACGCTTGATAGATCCGGAGTTAAGATGGGTCTAGACTAATAAGGCAGTACAACGATTTAGGCTGGTAGGGTAGTACAACAGGAAGAGGTAGATGTTACAAAACCATAATTTAATGTGGCCAAATATCCAATTGGCTTGGGTGAAAAACTTGAAGATATTGAAAAATCAGTATTATTACAACAACAACAACACAAAGGAAAGCCCAAGTCTGTGGGTATTGTGGGTCTTGGTGGAGTAGGAAAAACGACCTTGGAAACATAACTTTTTAACCACAAGTGGCCAGCCTACTGTCAACTGGTTTTCTCTTGAGCTCTGAGCAGGTATCAAGGTCAAGTCCTATGGTGTCTCCTGCATCTTTAAAGTCTAATCTGCTACGTTCTCAGTTCCTTGCAATCTTCATGTTCTCTGTTGCCCATTTTAGCTCAATAAGCATTGAGTTTGGTCATGCTTTGGAGCTTTATAAGCATCAAAACTATTTTGTGAGCCAAATTTTTGCTGTCATTTGGATGTGGGTGTTTTCTTCTTGTGATTCACTGTGTTTATTTTGTTTGTGATCCTTGTGGATTTTCCAGCCTTGCACATATACTTGGGTATGGAGGCTATTGAAGTTGCATAGGGCTTAGGGTTTTGAGGCCAGGTTTGAGTTTTTGTGGCAAAGAATCTTTTACAGTATGGATAGATATCAACAAGTGGAGAAGCTGTGACTTGTTCTCATGAGATTCATATCACCACACAGTGATGCCCATGCCCATGCCCATGAACTACATTACATATGAAATAACATAGAGGTTCCTAAGTTTCATATTTAGATATAGATAGGTGCGAGGAGGAGGAAAACTAAACTCATTGATTCGTTACAGTTAATAATGTTTACATCAAAACCCGCAGAGAAAAACACTCATGTTTTTTAATCAAAAGCCCGCAGAGAAAAACACTTTTGAACTATTTAACAATCAATCGATCAAATTGATCATAAAAGTTATTAAAACCTTGAAGTGGTACAATCTTATTTTTTTTCAACGATAATGTAAATAGGGAAATAGGCTACTAGCAACCTCCTCATATATATATATAACAACAACAACAAAGTTAACAATCACTCCATCAAATTGCTCATGAAAGTTATTAAAACTCTCAAATGGCACACTCTTATTTATTTCAACCATAATGTAAATATAAAACTAGCAACCTCAACTTCCCTATATATATATGTAATAACTACAAAATTACATATATTAAGAAGTCATAGTTTAACCTAACATTTAGAAGAAAATTAATTAAAATCCCAAACTCCAACTAACCGTATCATCAAAACTTAAACCAAAATAGATGAAATCACAAACCACCATCTTTATCACCAAAATTAAACACCCATTGACATACAAGCAATGTCAGCTAAATAATAAAAGAGAGACCCATATTGTGAGAGTTATAACCCCACTGAAACTTATTTCAAGTGTTGCAATTAAAAAAATGGAAAATCGATAAGTAGAGAAAACATTACATTTTAAGATCGTAAACATTTTCAAAGCAGTTTAAAATCAGTAAGCCTCTGTCCTAATCTAGCAGAAAAGCCTTGATCTTTATCCTAGCAATTCTTTGGCTAAAAGAATTTTTCGTGATTTCCAATCCCCTTACATTGGTGATGTACGCAGGACCAGATTTTCTACACGAAGTTTGGGTTTGTATGGTTGTTTTAGATTTTATGCATGAAGTTGGGATTTGTATGGTTGTTAGGGCTTATGGTGAACTCGTCACGGATGAGGATCTCGTTAACAACATGAAGAGGCTCCTCAATGCATGTTATCACTCAGTGTACTGCGGTAATTTAAGCTTTAGAAACAACTCTGGACTTTTAAGATACTAAATTTATTTAAATAAAAAATTACAATCTCACTAAATATTAATAAAATATTTAAACATAAATTTTTTATTTCATTTTATTAGTTTAGATTTATTTTAATTGTTGAGAATGATAAAATATATTTTTACTTTAAACAAAATTTGTATTTCAAAAAAATTAATCTTTCTCATAGTTTTTTTTAATAAATTAAAATAGATTTAAGCTAGTTTAATTATTAATTATAATTATAAACATAATTTTATTTTAACTCAATCAAAATATTAAACAAGATATTACAATAAGATAGAAAATATTATGTTTATTTTTTTCATAATTTAATTTAATTTTGTTATATTTTGATAAAATGAAAATATTTAAAAAAACAATACATGACAACATCTCTTACATATGAGATGGAGAAAGCCTTTAGCACAATCAATCAACCTTCTTCCAAAAAAAAAAACAAACACAAAATTCTTTTCACCATTATATTACCTAATCAACTTAAAAAAAAAAAAATTTCCTTTTCACTAATATATTACTATTTCTTTAATAATAATAATAAAAAATAAATCCTTTTCACAAATATATTACCATTTCTTAATATGTTTTGCCATTATTATAAGTGTTGAGGTATGCACACAAAATTCAA
This sequence comes from Pinus albicaulis, assembly GCA_034641835.2. Classification (NCBI taxonomy): domain Eukaryota; kingdom Viridiplantae; phylum Streptophyta; class Pinopsida; order Pinales; family Pinaceae; genus Pinus; species Pinus albicaulis. The sequence continues at coordinate 435,929,394 of CM076581.1, read as the reverse complement.
TCGATCAAACTTCTATTAAAAGAATATTCCGCAGCTCTACTCCTCTAAACCTTCCCATCCACAGATGATTTGAATAGAGTAGAAATGATTGGATGGTTTCAAGCAAGGACATGTGTCCTTAGTTGGAATGGCTAACAGCAGCTTTTCAAGGGCAATGCCATAAAAAGGAGAATATCGAGACTTGATTTGATGAGGCACAAATTTTAAAGCAACTTTTTAGTCACAAGTCATTTAGAAACTCATTAAACTGAACATAGAAATCAATAACTCTACGTGTTACATTTATATTTGTGTTCGGTTTTGTTGTGGAGTTGTTTTTAATGTTATTTTTTTAAAGTTTTTGGTGAGTTTTTTTTGTTGAAATTTGGTAGAGAAATTTGAGGTGAAATCTTGATTTTTGTTATTTAAACTAGTTTTTTGAAATTTTGATTTTTGTTATTTAAATTAGTTTTTTGACTGCATATATGGATTCAACATTCTGAAAAACTCCTATGGCACTTCGATTGTGCAAAGTTTATCTATCAAACTTATAATTTCAATGAATTCTTGCCAGATTTTAGAGAAATTAGATCAGAAAAATAAATCAAAAAACTTTTCAAAAAATTGTATTATAAACAACTCTCTTTATTACCATGGCTGTGTACAAAAGGGAATTGTTTACTTAAAGCCCATATATAGATATTAGATATTCTTATATTTAATCCCATCTTTTTTTGTAGTCATTAGGCATTAAAACACTTGTGCTCTAACTAAAAAATGCTAGACTTCAATTCTTCTTAGATGGAATTTTTTAATCATTGGGTTGATCCATAATTTTTTTGATCATTGGTTTGCCAATTTTGAATAAAAAATGCTTGACTTCTCTTCTTTATAGATGGAATTTTTTAATCATTGGGTTGATCCATAATTTTTTTAATCATTGTTTTGCCAATTTTCTATCAGATTTGATTTGAAGGTTGTTTAGTTAGAATCTTATAAGCAGATGTTCTTGCATTTCATTCTGTCTTTTTGTGCTCAAGCATCAAAAGACTTGTGCTCAAAAAGATGCTGGACACCTCTTCTTCTTTACAGATGAGGGAAATATAAGATTCCATCATCAATTAGCGGGTAGGTTCTACTGCATGGCCACTTTTAAGCGGCTTACCAATAACACGCCAAATATTGAAATCCAAATTTACCATTTTGAGCACAAAAGGTTAGAGTATTTAAATTAATTATCAAATCTTTCGGTTAAAATCACAATGGAGAATTTTGTGTCGACGCGTTTCGAACCAGCCAGTGTGGTTCATCATCAGGGCAAGATACGAAATCTGATCAAGGACCCAGCTTAAATAGAAAAAGAAGCTCTACATAGCCGTTGTACCATAACGACTAGTTTGCCAATAATTATAAAAAAATAAAAAAATAAATAAATCAATAAAATTAAAAATATCAGAAATAAAATAAAATATAAAAAACTAAAAACTCAAAATAAATAAACATTTTGAGTTTTGAGTTTTTTATATTTTATTTTATTTCTGATATTTTTAATTTTATTGATTTATTTATTTTTTAATTTTTTTTATAATTATTGGCAAACTAGCCGTTATGGTACAACGGCTATGTAGAGCTTCTTTTTCTATTTAAGCTGCGTCCTTGATCAGAGTTCGTATCTTGACCTGATCATGAACCACACTGGCTGGTTCGAAACGCGTCGACACAAAATTCTCCATTGTGATTTTAACAGAAAGATTTGATAATTAATTTATGGATCACAGAAGTCATATTCCTAGTATTTAAATTAATTTAAATTTGATGACGTATTGAAATCTATGTATTTATTATTAATAAAAAAATCAATTACAAATATATTTAAATAAAATAAATGTCTTAATTTTGATATTATTTATCAAATTTATGATAGTAAATTTCAAAAACTCCGACCATGCTCACCAAATAAAGAATTTGTTCACAGTGGTCTTCGTATTCAATATCATACCCAGTACTCTTCTTTCGTGGAATGGATTCACTCTTGGGTTCTTTGAGGCACTTTTAATGGGTAAGTCTTCTTCTCTCCTTAAGTTGTGTCGTTTTTTTTTTTCCATTGTTTGTGTTGTATTTCTCTTTAGGGTTTATATTTATATTATTTTTTCATTTTATTATAGTGAATATAAAAGTTTGAAAATGTTGAAGAATTAATTGTTATTGATGTTAAATGGATAGCCAATTAAAGATGAAAATTGCATAGGCTTAAAGATTTCTTTAAGCCTTTTTTAATGAGCTATTGCATGTTTCTTAACTCTTTTTCATTAAAGAAAAAACATTTTGCCAATTTAAAATTGACTTGTTTTTTATCTCTGTCAAGTCGGCCTACTTAAGAACAAGTTGACCCTCTCTCTAATAGATATGTCGGTTCAGTAAGTGATTGAACTTGTATAAATTAGAGTTATGCTCATTTCGGCTCACAACTCGTCCAAGCAAGAAGAAGCGAACAAGAACTCAAGGCTAAGAAAGAATTCATAAGTTCATATCTCATGAACTTGGTGGCAAAGTAAAGAGGAAATCATCTTTTGGTTCCATGTTTCTTTGGATTTTATGTTATGTTTTTGGTGATACCCTTTATCAAATGTTGGAGTTAATTTTTGGGCAATTTTTGGACCAAGTTCTTAGAGCATCTTTGTGGAAGAATTCGATCTATCTCTATAACATACTTTGAACCTTATTTTGAGCAGACCTTGGCCTATACAATGTATATAGCTTGACCCTGTGAACAAACCTCAAACCTGTGAAGTTTCGGCCTAAGTCTATGATGATTCTCGAACCTGAGGCAAGACAATGCTTAGACCTATGAGAAAACCTCATAACTGTGAAGTTTTGACTCGCATCTATGGTGATTCTTAGACCTTAGGCAAGATAGAGCTCAAACCTATGAGCATGCCTCAGAACTATGAAATTTTGGCCCACATCTTTGGTGATTCTTGGACCTGAGGCAAGACAAAGCTTAGGCCTATGAGCAGACCTTAGAGCTGTGGAGTTTCAACTTACATCTGTGATGATTCTCGGACTTGAGGCAACGCAAAGCTCAGACCCGTGGCAGAAACTCAGATATGTGTAAATTTGAACTTGTGTCAAGTATAGAACTCATCCCTCTATGACAGAATTTTGAAGTCAAACTTGATACTTGAAGTGTGACCTTGGAGAGTCTTTTGAGGTGACCTTTTGGAGCAGAAATTGGATCAGTGCCTTGAAGACTTTTCTTGGAAAAATCTTGAAACCTTTTAAGCAAGCCTAACTTTGAAGTATTCCTAAGAGCATATTTTGACAAACTTAAAGCAACCTCTTATAGAAACCTCTTGGAGTAGACTTGGAGAGTTTTTTTGAAGCCTTCTTGAAGATCTTTATGAAGCAACTTTTGGAACATTCTTGAAGGCTTGCTAGAGGATACTTTTGGACTAGTTTTTAGGACTATTGTAGTAGCCTATAAAGTATCTTTGAAGAAAACTTGAAGAAACCTTTAGCAGACTTTGTAGCCTTCATTGAAGCGGACCTTGGAGTGAGCTTTAAAGTAGATTTGAAGCTAACCTTGGAAAATACTTTGATTCATCATTGAAGAAGTCTTTGAAGCAGTGTAATATTCCTACTAGGAATTAACAATGATATTCAAGAAAAACACCATATGAAAACACAAAATTCAACATGTAATTAGACACCCAGGAAATTTCCTAAAAACTACGCCAAGCTGAGCCATTTTATTAATATGTAAAGGAGAGTACAAAATGTATGGAGTAAGTGCACCCAAGATTTCAAAAGCAATCTAGACAAGTCCCATGTGATAGAATGCTCTGCCCATATGATAAATGGTATTTCTCCTTCAACTACCGCACTGGCCCTAGAAATATGCTACTGCTAGTTGGTGAAGAACTAGGATTTTACCCCTCTAGAGTGCTGAAAAAATTCTACAAAATTAGCCTTGGTATCCCTTCAATAAACCTACAAACACCCAGAAAGGGTTGGGCCTAGTTCCAACTTTCCAAAATTACCCCCAATTATAGCGAGCTCTTCCTTTAGCTGTGTAGTTCACACCACCTGGAATTATGTTGCCAAAGCCCTCCAAAATGCTGAGCAAATTCCCCAACAATTCCCCTTATGTTCCCCTGGTAAAACTCAACCCCAAACTCCAATATAGCCTCCACAACGAATGACCTCCACAAGTGACTGTGCAGGCCCTAGTTAAGCAACCTCTGCACATGCCCATGAGTGAGAAATTAGGCTTGAAGAGTGGCCACCCAATCTGCATGTCAATCCATTGCAAAAATGTTGCTAATTACCAAGGGAATGTGCCTCTAAATTTTTGAAACCAGCTCTGCCTTGAAGCTCTCTCCCCACACAAGTGTGTGGTCCCTTGCTATGTACAGTCTACTCCAAAATAGCTTGAACATCCTTGTAGAATCCCTCTGGAAAAAATCCACAAATGTAGCAAAGGCTCCCCTAGGGTGGCACTCGAAGTCCACTGAAGGACTTGAGATTTCCCCTCAGAAATCTCATGTGTTGAACAAAACTCATAGACTTGGCTCAACAACTCAAGTGTACAAGAGAATTTAGTTGTCAAATGATCAAAATCCCCCAAATGATGTCTTCTCCTCCTATTTATCATTTAGCTTCCTCTCTCTATGTGGGCCCCATACATCGACCCCCTTTCCCTCTCTCTCTCTCCACAAGTTTTCTTTTCTCCAAGGGTTGGCCCTCACTCTCTACTAAGAAATCGATTTGCCTTCTTTTCCCTATGTTGGAGCCTTCTCAAGTATAAAATTCCAAGTGGGGTCCTCATAACCCACTTTTCCTATGCCTATGATGGAAAAACTTCAAAATTGGCAAAATTTCTAATTACTTAGCAAAATTGCTAAGTAGGAACATCACAAGTAGTTAAGGGTTGGAGCCTTGTTGAAATATTGAACAGGTTGGAGCCTTATTTTTGTAATAGAGGATTGGAGTCCTTATTTAAGGTTGGAGCCTTGTGAGAGACCGGGTTGGAGCCTTGGAGAAGTTATATATTTTGTTGTAAAAATTGGAGCCTAGATTTTTGTAAAAGAGGATTAGAGTCCTCACTATATTCATTAATCAAATTATTTTATTGTTCTACTTCTTATGTTTTGGTTTAAGTTGTGATAAAATCTTAATAGGAATAGTATTAGTTGGCATAATATAACAATTGAAATAAATATTGATTCACCCCCCATCTTAGTGTTTCCAACAATTGGTATCAAAGCCAGATTCCTCAAGATCAACCTAACAACTGAAAGAATGATTCTTGAATCACAATGGCCAGTAGGATGCTAAGATCCCCCAAATTTATGGAAAAAAAATTCTCTTTGGAAGGTCAGAATGAAGTACTACTTAATTCCTCTTGGAGTTGAGGTTTGGAAATCTGTGGCAGATGAATACAAAATCCCATCTCCACTACCAACAAACTTGGATGGGAAGAAAGCATATGTGGGAATTTCCAAGGATTTGAATTCTATAGCAAGTGGTTTGTTATATTGAGAATTCATCGAAGTTATGGGTATTGAAATACTAAATATATGCGGGACAAGCTCGTCAATTTTTATGAGGGAGATGATAAGGTAAACAAGGAAAAGCTTCAAACCTTTAGAAGGCAGTTTGAAACTCTCCAGATGAATTATGAAGAATATATTTCTACTTACTTTCTCTGAGTAGATGAGGAGTCAACTCTCTTTGAAGATGAGGTGAAAAAGTCAATGAAAAGATGAATGTCCAAAAGGTATTTAGATCCCTTCCATATCTTTTTGATGCCATAGAACAACTATAAGATTTGGAATCTTTGTCAATTGATGAATGCCATGGAATTCTCACAGCATATGAGACAAGTTCAGGAAATTCAACTCATAAGGAAGCTACATTCAAGGCATCCAAGACATCAAGAAAGGGAAAGAATTGTGACTACAACAAATGTGATTCTGATACTGAAATGACACATTTTTTTAGGAAGTTGAAGAAAGGATCCAAAATAAAAGGTAAGTTACCTCTTATATGCTTTAGATGCAATAAAATAAGACATTATGAAACAAAGTGTCCTCTTAAAGATGATAGTGATAGTGAGGGTGAACCTAAGAGAAGAAAATTCAGAAGGAAAGGCTTAAGTAAAAAGAATTTCTTCTACAAGAAAAACAATGATGACTCTCGTGAAGAAGAAGAATATGGTGGAAGCAATGAAGTATTTTTCATGGCCTCCACAATTGAAACAAATAATATAAAAGAAGAAGAAGGAAGTCTAGAACAAGTAGAAGGAAACATGGAATAATTATTGATTAGTTCCATAAAAAAATGAGAGACTCAAGAAAAAGAATATAAATTTATCTCAGGAAATCGTCTCTCTCAAAATAAATAAGGAAGAAGCTAAAAGAATAGAGGAGGTATTGAGAAATAAACTAAAGGAAAAGGAAGAGATTTGTGAAAAATTGGAGGTAGAAGTGGTATCTTTAAAAAGAGAGTTGGATAAGGACAAGAATAATTTGAAGAGTTCCCAAACCATGGAAAACATACCCAACTTCCAAAGGTCACCACATGATAAATCTGGACTTGCCTAGACAGGATAATCCTCCATTTCTCAAGGAGACACCAATGTTCATTATGAAGAAAATCCTAGAAGTTTTGTTGATGTCGTTAAAGGAACTCATCTCAATAACTCTTCAGAAAACAAAGTGAATTCAAGAAATGAGAAGCAGTCCCTCCATGAAAGGAATATCCCATCAAGGCAAGACTACACCAACATGTATCAAATTATTTTTCTTGGAAATTGTTTCTATTGTAAACATTTTGGTCATCGGGAAAAAAATTGCAATGCATATAGGACTAATCATTAAAACAATATTGTTGACATCAAAAGGAAAAATCAAAGCAAGGCTTATAATTATTTTGCTCCCCATTCAAAGTATAGTCTATAAGGTAGAAAATGTAGCAATCCAGGTCATGAAGCACAAAATTTCCCATTACAACAAAAAATAAACGATATGGATAAAGAAGAATGAAGAAACTACCTCTGAGAAGTGCGACTTATCCTGTTACGGAGCTCAAAAAAAGGAAAAGCTATGGTTTGTAGATAGTGGATGTTCTAGACACATGACAGGGGACTAGAAAAAAATCATCTCAATAAGCACATAGAAGGATGGAAATGTGACCTTTGGAGACAATGGATATGTTAAAATTGTTGGAAAAGGCACAATGAGTCTCATCAATGGCAAGGGAAAAGCACAAAATTCACTATATGTTGAAGGGCTCAAGCATAATCTTCTACATGTCAACCAAATATGCGAGCAAGGACATGATCTAGAATTTGTTTCTAAGGGCTACGAGATAAGGATATCATCTTTAGGAAAATTGGTAGGAAGAGGAGTAAGAATAACAAATATAATGTATACATTCTTAGTGAAATTCAAGAAGAATGTTATACGAGGCAAGAAAATGAAAGCTAGTTTTGGCGCAAGCATTTGGGACACCTTATCTTTAATAACTTGGTGAAGATTAAAAAAACTTAAATTGTAAGAGATATCCCTAAAATATCAAAGGCAACAAATGTTATTTGTGCACCATGTCAAAATGGAAATAAACTAGGACCAACTTTTGGAAATCATTCATGCAGATATATGCAGTCTAACAAAAAATCCAGCTCTATAAGGATAAAGGTAAATTATTTTATTTATAGATGATTATACTAGAATGATGTGGGTAATTTTCATAAGATATAATTCAAAGGCACTAGATTGTTTTAAAACTTTCAAAGCAACGGTTGAAAATGAAAGTGAGTTGAAGATAAATTTCTTAAGAATGGATAGAGGCAAAGAATTTACCTCAGAAGAATTCAATGAATTTTGTGAAAAATATGGAATCAAAAGGAAACTTAATGTTGCTAGGAATCCACAAAAAATGTAGTATAAAGAAAGAACATATATGTACAAGAGACTAAAAGAACAATGTTGTTGGAAGTTGACTTATAGGCTAAATTCTAGAGGAAGGCAGTTGGGGAAATAATCTATATCATGAACAAAGCTCAAATTCGAGTAAATAGTGATAAAAATCCATAAGAACTATGGAAAGGAAAGCCTGAATCTGTGAAACACTTCAAAATAATTGGAAGCAAATGATTTATGAATATTAATGATGATTCACTAGGAAATTTCGATTCACGTGCTGATGAAATAATTTTCCTTGGATACTCGTTAAGAAGCAAGGCCTACAAATGATACAACAATCATTTGCAAAAGATAGTTGAAAGCATTGATGTAAATATAGATGAGGGAAGAACCTATCATTATAGATCTAGATGAAGGTGTTGCAAAAGAAGATAAGGAGACAAAAAATCAAGGAACCATCTCAAACAACATCAAATACAACCTTAAAGATTGTACAAAAACATCATTCACAAGACCAAATCATTGGATATGTGGATGGAGGAATACAAACTCAAAGAAACATGACAAACACACAAAAAATGAGTGATATAGCCTTACTATATCTAGTTGAACCAAAGGGTTTCATTCAAGCAACAATCCACATTGGCTAAAGACAATGGAAGAAGAGATGAACCAAATTGAAAAGAATGGAACATGGGAACTAGTACCTCGTACAAAGGATAAGAATGTCATAGGAACCAAGTGAATGTATAAGAACAAAATGAATTAATTTGGACCAGTCATCAGAAAAAAGGCAAGATTGGTGTGCGAGGGATACAATGAAATTGAAGGAATTGACTTTGAAGAGACTTTCACTCCTATTTCCAGATTAGAGGCTATAAGGATGTTTTTAGCATTTTCTTGTTCAACACGCTTCAAAGTATAACATAAGGCTGTGAAGTAAACCTTTCTAAATGAATATTTGAAAGAAGAAGTATACATGAAACAATCATAAGGATTTGACTTGTCAGAAAATAGAGACTGTTATGCAGGATTTACGATTGCTGACAAAAGTATATCCCTTAGGTTTGGTGTTTAACCTAGAAAAACAGATAGAAAAGGAACCAAATGCTTTCCTTAAAGTAAATAGATGACGAAATGAAGCCTACTTGGAATCCGTCGCATGATTTTCTCCTTATTCAGTTTGAATGCTCCAATTCCAGCTCTGATTGCCAAAATTAGAAGTTGCACAGTCAGATAACACAAGCCAAGAAACTATACGATCTATGCAGTATCATCTAAAGACTTTATTCAATAGATCAACATGGTATTTAAATATATGAAATAACAACATCACATATAGGAAAACAAAGAATTCTTTGCACTAATATAAATGGAAGGATTTTACAACCATAAATAGGTGTCGATCTTGTAGAAGAGTTCCTCCACGCTGACTTGTCCTTTCCTTGTCACAATGTGCACCTCCAATCACCCTAAATGCATGAAATTAAAACTCTCACCACAAAAACATAAGGGTAGAATTACTCTCCAAAAGACAACCCCTTACATATGGAAGGCCGTAAATATATAGAGGAGTGGGGTAAGTTGGGAGTTCTTATCCAATTACCAATCTAAGGTTTTAGATCCACCTTTGATGGGAGGATGGGAAAAAATGATAAGGGATGGAAAATCAAAATATGGATAGTATAGGATAAAAATGTTTTATCTGAGGTAAATGGTTGTAACAAATTCTGGAAGATTTTGGAAGAGGAAGCTTCCGAAATTTCTATTTTCCCGAATTTCTAGAACCAACGTAGGTGCAAAGGGGAGAAACTTGTAGGTGATCAATGCAGGATACAGTAGAGAAACCTGTAGGTGAACGTTGTCCAACAAGAGGCTAGGGAGCCTTGGTCCTATAAATAGATCAACTAATGCAGTTTCAGGTAGAAATTCTAGGGAATAAAAGATGCATGCTGAGGGCTTTGGGCAATGATGATGATGAGGGGGAATAGGATGTTGATTGATCCCATTAGGAGGCCTATTGAACAAATGTGAAAAAATGGCCTATAAAATATTTCTCCCTAAAGTGAAAAGTCAGGAAATATGACTGATAACACAAGTATTTAACTTTTGACAAGTCAAGATCAAGAACAACCGACGAGATTCATATGTTACAATACATTTATATCATGGCATATTTTTACTGAGGGAGGCATACCCATAATCAACACATAAGCTAACACAACATGTACAATGATCAAAAGACACATCCATAGATGAAAATTGGTGGACCCATGACTGGTTGAATTTCCGTATGATCATGGCCATCATACATTGTGATCTCTACATAACTCCTGAAATCGCAACCTAGATGGATGAAAATATATTCGGTGTCTTTTATCTCATTCACACGACCAATCAACATACAAGTCTATCCATGTGAACCAATGAGTTGAGGTCAAACATGGTAGATAGCATCTGATTACAAATTGATGATGTAAGTCGTTAACATACGCGAGAGAAACCACTGATGATGTTAATGGCTCTCAAGGTACTGTAGTACAATCCGTATGGTGTGAATAAATGAGTTGATGTTGAACATTATACATAGTATTTCGATTGAAGGCCAATGATGTAAAATTGTCGCTGAGAGTGAGGAAAATTTCCATTGATGTATGCAAGCACCAAGGTACCAACAGGGTGTTTCTAAGTCAACTTATTGGATAATGTGTTGATGTGTAATATTCTTAATTAGCTTTCAGCTAGTTGGAATATTAATTTTTGCTTTTGTCATTTAGATAGACAAATACGAGGGTAGAGAGACCAATAAATATATTTAGTAGGAATAAAACCACTTTTAATGTGAAAGTGGATCATTGTATCAACTTAATAAAAAACTCTTGGGTGTGAATACTGGCTAAAGCATGTGGATGGGGTCAAGGTTGACCAAATCAACATCGTTGTCATGGAGGTAGTGGAGAGTTATTGTAGGACATCAAAGTTATGATGGAGGAGTGTATGCATGAGAGTAACATCTTTAATAAGTGGGACCAGGGGTGAGGAAGCTCACCAAGCATATAAGGAAGGGGATGGTAGCCATAGAAGGCATTCTGAATATTGTTTATGTTTGGTCTTTTATGACTTTCTGACGCTTCAGCTATTTAGCGGAGTTTGCTGTGTTGTTTAGCACAAGGGTGTTTTCGAGCAGAAATATCACCCTCATCCTTAGGGGAATTCGAGTACCCACTCAGGAGAGGTTCATTTTAGCTTCATTCTACCATCAAGAATTAGGCCAAGCTTCAACCATCTACCACAACGCAGTCTCCTTCAGGAATTGCGTTATTTTGTAGGGCAGTTGCAGTGGAGGGCTTAGTGCCCAAGTTTGTGAGCTTGTTTTCCAGTGAGCGTAGCATCCCTTCATCCGAAGGACCTATTGGGAGGTTCCTTGAGCTTCATTTACACCATCCGGAATCAAGCCAAGCTTCAACCATCTTCAGTAGCACAATCTCCAGAAATTGCATTATTTTGCAGGGCAATTATAGTGGAGGGCTTAGTGCCCAAGTTTGTGAGTTTGATTTCCAGTGAGGGGAGAAACCCTTCATATGGAGGATAAATAGGGAGGAGTATTAGCCATTTTTGCATCATAGCACCCACCTCTCAGCATTTATCCAGTTGTAGTGCGTTATTAAGCCCTAGGGCTACAAATTTCATTTTGTGTATTTCCAGAAACCCCTTCTGGGTTGTCTTGGATTGGTGCTAGAAAGCCTAGATCTCTGATCACGACATTTTCTAAGCACTATATTAGTATTTATATGTATTTTCAGTTCTACCCTACATTTATTCTCCATAGGATTGTGCAGTCATATGTCTTCCAACATTTTATGTAGCAAAAACATTTCATATTTTATGTACTGGGTCATTTGAGGCTTGTTTTGCCTAGCTTGAATGACTTTTTACTCAATATATTGTACTCATTTTTCTACTATAATGTGTAATAAAATGGCTCTATGATCTGCTCCTATTGATGTATTGATATTTTATTGCATTTTCTAGTTTTATGATCTATATTCCTATTTTTCCTAATTTGGAATATTACAGTGGTATCAAAGCATAATCTTGGCTCAGCATGTGAGACATTACATCTAAGTCAACAGAAGAAGAATAAGAATCTCAAGGAAAGGGAGAAGCAATACATCAATAGAAGAAGAAGGTCTGATTATACAAAGAATATAAAGGAAATACTCCAATATCAAGAGAAATGAATGGAAAGGAGTTTCCAAAGCTTCTTCTCCAAACTATGCAGGATATTTCCAGAGAAATCAAAGAGATGAGGATGGAAAGCCATAAAGAGACCCCAAGAAGGTCTCAACATGGAGAGAGTTCCGATACCTCACATTATTGGTGTGAGAAATCAACATTATAGCCAATTTCACATTGCTCCACGATGCCTACATTCCTAGCTGCAATAGGAAATGAGGTAGGAGGAAAACAAGAGGAGGAGACTCTTGGTGATTATCTCCTAGAATATGAATATCAATCTCAGAGGTTCAAAGAGAATCTAAACTTCCAAGGGTTCTGTCAGATCAAGGATAATAGAAGACCCAGTAATCACAATATAGGTAGAGGGTACATGCAGAACGATGGTATGCAACATACTTTGGGTAGATTCTTTCTGCCTGCTTTTGATGGGTCACCCAAGTGCACAACCAAGGCTTGGGTAGAGAAATTAGACATCTATTTCTAGCTGAACCAAGTTTCAGAGATGGAGGACATTAATATAGCAGTGCTGCACCTTGAAGGTGAAGCACGTGAGTGATGGTTTCCTGGCCTATCTACATTGGGGCATGCCAGTATAACTGCTTATGAAAAATTTACCCAGAGGTTAGTGGGAAGATTTGAATGAAGAGATCCATAAGCTCATTTTGTTGAGCTAGCTAAGCTCAAGCAGTCAAAAGATACAGAGACTTATATCTCTAAATTCCTGAAACTTTCAGTCATGGTACCAAATCTATCCGTAGCTAGAAGATTATGTATGTTTATTGATGGGCTAACAGAGCCTTTCCATGAGTTGGTAGAATCCACTAGACCAACTACACTCTAGGATGCTATTGAGAGGGCTAGAGACTTGAAAAATACTTTTTCGGGCAAGAGCCCCCCTTCAGCAAGAGTTCTCCTCTCAGTCAAAAGGGGAAGCTATGAAGGTTCCTCCCTCAAGAGAGAACCAAGAAAAAGGATATCTTAGTGATGATGAGGTATTATCCGATAATGATAAGGAGGAAGAAGAATATTTGGAATGATATACCAGCACTATGGCACCAGGAAGATATCCACCATGACCTGGAAGTGGAAATGGAGCAATTTCTCCAACTAGAGGAGCCCTTGCATCCTTGCGAGGAGTTCCAAAGTATCTATCATTAAGAAACCGAGGCACAGATCAGGGGCAACAGGTATCGGTATTGATAGAAAGTGGGACTACCCACAATTATATTGATGCCCAACTTGTGTAGAGGGGAGACATACCCACCAATGATCTTGAAGGATACTCAGTTTCGGTCCCAGGGACTAAGAAGTGGGTGAAGTGTGTTCTGACATTGACTATAAATTTGGGGGCATACACCCCGATAGATCACTTCTTTATGGTCGAGACTCCTGACACCAATGTGATATTGGGTGTACAATGGTTGATTACACTGGGGAAGGTCACTACAGATTGGGAGGCCTTGCAGATGGAATGGATAGATAAGAAGAGAGGTAAGCATCAAATGATCAGTGGCATGCAAACCTATCCACCTCAGGAAGCCTCCGCACATAAGATGGAGACTGATTTGCACAAAGGAAGCAAGGGTAAATCAGTCCACTCAGATATGCAGTTTACTCTAGACCATGATGTTATATTATTTGGAGGCATTCCACTAGGAAGGCCCCCAGATTGGAAGTTGGCTAAAGAATTCTCATAAAAATTAACACCACTCACAGATATGGCTAAGAGGAGAGCCTTGTATGTGACCAGCACAACGCAGAGGGCCTTTGATTGGCTCAAGGAGGAGATGAATATTTGTTTGGTATAGGTATTACTAACTTTCACCAAGCCTTTTGCACTGAAAGGTGATGCTTCAGGAGTGGATGATGGCACAAGTATGGTGCAAGAGGGCTATTTCGTAGCCTTTGAGAGTCAGAAGATACTTCCACATCGGAAGGAGTCTTCCATATATGGTAGAGGATTGTTGTCCTTCATACATGCATTGGCCAAACTCAGGAGGTTTTGGATGGGAAATAACTTCCAAGTGAAGATTGACCACCATAAACTTCAATCTTTTCTTGAGAAGAAACAACTTTAAGGGAGGCAGCAAAAGTGGGATAGTAGAATTCTGGAATGTGGCTATGACATTAAGCATGTCAAAGAGGGAAGAAAGGAGGTGACAGGTGCCTTATCACAGAGGTCAGCAGCGCTGTCGGTGATGAGTAGGGATCCACATTGGGAGTCTCAACTATTGGTGGAGTATTCCAAGAACCAATTCACATGTGAAGTGCTTGATGGGTAGGTGACTGATGAGAGGTATAGAGTAATGGATGGAGTCATCTATTACCAGGATCGGATCTTCTTGACTAGAGATTCTAAGCTCAAGGAGAAGGTTCTACATGCATCGCATGATTCACTCCTTTCCAGTCACCAGGATTTCATTAGGACATATCAGGCCATTTGGGAGAGATTCTCATGGGAGTGTCTCAAGGAGGATGTGATCTAGCATATCAGGAGATGTGTAGCTTGCTTGAAGAATGAGGAGGGAAACAACCATCTTGCAAAGTTGTTACAACCACTTAATTTTCCAGGAGAGAGATGGGAGAGCTCATCTATGGAACTCATCACCAGCTTGCCAACAAAACATGGTAAGGGTTGTGTCCTTGTACTTATTGATAAACTAAAAAAGTATTTTCATTCCTTTTCCATTTATTTACAGTGCATTTCTCCACAAGAGGGAAAGCCTCTCTTTGGACTTCATGGTCTTCTTGGGACCACAGTCAGTGATGGGGATGGCCACTTCTTATAGGGCTTTGGACATGTGTTGTATTGTTTGGGGTGCACTCAATTGACACCAAACATTAGTTACTACCCCCAGGAAGATGAGCAGATAGAGGTAACAAGCAAGTGGCTGAGAAGCTACTTACCACAATATGTTCCAAGGCAACAAGGAGCTGAACTGCGTTGGTTCCACTTGGGGGAACTATTGTCACCATCCTGCATTCTATATGGCCATCAGTGCATATATATTTTTGATTCCATATGGTGATGATGTTTTAGTCACTATTGTTAGAATGGTTTGGGAAAGCAAAGTTCTTAGAACCAAATATTGGATCCTAGAGAGTTAGGATGTATTCCAGTCTCTTAAGGACAACAATGCTACAACCCAAGATTAGTAGGAGTTCTACATAGATCATGGATGGGGAGAGAGACAACGTAGGGTGGAAAATGTGGTCTATCTCCATTTTCAGCCATATAGATCGTTCATATTACAGAAGAAGGAGATTGAGGAGTTTTTCTATGGGCCACACAGTGTGATCCATCTTGTTGAAGGAGTAGCATATGGGTTGGAGCTTCTAATTGGGAGTAAGATCTCCAACATTTTTCATGTCCCATGCCTCAATGAGGGCATTAGACAACATGTAGTTGCCACCATGGATCTCCCACTTCTTTATGATGTGAGCCATTTGGTTTTATTACCAAATGCTAACTTGAACACTTGGGAGGTGAAACTAAGGGGCAGGTTGATTGAAGAACATCTGATTCAGTGGAGGAATTTATCGGATGAGGATGCCACAGGGGAAGGAGAGGATATTTTGTAGCATCCATCCTTGTAGTTTCTTGAGGACAAGCAAAATTTTGGAGGGGAGGAATGTAATATTCCTAATTATTTTTCAGCTAGTTGGAATATTAATTTTTGCTTTTATCATTTAGATAGATGAATAAGAGGGTAGAGAGACCCATAAATCTCTTTAGTAGGAATAAAACCACTTCTAATGTGAATGTGGATCATTGTATCAACTGAATAAAACAATATTGGGTGTGAATATGGGCTAAAGCATGTGGATGGGGTCAAAGTTGATCAAATCAACAACATTGTCATGGAGGTAGTGGAGAGTTAATGGAGGACAACACAGTTATGATGGAGGAGTGTATGCATGAGAGTAGCATATTTAATGAGTGGGACCAAGGGTGAGGAAGATCACCAAGAGTATAAGGAAGGGGATGGAAGCCATAGAAGGAATTCTGAATATTGTTTATGTTTGGTATTTTATGACTTTCTGCACGCTTCAAATGTTTAGCGGAGTTTACAGTGCTGTTTAGCATAAGGGTGTTTCCGAGTGGAAATCCCACCCTCATCCTCGATGGACTTCAAGTGCCCACTCAGGACAGGTTCATATGACCTTCATTCCACCATCCGACATTAGGCCAAGCTTCAACCATCTACCACAGCGCAATCTCCTTCAGGAATTGTGTTATTTTGCAGCGCAGTTGCAGTGGAGGGCTTAGTGCCCAAGTTTGTGAGCTTGTTTTCCAGTGAGGGGAGAAGCCCTTCATCCGAAGGACCTATTGGGAGGTTCCTTGAGCTTCATTTCCACCATCCTATATCAGGAAAAGCTTCATCCATCTTCAGCAGCGCAGTCTCCTTCAAAAACTGTGTTATTTTGCAGGGCAGTTGTAGTGGAGGGCTTAGAGCCCAAGTTTGGGAGTTTGTTTTCCAGTGAGGGGAGAAACCCTTCATCCGGAGGATCAATAGGGAGGAGTATCAACCATTTTTGCATCATATTATCCACCTCCCGGCATTTATCCAGTTGCAGTGTGTTATTCATCCTAGGGCTACAACTTTCATTTTGAGTATTTCTAGAAACCCCTTATGGGTTGTCCTGGATTGGTTCTAGAAAGCCTAGATATCTGATCCCGACATTTTCTAAGCACTATATCAGTAGTTATAAGTATTTTCAGTTCTACCCTACAGTTATTCTCCATAGGACTATGCAGTCATATGTCTTCCAAAATTTTATGTAGCAACAACATTTCATATTTTATGTACTGGGTCATTTGAGGCTTGTTTTGCCTAGCTTGATTGACTTTTTCCTCAAGATCTTGTACTCATTTTTTTGCTATAATCTGAAATAAAATGGCTCTATGGTCTTCTCCTATTGATGTATTGATATTTTACTACATTTTCTAGTTTTATGATCTATATTCCTATTTTTCCTAGTTTGGAATATTACACGATGTCGAAAAGAAGTGACCTATCGCAAGAGGGCCTTGACGTATCCCCCATCAACAACACGAAATAGGCATCCTGATTGAGACAAAATTATGTTGATACGAAACTGGATCAAGAAAAGGAAAACATGGAATGAAGGCTTAAGATTATTTCAATAGATATCAATTGAATGAATTTTATGAAAAACCTGACCACACTGAATGGAGTTCGCAACATTGATCCAAAACTGAAATGGAGGTTTTGAAAAGGTATGATGAACCGAATGAAAATCAGAATACCCAACCCAACAACCACAAAGATGGAGTGGAAGAGTTTCATGTTCAAGAGTGGCTTTCTGCCATTAGCAAACATAATATCCTATTTTCCCAATTTCCCCAACCATACTGGTTAGTACCTCTTTATTTTTTAACAAGCTTGAGTAGGATAACATATGCTTGATCTGTAAGTTCATCCTTTCTGATGAATCCCTCTGAGTATATTTAACAAACCTTGAGAAGGAGTGGTTCGACCTTGTCATGTACGAAAATTCCATCGATGTTTGATGTTTTAACGAGTCCAACGAAGTTAAAAATTAACATCTTTTTCTTGTTTAGATACTTTGAAAAAGAAAACTCTAGATGTCCCTTTTCATAGATAGTCTCTCGAGTCCGAAAAGGTAGAAAAAAATACACAAGAGAAACTCTTAGCCATGTTTGACTAAGGTATTCCTGTTTCGTAAATAGTCTATCTTAGTCCAGAAAAGTGTTAAACTTATACTGAGCAGATATCTTTTCATTTACTTTAACGAGTTCGAAAAGACAAGTGCTCAGAAATATTTTCATATTTTGGGAGTCTGAAAAGAGCTAAAAGAGGACTCCAAGGTGTTTCTTTTTTGTAGGTTTATAGAGCCCGGAAAAGATATAAAAGTATACTCTTTTGTCAAAATAACCTTTTTAAAGCATGATAAAAATACGTTAACAACTGTTGACCTGCTCAAAACATCACAAAAGTGATTAAAAATACTCGTTTCATAGTAAAAATGAAGCGTATATTGGTCAAAACATTAAATAAAATAATGCAAAACTCACCATAATTACTTAAAATGACTAGTCATTTTCACCATTTCACATTTACCTTCAACAGTGAGAATTCTGAGCTCTTTTTCCCTCGATCTTCTGCAGCTGATTGTGGCCAATCTGGTGGACCATTTCGAGTACTATCACTTCCAAGTAGGAGCTAAAGCCCTTCTATTTCTTTCCATGGTTCATTTTTGTGATTTCATGCAAGTTTTATGAGGTTTTTAGGGCATTGGGTTCCAAAAACACTCCCTAGGACCAATTCACCCCCCCCCCATAATCAAAATATGTGTTTCACCTAGATAGACTATCACTATTGGGAGAGGTGTAACACTCTATCTTGCACTACTGGGGTGCATTGGGAGCAAAATGCTAAGTTGTTTATCGGTTTTCCCTCAAATTTTATCAATGTTTTTGCATGAAAAGGAGCCTAATGAATCTCTTGTTGATGTTTCAGGTGTTCATTAGCACAAAATGACATTCCTTTGGAGAGAAAGAGAACATAAAGAAAAATATTTAAATGCGGAAAATGATCCTGCTACCATAAGACACTGAAAAACTGTGGATTGCTAAAATTCTGTTGGTTTCCTGGCATGAGGCAACAAATGGAATTGTTGAAATATCTTGTTCGTTCATGGGATGTTCAAGCACAATAATTAAGGTTTGGGGAACATTTTCTCGAGATAAAGGTAGACGATATCTACTTTCTGATAGATTTATCCAGGAGGGGTGCTCCCATCTCTCTCCTAGGTGGGAGAAGTGGTGGGGAGACAGTGAAAGATTATATATCTACCTATTGTAGACCTCGGCCCCAACCAACTAGGGATGGAAATATCAATATAATATATGTAACCCAATTATCTTTGAGAATGATCTTGTTCATTATCGCGAGATTGGAAGGTAGCTCAACACTTTAGGTATCAAGTAAATCATAATGCAGTATGGGGTGGAGTGTTTGTAGCTAACAATATTCAACTGGAGCGAGGGATTTTTGGTCAATATGAAGGAAAAAATGACTAAAGTAAGAGAGGTGAAGTTAAATAACTTTGTCTATGGTTCAATATTGGTCACTTTTTCTCTAGATAGGGTGTCACTACTTCAGTCTTAGCAGATTATACTCGAGCCTATCGATATGAGGGCCCCATAGATGAGGAGGTGGATAGATCATATGGCCCGACATGCAAGTTCGTTAGCCCAACATGCAGGTTCGTCAGCCCGACATGCAGGTCTGTTAGTGATCAGTTTCTCACTAGCCTTCTTTAGATGGCTACATAGAAAATTCATTATGATTAATGATTATCCTTACACATGGATGAATTTTCGTGATGATCCTGAGCTCATGCTTCCTGAGGGTGAGCCATTATGCTTCAGGTAAAATATTTCAAGCTCTTAATTTTTTTAAATTTTTACATTTTTTTTTGTGTTTTTTGATGTTTCTGAGACTAAACTATTTGATGTTTTCATGCAAATATTGGACCAGTTCGACTAGTAGGTGCTTCATATCTCTTTTGTGTAAAGGGAAAACCACATGAGGAGGCAGTGGTACCAGTAGAGGTTGTTGCTGTAGGACGAGATGTGCTATGAGATCTTGAGGTAGCTGAGATCCTATCAAAGGTAGAGCACCACATGGAGGGGATGACACACGAGATTGATGAGACCATGTTCAACTAGATTCTGATGCAACTTCAATGAGACATTATCAGAGTGCCTCGTAGTATTGGTCAATTACTGCGCAAGATGGCTTGTGTAGTGTCATTTTATCATGAGCACCATTGTTTTGTCTACTTATATATTTTCATGTAGTTTTCATATGGGCGATGTAGCCATATATTTCTCGGGGCACAATTTTTTGTAAAACCAAACTTAATATATATACGTATTTTCAGTGTTTCCTAGTTCCTATTATTCTTTCAATATGTTGCGATGTGAATTTAAAGTTATTTACATTTGTCTCAAATGTCTATCTAAAATGTAATTAGCCAGGGCATATGCCAATGTGTTTAGATTTCTAGAAATATGTTCATATTGTATGAAATCTAAATGTCTTTCTAGAAGACATACTCTCAAAACCATGCGAAGGATAGTAGGATTTCTAACTAGGTATACATTATCAAGTTGTAGTACTACGAGTTGTGAGTCGATCCTGATGACTAAATGATGAATACCATGTGAAATATCGCCATATAGTAGCTCAATCACTGCGCTATACTCAACAATGTTGTTATTAGAGATATCAATGAAAATCCCTTGCATACTCACTAGCTTGCCATTTGGAGCAAAGATATCCCATGCCGCGGAAGATAGGTTTCGATTACTACGACTAGCACCGTCAACATAACCAATATACAGTTTGAGAGATGTCAACATATGCAAACCAAACATAAACGAGATCAATAAAAACCATGGGAAACTCCTAAAAGACACACTACAAACATGCTCAACACATGTATAGACAATATGTACACAGTGTACTACGCATGACATCAAGCATAATATTTTTTGAGGTACATCCCATTCGTAGGCTGCGCCAATGGAACTCCATCAAAGTCTACTAACTCATAGGCCCCTTTTGCAAGGACTCACTCGAAAATGTAAAAACCCAACCACATTGGTTGGAACTTTCATGGACCTAAAATTTTGTCCTCCTAGTCATATAAGAGAACCAGGTCTTCTTCTGAGAAGACAAGAGGCTTGACATTTTTTCCATATTTCACCTTGACGCATCTTTTAGGAGCTTCATTGGCTAAAGTAGCATCGCACCAAGTTCCATCCAAACAATTCATATGTAAAAGAAGATCCTCCTCTATGGAAGTGGTAGGAAGAAGTTCGACAACTAGTTTTAATGATGGAATTTAACATTTGATGGGGAGGATTGCTTCCAAACCATATACCAATGAAAAGGGTGTGAATACGTTAGTAGTCCTAATTGAGGTTCAATATGCCCACAAGGTAGTGTAAATAAGAAAGTTCCAGTCCAATTTGTGGACCCATACCATAAATTGAAGCATAGTCTTAAGAACCTTGTTAATAGCCTCAACTTATCCATCAGACTGAGGATAGTATGGAGTGGAATTTTCATGGGAAAGTCCTAGCTTAGTAGCTAGTTTGGTGATAATATGATTCCATAAATGCTTTCCGTTATCTGTAACTATCGCTTGCAGAACATCAAACCTAACAATAACATGATTGAAGAAAAAGTATGTAGTTGTTTCGCCAGTGTTGTTATATGTAGGCATCACCTCGACCCATTTAGTAAAGTAGTCTACATCGACAATGATATAACCATTCTCCCCAGCTGAGTGAGGGTTACATGTCATGAAGTCGATGCCACGTTCAAAAAAGGGACCAACAACGATAACAAGATACAATGGAGCAAATAGAGCACACATCTTACAATAGTAGATCTAGCACGCATGACACTTCTAGATGGTGAGGATGCAGTCGCACAATATAGTAGGCCAAAAGTAACCAACGTGTAATATCTTCTGTGCGGTAGCATAACCAGATAGATGTCTGTCACATGCCTCCGAGTGGCATTAATTAAGGAATTTCTCGGCATCCTCAAGGATGAGGCACCTCTGTAAAATTGTATCAATACCATGACTGTAAAGGGTGTCGCCGATACTAACGTAATTTTGGGATTGGTATCAAATACATCGTTGCTCAGAGCGAGAGATATTGGGTTAGAAATTCTAGGTCTAGAGATAAATAATAAAATATCCATACCATAGGTTAGATGATGAAATAAGAAACAATGAATCGTCAGGGATAGAATATTCATATGTACATTCAAAATCAGGGGAAGGAAGGTCGCATAATAGCTCGATGAAAACTAGGTATTTCTTTGACATGGACTTGATGAACTCTAGTTCGAACTCTTGTAGAATAATTATGCACTTAGAGTATTCCCCCCCCACCCCCCCCAACAATTGACATGACAAGATATATGTCATAAGGTTGCAATCCGAAATGATTGTAGTTTTCCGAAGCAAGATGTAATGGTGAAACCTTTGGATGGCTTGAACGACTGCCAAAGCCAAATTTTCTAAGTGAGTACATCTGATCTTGGTATCTTTAAGGTTCCGAATCAAATAATAAATGGGATTTTTAGTCCCTATATTCTCTTCTTGGACCAATATCATTGATATAGTAGAAATGGCAACAATGAGATACAAGAAATAGTCACATTGATAATCAGGGGGGTATAAAAGAGATGCCTGAACCTTTGCATCTTCTTGGTCATCAAACACTTCTGAAGAGCATTGTCCCATTAGAAGGGGACCCATTTTTTCAGCAGGCGAGTGAATCCTTTGGTCAAATCAATGTAGTTAGGGAAAAACCTCCATAGGAAGTTAGATTTCCCTTGGAGTATTTGTAACTAAATGAGAGAAGAAGGTGTAGGAAAGTTGACGATCACCTAAACTTTCAGAGGATCAATATGAATTCCATGCTTTGAAATGACAAAACCCAGGAGTCGACCAAAACCAATGCAAAACCAAAATTTGTGTGGGTTAAGTCAAATGTTATAGTGTCTACAATGAAGGAAAATAGCCCTAAGATGCTTCAAATGATCAACCCGATGTTTAGAATGAGCAGGGAGATCATCCAAATAGGGTTTCATGATGTGTTTAATGTCATGAAAATCATAATCCATAACACGTTGAAGTGTGGAACCAACGTTCTTTAAACTGAATGGGAGATTTCGATAGGAAAAGGTACGCCAGGGACAAATAAATGCAGTCTTAAGTTGGTCCATTGGGAGAATGTTGATTTGATTATAACCCGAGAATCCATCCATGAATGAAGAAATCTTGCAGCCAACACAATCATCATAAATCTAGTTAATAAACAGGTTCGGGTAGTTATCCTTTAGAAAAGCATGGTTAACATCCCAATAATCGACACACACTCAGAGTGTGCCCTATTTCTTTATGACAGGGACTACGTTTGATACCCAATCAGTTAAAGGAATGGGGTATATGAAAAAACAACTCGAAGAATCTTTTCAAATTCACCCTTAATCCCAGAAACCTTCTTGGGATGGATCGAATGGAGGCACTGCTGGGCGGGTTTGGCATCAAGATACTTGGTTTGAATCTTATGCACCACTATGTTTGGTTTGATACTTGTAATTTCTTCGTAAATATAGGCAAAGACATCTCGAAAACCATGAAATAGGGCTCTATAGATCTCGATCTCAAATGAAGAACAAGACACTCCAATGTATAAATTTTTGACAATACTTGGTTTTATAGAGATATGGATAGGTATCATTTCTTCGATATTTGAAAGGTTATTTTCAGAGTCGACTTCATGAATGAATACGAAATTCGTAAAAGGATTGAAAAAATTAGGTAGGTGTACATCAATGAGATTATCCTCAATGGAATTTGGTAAGGAGGAATGATGGTGATGTTCATCCCACGACTCATCATCTGACATCATGATCCCCATGATGCTCTCATCAGTAGAGAATACGGGATAAAAAGGATCAGTAGACGTGTCATAATCTAGTGATCGATCTACCCAATTAATTGAAGAGAAGGTATAAGCTGCAAAATATGAATAGATGGCTTCGTAATTGAGCTCAACATGGCTAAGTGACATTCGGTCGCATAAACTTTGGATGTCAATTTAATTAGGAACAATCCATGGATTAGCTAGGATAGTAGAGGATGATATCATGTTGATATAAGCAACCGAAGATGAGCTATCGGGAAGGAGATGAGGAGGGAGCGAAAATGTTCCCATAAGCACATAATCCTTCAAAAATCCAACCCCGACATGCCGAGAGGAATGTAGAGTTTTCCCTACAAGAGGGACACTTCCAGTAACATGAGAATCATAAGCGAAAAATTTGATTTTATCTATGGCTACAATCCTGCCTTTATGAGGAAAGGAGATCATAGGAAAGTGAGTCAAAATGATGACAACCATTGTGTAAACCCACGTACTTCCCAATAGAATATTATAATCAAGAGGTCCATCAATAGCTTCAACTTCTATGGAGACATTTTTTCCTCCTAATTCTACTTCAAGGGAATTCAAAATCCCACAAGGCTTGTATGTTATTCCATCAAAGGCTTTCAATGTGGTGGTTGATTGACTCAGTTGTGGTGAACAATTCACCTTCTAGAAAGACATGGACATAATGCAGGTTGAGGCTCCCTCGTCCACAATATAATGATGAATGTTCTTACCACGGATGACGACTTGGATTATAAAATCTGATTGAGCTAGAAGTCGAGGGGTATAGTTTTCGTGAGATAAAACCACTAGATTGGAATCCAATGGATCCACACATCTGATAGTTGACAACAAGGCCTTCTTTTGGGCGGGGCAGTTTTGCAACACCTCAAAATTTGACATAGCTGATGGAGACTGAGCCAAGTCTTCAACTATGTTATAATTATGAGTAGCTCTTGAACAAGGGTTGAAAGAAAAGTTATGAATAACACCCTTCAGAGGATTGATAGTCAATTCCACAGGAATTGAAGGTGGAGCAGGATCAAATGAGGGTGATGCCGAACTAGGAGGTTGATCATTAGCTTGACCATTCGGTGGATTCACATTACCAAAATCCTTGTTTTGAGTGGCCAACATAACCTCAAATTTCAGTTTTGAGGAGGAAAGCATCAAAACCCTGTTAGAGGAAGAAGTGTCATAGACAACCATATGAGTCTCCTGATTGGGAAATGCACCGATCAACACAGCGGGGGAAGTGGAATATTTAAGAAACTGATTCACTTCAGCGCAATGCAGACAATCACATGTAAAGTGATCCTCGTTGCAAATAAAGCATGGGTACCAAGGCTTTTGTTTCTCATCAGAGGAACGATTTGTTTGTTTATCCTGTGGTGAGGGGCCTTTCTTATTCTTACTTTTTCCTTTCCTCTTGCTTCTAGGTTGCTGTTGAGATTTTCCTTTATAGGAGGAAAAATTTTATCTCGGAAGTAGAAGACGCAGGAGGATGGGATTGAGGGTTTTGAGCATATGTGGTAAGAGAAATTCCGGATGGTTTACTCGCCCAATGTGAATTGGCAGAACTAATCACGCCATCAACAACATGAGATTATTTACCAGGTGGAGGAGGAACAATATTCGAAGGTCTTGGAGCATTCAATATCTTATCATAGAGTGTGCCCGTTTGGGTATAAAAAAGGTCCAAATATTGCATACAAGCAATGAATTTCTCTTCGACCACGACTCCACCTTTAGCCACATCTTATGTTATATGTGACAATAGATATTTGGTAAAAAATTCTGCTAACAATTGACCGGGAACATAAGTTTTGACTAGATGGTGGCGTCACCTCCACTCATGAATATGATCCGAGATGTGAGTGGAATTTGGTTGTTTGAAGTTGGTCAAAAATTCCGTTCCATTTTTATATCTGATGGGAAAATGGAAATGTGTGAGAAATGTGGTAGCTAAAGTGATGAAATCATGAAACAAATCTCTAGGTAACTCAATGTACCATTTAGCTACAGTACCTGTAAGCGTTCATTAGAAAAGATGAAGTTGAATGGAATCATCGTTAATGGAGTTCGAAGAACACCAGATGATATGTCATAACGTGCGTCGATTGGTAATCTCCTGGTTTCCCATTGAATTATGGGATATCATAAGGAAATTTAATAAGAATAATTGACCACCATGACGAGTGAGAAATGGGGTCATTAGTGAGCCAATTTAGGCCTGGTAATTCGAGAGTAGCCACAAAAGGAAAATTTCAATTGAAGTTCGAAGGAGGATGAATTGGATATGAAGGAATATCTTGAGCATCAGTAACTTGCATTCATGGATAAGAAGGGTTCTGATAATAAGGAACATGGGTACCAGGATAAGGAGGATTCTGATAACCAGTATATAAGTGTCCTTGTTTTCCAGCCCTAGGATGATGATAAAACTGCTGGAATGGTTGGGTTTCGATTTGTTGGCCTTGAAAAAGAGCTTGAGGAATACCTTGAAACAATCAATACTATTTCTCGATGGGAGTTTTAATTGCCCTATGATAAGGTGGGTTCGATTGGGACTACACCATACTATGAACAATCTGTCCTATCGAAACTTGAGGAGTAACTTTCCAAGCAATTGATAATGTAAGGTACCTTGTACAGGTTGAGTAAGCGGTACCTGGGAAGTGCCAGATACCGATGGGAAAGGTTGTGATGAAATGAAAGACTGTAAAGGTTGGATCACATGTATTTGAGCTTGTTGGGGTGCTGATGAATGGATAAGAATTTGAGACTAAGATGGTGTAGGTTTAAGTTTCAACAATCGGTCCCAAAATGAACTAGGTTGAATGGGAAAAGTGGGTTGCCAAACACTGGAAGCCATTCCAAGATAAGGAGGACTATAATAATATTATTACCAACTTGAGGTATACCAACAACATGTTTCCATTGTTAAATAATCAGAGTATTTATATTAGGGTTTGATTCTACGATCTTGATAATTACTTGTGAGTGTGTTGGCCTCTTTTACTTATTTATTATCTTATCTTTTATCAAGAAATTACCATATTATGTGTGTATGAAGATCACAAAACAAGAGACACAATATGTAGGAACTATGCCAAGGAAAAACCCCCCTCGAGGGGAAAATATAGTCAAGAATTTTTTTTCCTTTCAATAGTATTCTTTGAGACTCTTCACCCTAGACATAAGCCAAACCTTCCCTCCACACCAAATTAGCCTCCCAGATCTTCTACCTAGTAGTAACAACAACTTTTCCTCCAGCAACTTCGACCAGGTGTTGAGTCTCAAATCTGCATCTTTTCCATACACTTTTCTATACCTTTTTCACTCACCTGAACCTCCCAAGTTGTCAATATCATGTGCAAAAGAGCATCTAACATGGTTTTTAATTATATTTTTGTGTTTGCTATTTGATTTAGATTTTGTTCATTCAGCTGCGGAATCTTGCCACTTTCCGCAGCTGCTGCAACTTTCCACAACTATTTTGTGAAACTCTATGCTACAGGTGTCTACAAGGAAAACGAGCCACATGGGCAGGTCAGGAATGATGTGGACATGGTTCGTGTCCTATTGGTTCGAGCAAACTCATCTAAAGAAGCCGCGGTCAAAGGCGTCCACATGGAAGTCAACCATAGAGCCTCATGTTGGCAGGACTCTGTTTCGTGTCACATGAAGATTCATACGGCCGTTTCTAAGTTGCGGAAGATAAATCGACATCTGTACATGGCTCCTTAGTCGAATTCAAGCATCCACTCCTCGTAGATTTACTTTCCAACAGGGCCATGATCCTAGATCCGTGGACGTAATGGTCTACGTGTTCTCCACCAGCATGAACTTTAGGAGACAGTTATATTTCTTTTGTTATATATAATGCGTTTGCATACGCATATAGAGTTAGTCGATGTTAGTCTTTGTTATCTTTTATTAGTCTGCTCTGTAATGTGATTACGCTGCACTTGTGCCGTAACATCACCTTTCTGTAATGACTGCTTTTTAATATAAGAAGACTCTGTTTTCAACCAAAATTCGTATTTGAAGATCGTTGCCAAGGCTGGTGTAGAGGGTCCCTGCTCAGCTAAGGTTTTGTGCATTAGTGTATATTTCTCATTTCGTTTCTTTAAAGCTCATTGTGCCATAATCCATTCATATGTTTATACATTGCATTTGCTTCATTTCTGTTTATAAACTTCCATAATTTCCATTTCACTTATGTCTTTCATGTTTTATGTTGTTAATCACTGATCAGTGTTCTTGTTTCAGGTTATAGATAGGCAGCCCTGGCATTTTCATAGCTTTTTGACTAATGACATGGAACTAACATTGTTCTGCTGCTAATTTGCTTTTCATAGTTTCTGTTTAATTTCAATATTGCTTTGTTCATTTCAGTTTTTCTTATTTTCTTCAGTAGTTAAATTTAGATATATTAAGCTGCTCATAACATCTTCAGTTGCCTCCGAAAGCCACAGCTGGATTGATGGTGAGGGATTGTATTATGAAATGTGTAGTTTAGTATTAGTTTCTTTTCTGCAAATTTAGATATATTAAGCTGCTCATAACATCTTCAGTTGCCTCCGAAAGCCACAGCTGGACTGATGGTGAGGGATTGTATTATGAAATGTGTAGTTTAGTATTAGTTTCTTTTCTACAAATTTAGATATATTAAGCTGATCATAACATCTTCAGTTGCCTCCGAAAGCCACAACTGGACTGATGGTGAGGGATTGTATTATGAAATGTGTAGTTTAGTATTAGTTTCCTTTCTGTAAATTTAGATATATTAAATTCTGCATGACATCTTCAGTTGCCTCCGAAAGCCACAGCTGGACTGATGGTGAGGGATTGAATCATGAATGTATGGTTTGATATTAGTTTACTTTCTGCAAGTTAGATATCAGTTACTCAAGTTGTTTATGATTACTTCCGAAAATCATAGCTGGACTAATGATGAAGGATCAGAAGATAAATTGATGTAATCTGATTTAGATTTATTTTGTTGCAATTTTGAATTTCCTTAAGCATAGTTTCTTTTGTGTTTAGTCAGCAGCAAGAATAGTTTGGTTTTCATGCTCAACAGTTCACTGTTTTGATTTATTAGACTAGCAGCACCTTTTCATTTCAACAGCACATTTTCATTTCCTTTCAAGTCTTGTCATTGTAAATTTCAAATTTCTTTTTAAAGTTTCAAGTTGGTAAATCATTATAGGGGATATCATTTCCTTGAACAAATATAACCAAACTTGTTTTCATCTTAGAATTTCCATTTCACCTTAGAAAACCAAAAACGACAAAAAGTTAAGAAATAGGTTATCTTGCACATATAGTGCGCCGCACTTCATCAGCTTACGATTCCCGGATTGACAAATTAAATGCAGCAATTTAGGACACACTAAATTGACCAAACACCAGGCAGTAGTTCCAGTAGCAGTAAATACTAAAATACTTCAATATCCTAAGAGAGGGAATGAAATGCAGAGATTCCACCACCAAAATTTCAATTTTTCCTTCCTTAATCTTCTGTACCCAACTTATACTCCTTTAAGCTTCCTTCTTCCACTTCACACTTTTTCCTATGTAGGAGTAGATATCAAACTCACTTGAGAAGTGATGCTCCAAATGAATTCGATCTCCTTCCTTTTGTAGGATTCAGGTGGGGTCAAATTGGTTCCTTTGAGGCCGACTTGATCTCCTTAAGGCTGACTTGATGTGGAGGTACTCTAAGCCATTTTTGAATCAAATTTAAACCTAATTACATGATTCAAAAGCCCAAAATGGGTTAATATAAACCTGTAATGAATAACCTAGAAGTCCACGATTGGGACCTTAATATAAATATGACCCAAGAATGAAACCCATTCTTTAATAAGTCATTTAGTAATAAAATAAATGTCAAATGATAATATAAATTATTTTCTTTAATTCTTTTGATAAGTTAAATAAATATAATTTATGAAGACCGAACCTAGTTACAATATTCAACACTCCCTCTTAAATAGGGAGGTATTCATAATATACAAATGGAAGATCTCAAACTATGTGAAACTATGAAGAACTTTAGGCACCAAAATTCCATGGACTAGATTCTTGACCAGGGAAATCTATCCATTAGTCACTCAATAGTTTAGGCACCGCAATGTCATGGACTAGATTCTTGACTAGGGAAATATATCCAATTAGGACGAAGGTGGAATAAATATTTCAGCCTCTATAGGTATCATCATGATTACTTACTAACCACCAACCCATGGAACTAGGTGCACATCCACTCGATGCCACCCTTCGTACCAAACATCAATATAAAGTGTCGTCCCGATGTATTTGCAGGAAATACTTCACTCGCAAAGCCTCAACATATCTCTTCCAAACCATTATCATAAATACAATTAGCAATATTTACCGGACCAAACTTGTCTCTTAAATATTCAAAGATTTTTTTAGGAAGAGCCTTCGTCAGCGTGTGTGCTACTTGTTCATCTGTTGATACATAG
This sequence comes from Pinus albicaulis, assembly GCA_034641835.2. Classification (NCBI taxonomy): domain Eukaryota; kingdom Viridiplantae; phylum Streptophyta; class Pinopsida; order Pinales; family Pinaceae; genus Pinus; species Pinus albicaulis. The sequence continues at coordinate 435,899,233 of CM076581.1, read as the reverse complement.
TCCATCTTGAAGATCCCATCCCATACCAAGTTCCTAATGAAGTGGAACTTATTGTTGATGTGCATCATCATAGAATGAAACATGGGAACTTCAAGCAAATTGATGCAACTTTGATTATCACATTTGATTATAGTAGGACTTAGAGAACTCTCAAACAATTCTGTCAGAAGCTTCCTTAACCATACAACCTCTTTTCCTACTTCACATGCAGCCATATATTCAGCTTCAACACTAATTACAACAACGAGACCTTGATTTCTACTCATCCATGAAACCATAGAAGACCTTAGGCTGAAGAATCCACCGGTAGTACTCCCATCAAACTCACTGCCACCCCAGTAAGAATTAGAGAATCCAATTATATTGAATTCCTTACTCTTGTATTTTAGGTAGTGGTGTATAGTACCATGAAGATATATTAATATGTGTTTGGAAGCTATCTAGTGGTCATGATGAGGTTCCAATTGAAATTGAATAAGGATGTTTACTGCATAGCATATATCTAGCCTAGTGTTTACCAAATACATTAGGGAGCCCACCATTTGTCGATAGGAGGTAGGATCACGAGACTTGAGTCAAAACCTTGTAACTTCTTGAGATTGGTGATCATAGGAGTAGTCATGGGCTTGGATTCCATCATTCCAAATTTATGCAACATCTTGATGATGTACTTTCCCTTCCCAAAGTATATTTCCTTAGGTTTCTGCCATACTTCGAGACCCAGGAAGTAATGCATGAGTCCTAGATCCTTCATATAAAATTCGACTGCCAACATTTTCTTACATTTTTCAATACTTTTCTCCACACCAGTGATGAATAAATCATCCACATATAGTAAAATAATGACAGGCTTATTATTCACAACCTTGATGTAGAGATTTGGATTACTAGTACCCTTCATGAACCCATTTCTTAGGATATATGTATCCATTCTCGCGTACCATGCCCTGGGAGATTACTTCAATCCATATATGGATTTATTGAGTTTGAATACGTGAGAGTCCCTATTATTTACCTCAAAACCTTTGGGTCGTTCGGTTTATACTTTCTCATCAATGGTCCCATTTAGAAATGTGGTATTCACATCCATTTGATGGATATTCCAACCCATTGTAGTAGCTAATGAGACCAAATATATAATGGTAATATACCTTGTTGTAGGTGCAAATGTTTCTTCATAATCTATTCCTTCATTTTGAGAGAAGCACCTTGCAACAAACCTCGAATTGTACTTGTCTATGCCTCCATCAACAACAAGCTTGATTTTGTAGATCCATTTGGATGTGACAACTGATTTGTCACTAGGTCTAGGAACGATTTCCCAAACCCCATTCTTCCTAATGGATTGGTATTCTTCCTGCATTTCCTTCTTCCAGACATCATATTGAACAAACTCCTCGAATGTAGATGGTTCAACTTGAATTAGATTCATCATATATGCAACATAGCTAGAGTATCTCTTCGATATTTTACTTCCCTAAAGGTTCCTATTGGAGGTTCATGTCCTTCAATATCTTGTAGTGTATATTTTAACCATTTTGGCCTTTTCCTTGTGGTCAGGATGATAACAAGTTGAATAGGCTCACTTGGTCCTTCTTCTTCTTCTTTATTTGTAGTAGGGTTTTCATGATGTGATTCTTCTTCTTCGAATATAGGATATTCTTCGTCATCAGAGTCTATGGAAATATCTTTGGATATCTTGTAGGCTTGGCTCTCATAAAATATGACATCTCTGCTTACTTCAATTTTCCTTCCTTATTTTATGTATATTCTATATGCCTTTGGGGAGAGACTATATCCAATGAATATTCTTTTGATGCTAGAAGAGTCCAACTTCTTTCACTTGTCCTTTGGAACATGGATGTAGGTAGGGCTTCCAAATATTCAGAGGTGATCCACACTCAACTTATTTCCTGTAAATGATTCTTCAGGAGTTATATTATTGAGAAGTATATAGGGACTTCTATTTTGAATATACACAGTTGTCATGGATGCTTCTCCCCATAAGAAATTTGGTAGGTCTTGGAAAAGGAGAATTGTATTAATGCCTTATTCAATAGACCTATTTTCCTTTCAACAAATCCATTTTTTTTGGGATAGGAGGGAACAATGGTATCCCTCTGTTACACAGCAATTTGTCACCATCCCTGAAATCCACAGTACCACACATTGGAGGGCTTATTCCATGAGTTGTGAGCATTGACATGACTTGAAACCACTTTCATGGCATCCCCCTGGACAAGGACATTCATTCCCCTGAAGACAATTCCTTGTGAAAAACCCTAAAAATATCCTTTTTGGCCTTGGCGCGACTAGTCAGTTCAACACTCGCGCCAATGGGGGAAATCCTCCAAAGAGGGCATGCCAGCTGGTGCACTTTCACAGTGTTATACCCGCGCCAGGCTTATTGAGGAGTGTTTTTTAAAAATAAATGGCGGAAGATTGACTCCAACCAATTCCTGAACTGGTCTCTAAATTGAGTTGGGAGGTTTGGCTCCGGATCTCCATGTAGAGAAAGTGGTTTTCCACCTCTCATGGAAGCTTTCTTGAGGATAGGGCCAATCCCATGATTATAGGGATCCCAACTCCCCTTCCACCATCTATATAAGCTTGCCATTTTCCTTTTGCAAGCTAGCCTTCAAGAGCCCTCAATAGCCTAGAGAATGCTGAAAGAGCCTTGATAGTCCTCATAGAGCCAAATCAGTAGCAAGGAGATTATTGTCAATACAACCGAAGAGAGAGGCTTGTCCCATTCTCGACGAGCTTTATTGAGACGTATTCCGTTATCGACCCACCGAAGGAAGATCCAGCGTCAGAGCGCAGGTTGTATCTTTCTTTGTATTGTTTAATGATAAGAGACTTTGGTTATGGCTCCACTTGTATTGTTCATATTTTGTGATGATGAGTTGTATCTTCTCTGACTGATACATAATTGCATATATTGGGTTTTACGCTTGTGTGTTCGTTGTGTTTCTTGTATGTGCAGGTGTTCGAACTCGACAAGTAGGAGAATTGTGGTCTGCCAGAGTGAGGAAATGGGAGCACTATCTTCTCCGCAAACGACAACAGCGTTGGACTAAAGGTAGGCCTTTATCGCAATTTGGTCTATTGTAATTAGGAACTTGCGCCTTAGCGTGACATGATTGTTGCTAGACCCGATCTGGGCTAGTAGGGATCGCCTCTGCCCGCAGAGGGGATTTACCTCTCCAAAAAATTGGCGACTCTGCTGGGGAGACGTTGATTTGGAGTATTGTCTTATCTTTTTGGTCAATTCTTGACTTTGCTTGCTTGATCAGCTCTTTTGGCTGGCTCTTTTCATATGTTTGGCTTTTGTTTAGCTCCATCATCACTAGTCTGTTTCTTGGATTGCCCTTTTTTATTTTTACTACCAGCGTGCTTATTAGCCTGATAGTCATGCCATTTGGTGCATGTTGCTAGTTTATTACCCATGCCAATTCTGTTCTGGCGCTAGTTGCAGCCTAACAGTCGCGCCAATTCTGTGAGGTGCTAGGGTTTGCTCTGTCCTAAGCTTTCTAAGCTTGATCTGTGATTTTGGTTTCATTTTTACGACTGCCTGAGTGTTCTGGAGCCATGTTTGACTGACTGTGGCCTTCATCCTTTGGTTGTTTGCCCTCTTCTATCGATTTTACATTCTAGCCCTAGGGCATCTAGGTGCTATAGTGTGTCGAGTCTCCCGTGGGAGTTTTTGGCTTCTATCTGTTCAGTCAACTTTGTGATTGCTTCTCTGCATTTGTTTGATGGTTGTCTATCATTTTGTTGCGTTTTTTGGGTGATTGGTTTCTTCCTCATTCGAATTCCGCCTTGTCTCATTTTGGGCCTAGATTACATGGTTCATTTGAGTCTTTGGGATTCTCTTGGTTTTGAGGGATTGTTTTGTCAATTTGAGGTCTGATTGTGTGTTTGCATTGCGTGAAACTTGCTTGTTTTTACTCCTTTTCTATCGCTTCTCAAATTGCTCGTTTCGTTAGTTTTCATTTGTTTAGTGCACTTTTCTCTTAAACACTGAAAATATAAAAAAAAAATCTCTTTTTCTCTTGATTAGTTAATGCAAATCGAATCTTTTTTGTGTTATTAGTGATTTATAACTCTGAAAGAAAAGCCTTTTAGTTTTCATTAGCTTGCATTAGAGATATTAGTGATTGTTTTCTAGTAATTTTGTTATTGTATGAAAAGCTCTTAACTCTCTCATAACTAGCTTTCATCGAATGAAATGATATACTGTGGCATGTAGTGTGCATTTAGGATATTTTGAGACATAACACTCGCTAGGGCCTAAAAATTGAAACATAATTGAAGATCAATGCTAAAATTTATTCAATTTACCTACGGAAGAATTGAAACATTAACGAAATATGTAGTGGTCTAGGCTAGAGACGTGTTCCAGCGCCTTTAAACCTAGTAGCTGTCGTTCGCCATCTGGCTTTAGATAGCACTAGTACGGACTTGTGCTCCCTGTACCATTGCGTATATAAAGGGAGACCCAACTAAGTTGCTATCCTTTATCCGTAGGAAGCCGAGTCTGCCGCCTTATACCCGTGATACACCGGACACAACATTCGGGGAGATTGCCTGCACATACGTCAAGTCCTTGGGTTAATTTCTCTTTCATTTTGAAACCAAGGTGTATATTGAAGTTCATGGATATCTGGTACACCCTTTGCCTAGATTTCCAGAGTAGTCATTTTGATCTTTTCTGACTCATTAAATTTGAAAATATCATCAAGCACTTGTCCTTTCATGCTTGTTTCCAATCTGAAAGTGATAGAGTCACCTTTTTCTTGTTTCTCGACTCTTAAAAGATGAAACGGTAGAGTTTTGTTTCAATGTTTTAAAAATTAACTGCCCACAAAATATTCCTAGTTAAAGTTAGTTTCCTTAGGGTGTTGTTCTGAAGATCATCTTCGATGGAAACTTTTCTGGAGTTCACCAACCAAGGAATCCCCTCCGAAGGGAATCCTGGTCCTTTTCCTCCTTTTGGAAATGTTGGTGCTCCTTATATGGCAACATTGTCCCTTCCTGGGTTAACTGTTGGGTTGCCTCTTTGGTTGTTTTCAACCTCTGTGGTCCCGAATGTCCCGGATACTGTTCAATCAGTTCCTCCACCTGAACAACGTCATGTTGATTCCAAGGTGGACCTCTCCCCTTCTTTTCCTGTTTCTGCATCCTCCTCTTCTACTTCGCTTGGTGAAAGTCTGGATTCAAGTAACCAGGTGGCTAAGAAGAATAAGAATAAGACAAAGAAGAAGAAGTTAGACAAAGGAGAGGCTAAGGCTGCAAATACTACTTCTAAAACACCTCCTCTTGATAAACCTTCCAACCCTCCACAGAAAGTCAAGTTCCCTTGCATGTTGTGCACAGGAGACCATCTTCTTCGAGACTGCCCTGGTATTTCCAAGGTGCTCGAAGTATGGTCCAACGGTAGCCCACTGTTGCCTTTGGCTTCTGGGAGTCAGGTTGGGGGCATGTCTTCAGCTAGTGCTGGTAAAACTCTTAAGAAGCAGGGTAAGCTTGCAAATCCCTGTAAGTTGTGTGGGGGGCACCATGCCATTCACCTTTGTCCATATATGGATGAATCCAAGTGAGTTTTGGAAAACTCGGCTGTTTTTGTGTCGTGCCTTCCGGCTGGTTACAAATAGCTTTCTTTGAGTCTTCTACCAACTGATGCCACGATTGGTCAAGAGTCATCCTTGGTCGATCCTGCTCCCTCGGAAATTCGAATTCAAGAATCCATTCCCGACCAACCATTGGTCGTGGGATCGGTTGAACTGGCCCTGTCTGCGGTGCACTAGGTCTTTTTCGTTGAGAGTGGAACTCACATCCCTTAAGTTCTTCTTATTTCTTCAGATTCCTCTGACTTGGAGAAGGATTATCCTATCTCTATACCTCAAGAATTTGCTCCTTCGCCTCCCGTCATGGAGGTCCTGGAGGATACCCCTCCCACCTTCGAGATGGAGGTTGAGGAGGATTCTCCTTCTTCTATCGTAACACCAGGGGAAGACCATCTTGGTTTGATGGTAGCCCCTCCAAGTAGTTTGGTCGCTTCCTTTGATTGGAATCGATTTGCAGGATACCGCCTCCCATCTTATGTGCCTTTTGAGATAACTGTACAGGCCTTTGGTTTGGTCGTACCTAGCAAGATTATAGATGAAGGCGCGTATGTTAGTGTTCTATCCTCAACTACTTGGCAAGCTTTCGGTTCGCCGCCGCTCATGCATGTTACGCAGAATCTGTTGGCCTTTAACAGAAGAACTAATCAACCGTTAGCGATCCTTCCAAGGTTACCTGTTACTTTGGGAGGTAAAACCGTCCATATGGACGTGATGGTTGTCCCAGGCCCCTTGGATTTCAATTTTCTCTTGGGGCACGATTACACCTATGCCATGGGAGCACTCGTCTCCTCCCTTTTTTGTGTGGTCTGTTTTCCACATGAAGGACGAATTGTGACCATTGATCAGCTTTCGTTCTTTGGTCCTGATGTGGCAGCTGGCCTGCCATCATCCCTTCCTGGTTTTTATCCACCCGTTGTATCTGCCCTGCCGCAGGTCAACTATGTGGCTACCTACCTCGTGCCTGTATTCAGTGATGATGCCGTCGTGCATAATGTGCTGGGGGCATTGGGTCCTGATTTCCGAGATTTTGTTCTCCCATCCGGTGTGGAACTCTTGGAAGCCATGACTTCTTGTTCATTATGATGAGGTCGGTCGGAGCATAGTTCTTTTTCTTGTGTCAAGCTCGTTAAAAAATGAAACAAAGTGTTCGGAGCATAGTTATTTTTCTTGTGTCAAGCTTGTTAAAAAATGAAACAAGGTGTTTGAAGCATAGTTCGTTTCCTTGTGTCAAGCTCCCTAAAAATGAAACAAGATGTCCCGAGGATAGTTCTTTTAAGGTGTCAACCTCGTTAAAATAATAAAACACGTTCCCATTCAATTCGAGTCTTTGCTAAGATTTCGTAAAATCCCAGTCGAGTCTTTCTCGTGATCTCGTAACTTGAACCTTCACTCCATCTTCCTTTCATATGGATTGAAGCTTGGGAGCCATGCACCTTGAATTGAGTCACCATGCTGGGGGCATGCTTACTTTTTCAAGCATAGTTTGTTTCTATTTCAAGCTTGTGTAAAAATGAAACTGGATTCAAGCATAGTTTGTCTTCGTTTCAAGCTTGTGTAAAAATGAAATTGGGTTCAAGTATAGTTTATCTTTGTTTCAAGCTTGTGTAAAAATGAAACCTTTCCTATTTTACCTCTTGTGATTGCCATTTTATCGGCCTGTTTTTTCCAAATGAGCCTTGGTTTTCTCACTCCATCGTCACTATCTGCTTGGCCGATCATATGCCTTCACTTGGTTGTTTTACCCATTCCTGAGGAACTGCTGCGATGAGTGGTCTTATTAGCCGACCTCTTAACCTTTACTTGTTCTGAGCAGTTCCACCATTACCAGAACCAGTTGCTACCCTTTATACCACTCGTTCCTCCAGGAGGAGTCATCTTTCAGCTTTTTTCTGACTCTTGAAAACTGAAAATATTGTCGAGATGCTTGTCATTTTGAACTCGTTAAAATTCGCTGTGAAACGACATCTACCAAGTATACGTTTACCCCTTTTTTGGGCTTGGATAGATTATTTACGAAAAAGGAATACCCTAGCCTATCGCGACTAGGAGGTTTTCTCAGACATAGTTTTCTACCTTTTCGGATCTGAGGAACTATTTACGAAAAGGGATTGTTGGAGTTTACTTTTCCGTTGTCTTTTAAAACTCTCTAAACATGAAAAGACACCGAGTTCTTCCTTTGTCAGACTCGTTAAACCCTGATGACATCGGATTCAATCGCAATGACGATATTCAAGTTCCTCCTTCCTAGGGCTTGTTAAATGTACTAGGATGGATTCGTCTGAAGGACAGACTTATATTACAAGAATATGCTATCCCCTTCAACTTGTTTTCAAAAATAATTGGGGTACTCGCCAGAAATGGTGGGGAAAATGGAACCAGTATCATCGTCGTGTCGGCAGTATGTCGCTCTTGAACATGACACTTGTCTGCATTCATGTCGGGTTGGGGACATCTCATCTCGAATTCTGCTTGACTCTGTGGGTTTGGGTAATCTCTTTTGACCTCTCATCTGCTCTTTGTTTCTTCATCATGACCTTAGATCCTTTGATGTCAAATACTTCCAAATCCACTGTCGTGCCGCTGATTTGTTCAAGAGAAGTTGTCCTCTGCAAAGTTTCAACCCTCTGCTGATTCTCATTTGATCCTGATTCAAAAAACATTATGTTCCTCTGTCTCGTGTCGATGATGTGGGAAAAACTATGGCCCACCTTTGATCAAGGTCACTTCCTGTCGACTTCAGCTCATTATCCAGGAAGCTGATCTAGAGACTCCCTTTTGGTGCCTTGGAGCCTGCATGCCTCAATGGCAGGTTCTTCACATTCGACGTGAGGTTTTCATCATTGGCCTCCGATCGAGTGATTCTACGGGTGTTCGACGTCAGCTCACTGTTCACATTCCGTAGATTGTACCTATAATACCTTGAGGGCCATTGTCACTATTGGTGGTACCTCTCATGTCTGTTAACATCTTTCATCATTGGCTGGTAATTAGACGAGGTTCTTGCATGTTCGACCTCAGCTCACTTATTCGCATGCTTGAACTTGTACTTTGTTCGGGTCGAGATGGAGCGCAAGACCTTGGGTTTTGTCTGTTAGAATCCAGGCTACGATTTTGTGGATTATTATGATTGGTTACATGACTCATTCATTGGATGGCTACGACCATACCTGAGTCTATTTATCGATCCTTACTGGATGGATGTGTCCATGCCTTAGATCTTGATTATTGTATACTTTGTTATGGATGGTTGCGCCCATACCACATATATCATGTATTTGAGATATCAGTTGTACTTGTCTATGCAGGTTTTTCGACGGTAGTGTTTTAAGTTGGACACGTTCTCGTAAAGCATTTCACCCCTCTCTCTCTCTCGGGCCTCATGCTTTAGGGGGCATCTATTACACAACAATTTGTCACCGTCCCTACAATCCCCCGTCCCACACATTGGAGGGATTATTCCGTGACCTGTGAGCAGTGACATGACCTAAAACCACTTTCATGGCATCCCCCTGGACAAGGACATTCATTTCCTTGAAGACAATTCCTTGTGAAAAACCCTAAAAATAGCCTTTTTGGCCTTGGCATGATTAGTCAATTAAACCCTCGTGCCAATGGGGGAAATCCTCCAAAGAGGGCGCGCCAGCTGGCGCACTATCATAGTGTTATACTCGTGCCAGGCTTATTAAGGAGTGTTTTTAAAAAATAATTGGCAGAAGATTGACTCCAACCAATTCCTGAACTGGTCTCTAAATTGAGTTGGGAGGTTTTGCTCCGGATCTCCATGTAGAGGAAGTGGTTTTCTACCTCTCATGGAAGCTTCCTTGAGGATAGGGCCAAACCCATGATTATAGGGATCCCAACTCCCCTTCCACCATCTATATAAGCTTGCCATTTTCCTTTTGCAAGCTAGCCTTCAAGAGCCCTCAATAGCCTAGAGAATGCTGAAAGAGCCTTGATAATCCTCATAGAGCCAAATCAGTAGCAAGGAGATTATTTTCAAGACAACCGAAGAGAGAGGCTTGTCCCATTCCTGACGAGCTTTATTGAGACGTATTCCGCTGTCGACCCGCCGAAGGAAGATCCAATGTCAGAGCGCAGGTTGTATCTTTCTTTGTATTGATTAATGATAAGCGACTTTGGTTATGGTTCCACTTGTATTGTTCATACTTTGTGATCATGAGTTGTATCTTTTCTGACTAATACATAATTGTATATATTTCATTTTACGCTTGTGTGTTCGTCGTGTTTCTTGTATGTGGAGGTGTTCTATCATGACAAGGAGGAGAATTGTGATATGCCAGAGCGAGGAAACATGAGTGCTATCTTCTCCGCAAACGACAACAACGTTGGACTTAAGGTAGGCATTTCTCGCAATTTGGTCTATTGTAATTAGGAACTTGCGCCTTAGTGTGACACGATTGTTGCTAGACCCGATCTGGGCTAGTAGGGATCGCCTCTGTCTGCAGAGGGGATTTACCTCTCCAACACCCTCTTATTTCCTGCTTCCTTATAAGATGCAATCAATTACTTGGAGATTTATTCCCCACCATTGTCAGATCTCATATTTTTTTATCTTTCTTTCGGTGAGGTTTTCTACTTCAGCTCAAAACTCCTTGAATCTCTCGAGAACTTCGTCCTTTTTCTTGAAAATGTAGATCCATGTATTTCAAGAACGATCATCTGTGAATGTCACATAATAGAGATGAAATCCAAGATATTTATCAGACATGGGCCCACCCACATCAGAGTGAATAAGAATCAAAATTTCTTTAGAACTAGATTCACTATTTGGAAATTGTTTTCTTGTATGCTTTCCAAAAGAGCATCCCTTGCACATACCTTCATGGTATTCCTTTATATTGGGGATTCCATTAACCAATTTCTTAAGGGTGGGAATAAGCCTGTAGTATAGATGACCATACCTCCTATGCCATAACTCAATAGGAATAATTTCCATATGAACTAAATAAGCTTAAGGAGATGGAGTAGTAACCCTATACAAACTTCCTTCATGAACTCCAATAACTCTAGATTTGTCAATGCTAGAGTATTTGTCCCAAACTAATACTTTTCCATCAAAAAAAGAAATTCTTTCACCTTTAACTTCTAAACAAGGAATAGAAAGAAAATTCTTTTTCAAACTTGGAACATATATTGTGTTATTGAGGTGCAACTTTGATCCACTTTCCAATTCCAACGATGTTGATCCTAGGCCTTTACCATCATACCTTTTGTTGTCACCTAATTACACTGCATGAGAATGTGACTCCCTTGACAATGTATGCAAATATTTACTTTATCTTGTCATGTTTCTTGATGCTCCACTATCAATGATCCATGCATTGTCATCATGAAGAGATCCTGTAAGGGAAACCAAAAATCCTTAACTTTTGACTTTGATGAATAAGTAATGGATGAAATTCTTGATCCAGCTTATAGTAGTGTTAATACCCATTCTTATGTATTCCATCAAAGAGGGAGAATTCATGCCAACAAAGTGATCTTCAATTCTTCCTAACCTTAGCTCTGAAACCCTGTTGAAGAATCAAAGTAGTTATATTAGGGTTTGATTCTCCGATCTTGATAATCACTTGTGAGTGTGTTGGATTCATTTACATATTTATTATCTTATATTTCATCAAGAAATTACCATATTATTTTTGTATGAAGATCACAAAACAAGAGAAACAAGATGTAGGCACTATGTAAGAGCAAAACCCCCCTTAAGAGGAAAAACCCGTCAAGATAATTCTTCCTTTTAATAGTAATCTTTGAGACTCTTCACCCTAGGCATAAGCCAAAATTTCCATCCACACCAAGTCAAACTTCCATATCTTTGAAATGGCAGCAACAACAACTTGTCCTCCAACAACTTCGACTAGGCAATAGTTCTAGTAGCAACAACAATAGTAAATACTAAAAGAATTTGATCTCCCAAGAGAGGGAACGAAATGCAAATATTCCACCACCAAAATTTTTATTTTTCCTTCCTCTATCTTCTAGACCCAACTCACACTCCTTTCAACTTCCTTCCTCGACTTCACACTTTTTCCTATGCAGCAGTAGATATTGAATTGGCTTGGGAAGTTATGCTCCAAATGAATTCGATCTCCTTGATTTTATAGGCTTCAGGTGGGCTCAAATTGGTCCCTTTGAGGCCGACTTGATGTGGAGGTAATATAAATCATTTTTGACTCAAATTTAAACCTTATTACATAATTCAAAATCCCAAGATGGGTCAATATAAATCTATAATGACTAACCTAGAAGTCCACAATGGGGACCTTAATCTAAATATGACCCAAGCACGAAACCCACACTTTAATAAGTTATTTAATAATAAAATAAATGTAAAATGATAATATAAATTATTTTCTTTAATTCTTTTGATAAGAACAATAAGTATGATTTATGAAGACTGAACCTAGTTATAATATTCTAAATCCCCCCTCCAAAAGGAGGAGGGGATGATGGAGGAAAATGCGATCCATATGGAGGAGTTAGACTATTCAAGGTAACATTTACCACTAACATAAGGGTCAAACTGTTGCTCAATCGTAGGTGTAGGTGGAGGAAGAGGAATAGACTGTATGGAATTCATAAGAGAAGTACTTGATGTTATTATTGAATTACATGACATGGGAGAGGTCCAAAGAGTAGAACCCGCACTAGAAAAAGGTACCTGATAAAGACTGATATCCAGGTGGGACAAACTGGCCACCATACAGATGTGTTTTTTGTGATGTTGTAAACATAGATGAAGAAGCAACATTCGATGTCTAAAACATAGTGGTGGACATGGGCTGAGAGGTCGGATCAATTCCAGTCATGGTTAACAATCCCAATGAATATTACTGGGAGAGATCCGCGGATAAGTCCAAAGAATCAAGTAAAGGAATTTGTGTTAGAGTCTAAAGAGGAGGAAGAGTAGTATGATAAAAATATATTCCTTCCAAATGAACAAGAGTAGAACGACAAGGCTCTTCTTGTGGGATATCTTCAATACTCACAAGTCTATATGGAAGAGTTTCACTCTCGGGCCCAAGATATATAGGTTTTGTATGAGACAAAGGAATATAAGAGGAAGGTCCTGAATTAAAAGGTGAATATGGCTGAGGTTCCTCAGGTTCAAAAAACTCATGAATCAAAGTGTCTATTTCAGGAAAGTCAGGTTTAATAACCTCAGGAAATAGGGTTTCAGAGACTTCTGTTTCGATTGTGTCAGTGTCAACTTCAAGAGTATATGTGATATCGGGCTCATAGCTCAAAGGGAAAGATGAATCTGGTGGATCAATATTAAGAGGAGTGCTAGAAGTAGTTCCCGAAGTTCTCAATTTGGTAGTTTGCATCTTCATATGCTTCTGATGACGACCAAGAGTTGGTGGAAGAGGAGGCTTATTTTTCATTCTACGAAAACAATGGGCTAGGGGATTTTGTTCTTCCACATTGTACACTAAATTCTATTAACACAAAAAGAAATAAATAAAAAAGAGGGTAATCTAGGTATAAAGGATTACCAAGCAACCATGAACTTGGAAAACCAAGGACTTGACGTATGACATACAATCTTCCTGAATGTTTTGTTCAGTGTATCATGGTATACAAGGAAGCAAACTCGGTTACATATGGATGGATAAAAACCTATAAGGGACTCCCAAAATATACTCGATGGTACATGGGGTGTAGTCCGTAGTAGTGCCTGTCTAATGCATAACCTTTTGATGAGAGAATTCCTTTATACTTTACATGCATGGAGCACCATCCAATATACCCAAAGGTATGTGGAGAATGATCCTATAGACACACATATGTGGAACGAGATATCAACCCTGAGATGCAACACTGGAAAAAATAAACAACTCCAACGTTTAATGACGTCAGAACATGTCTATAGCCTAGACCTCTAAGTGTTTGCATTAATGTTACCAATTCTCCTTATGTTGGTTCAATAAATTTTACTGTTTATATTTTATTAAGTTTCAGTTTTTGGCTCACCATGAATGTCACCTGAATATCCTAAAATGAAAATATAGCATGAGAAAAAAAAATCTTTCTCTTTCAATGAAAATTTAGCTAAGGAAGGGAAGAAACAATCAATATGCAACATACAACATGAAAAAACAAGATGCAATATGAAATTTCCCTTTCAATGTGATTGCCCTTATATCAATGGACATAAAAACCCTAAATTCCAATGCAATTTTTTTTCTTTTCAACGCACTTAATTTTCTAAATGAAGAAAACTAAGATGCAAATGTTTAATCAATGTTTCAAATGCACTTTCAGAATGAGTACTAGAACAAAAATTCATCCAAACGATCAATGAACAAACAAAATAATTTTTCAAGTGACCTAATGATAAGAACAAATAAAAATCAAAACCATTCTTACCAAAGGGAATCAAACACAAATGCAAACCAAATGGAGGCTTAAGGGAGACCACAAGACACTCAAGAATTAGCTTGAAGGTCAATTGGAGGTAGAATGATCAAAGAGACACTTAGAAAAAAAGGAAAATTTTGTGCAAAAATAGTAACCAATGCTGGTACAGAGGAGGAACCAGTGCTTTGTGATGCTGGTAAAAAGTGGGAATAGGTGAGGTGCAATGATCTATCAGAGGCACTGGGGGAGCGTTGGTCCAAGGATAGAGTATTCCGACGCAAAAATTGAAAATGAGACTAAATGAAATCACTTCCTAGGTTTTTTCTTGGTTGGGTATATAAAAAAAGGTCTATCAAAGAGGTAATCAAACACAAGGGACAAAGAAAACCACCAAGGGAATGCACCATTCCCCAGAAGAGTCACCAATTTTTTTATGCGGGATTTACAATTGTGGACAAAATCATCTCCCATAGGTTTGGCGGCTAATCTAGAACAACAGAGAGACAAGGAACTCAATGCTTTCCTTAAAGTAAATAGATGAAAAAATGAATCCTAACTAGAATCCGTCACATGCTTCGCTCCTTCTTCAACTTGAATACTCCAATTCTAGCTCTGATTGCCAAAATTAGAACTTGCATAGTCAGATAACACAAGCCAAGAAACTACGGGATATATGCAATATCATATAAATACTTTATTCAATAGATCAACATGGTATTGAAATACATGAAATAACAACATCACATATAGGAAAGAAATTTCTTTGCCTTAATATAAATGGAAGGAGTTTACAACCATAAATAGGTGTTGATATTGTAGAAGAGCTCCTTCAGGCTGAATTATCCTTTCCTTGTCACAATGTGAACCTCCAATCACCCTAAATGCATGGAATGAAAATTCTCACCACAACATCGTAAGCGTAGAATCACTCTCCAAAATCCAACCCCTTTCATATGGAAGGCTGTAAATATATAGAGTAGTGAGGTAAGTTGGGAGTTCTTATTAAATTACCAATCTAAGGTTTTAGATCCACCTTTGATGGGAGGATGGGAACAAAGGATAAGGGATGGAAAATCTGAAGAGGGATATGATAGGATATGAATGTTTTACCTAAGGTAAATAGTTGTAACAAATTATGGAAGCATATGGAAGAGGAATATTCCAAAATTTCTCTCTTTTTCTTGAATTTATAGAAACAACGCAAGTGCAAAGGGGAGAAACATGTAGGTGATCAACGCAGGCCAAAATGGAGCAAACTATAGGTGAACACTGTCCAACAAGAGGCCAGGGAGCTTTGGTCCTAAAATCAACTCAGATGATGCAGTTTCATGTAGAAATTATGGGGAATGACATAGGGATGCTTAGAGATTTGTGCAATCATGATGACAAGGGGGAATAATATACTGATTGATCCCATTAGGAGGCCTTGAATAGATGTGACAAAATGGCCTATAATAAATACTTCATTTGCAAATTGAAGAAGGCCTTGTATGTATTAAAACAATCTCCAAGAGCTTGGTATGCTAGACTAGATCAATATCTTCAACAATAGGGATTCAAAAGAGGAGTTGTAGGAAGCAATATTTACATGAAGATGGAA
This sequence comes from Pinus albicaulis, assembly GCA_034641835.2. Taxonomy (NCBI): domain Eukaryota; kingdom Viridiplantae; phylum Streptophyta; class Pinopsida; order Pinales; family Pinaceae; genus Pinus; species Pinus albicaulis. The sequence goes on along the minus strand of CM076581.1, from coordinate 435,883,621 downwards.
AAAGGCAATCTGTTGATCACACTGGTATATGTGGATGCTATGATTTTTGGCAACAACAAAGATGAGATTAGTAAAAAAATTTCCTAGGAAATGTCAATGATTGGAGAGTTGTATTTCTTTCTTGGACTTCAAGTGACTCAAACCGATGCTGGAATGTTCATAAATTCATAACACAAAAAAATTACTTCAAGGAGATGCTTAAGTGATTTGGATGTAAGAATGTGTTGTTGTAAGTACACCTATGATTACAGGTTGAAAGGTGAGTAAGGACGATGAATCCCCTATAGCAGATGCAAATATATATATAGATCAATGATTGGAGAGCTCTATATTTGACAACTTCACAACCATACATCATGTAGGTAGTGGGTATGGTGGCAAGATTCCAATTTGCACCTATGGAATCCAACATTAAAGCAACAAAACATATATTCATATATCTAAAGGGGACTCCTGATTTTGAACTATGGCACCTTAGGATCACAAATCTTACCTTGAAAACATATACCAATGAAAAATGGGCATGAAACATTGATGATAGAAAAAGCAACAATAAAAATGCATTCTTTTGAGGACGTTGTCTTGTATCTTGGCTAAGAAAGAAACAATCATCTATATCTTTGTCCACAGCTGAAGTCAAGTATATAGCAACAACATATTGTTGTACACAAATCCTATAGATGAAAGAAGAATTGAAGGACATCCAAATAGAAAAAAATCAACCTATCACCATATGCTATGAAAATTATAGTGCAATTAGCCTCTCAGAAAATCTAGTCATGCATTCGAAGACAAAACATATCCCAATCAAGTATCACTTTATTTGAGAGCAATTTGTAGAGAAGAAAATCAAGATGGAGTATGTCAACATTAAGGAACACATTGCAAATATATTCACAAAGCCCCTACCTCAAGAATCATTTGAATATCTTCATCAAAAGATGGGGATAATATCTCTTGCATCAAAGTAGAGCACCCCTTTCATTTTGAATAGCACAATTATAGGGGGAGAAACATCATGGCAAGGGGAATAACATGATGACAGGGGGAGTAGCGTATGAGGAGATTGTTTCCATCAATAAAAAAGGGGGAGATTGTTGAAGAATTAATTGCTATTAATGTCAAAGGGATGTATATTTGAAGAATAAAATATCATAGGCTTAAATATCTCTTTAAGCCCTTTCTAATGAGCTATTGCATGCCTCATAACTAATCTCCATTGAGAATACATTATTTTTTCAAGTTAAAATTCACTTGTTTTTTACCTCTGTCAAGTCATCCTACTTAAGAACAAGTTCACCCTCTCCCCAACAGGCATGTCGGTTCAGTAAGTGATTAAAATTGTATAAATAAAAGCTATACCTCCTCCATTTTGGCCCGCAACTCATTCAAGCAAGAAGAAGTGAAGAAGAGCTCAGGTCTAAGAAATAATTCATAATTTCATATCTCATGAAGTTGGTGGAAAAGAAAAGAGGAAGCCATCTTTTCGTTTGTGGTTTCTTTGGGTTTTGGGTTATGATTTTTTGGTGATACACTTGATCAAATGTTGGAATTAATTTTTGGGCCATTTTTGTACTCGGTTCTTAGAGAATATTTGTGGAAGAATTCAACCTATCTTTAGAAAATAATTTAAACCTTATTTTAAGAAGACCTCGACCTATACAGTGGATAGATTTTAGACCTATGAACAAAACTGAGACCTATGAAGTTTCTACCTACATCTGTGATGATTATCAGACCTAGGTCAAGACAGTGCTTGAACCTATGAACATACCTCAGAACTGTGAAGTTTCAACCTACATTCATAGTGATTCTCAAAATTTAGGAAAAAGGGAGCTCGAAATTGTGAGCAAACCCCATAACTATGAAGTTTCTACCTAGATCTATGGTGATTCATGGACCTGAGGCAAGATAGAGCTTAGAAATATGAGAAAAGCTCACAACTATGGAGTTTCAACCTACATATGTGATGATTCTCAGACCTGAGGAAACATAAATCTTGAACCTGTGGAAATTTGAACTTGTTTCAAGTGCATAACTCATTCCCCTGTGAATTGTTTTTGAAGTTAATCTTCTACTTGAAGTGTGACTTTAGAGAGTCTTTTTAGGTGACCTTTTAGAGAGTCTTAAGAGTAGATTTTTCCAAACGTAAAGCAACCTCTTGGAGGAGACTTGGAGAGATTTTTTGAAGCCTTTTCGAAGACCTTTATGAGCAACTTTTGAAACATTCTTTAAGGCTTGTTAGATGAAACTTTTCATTAGAGAAATTTTGAGGTATAAAATGGGCCTCCTAAGGAATATTATAGAATAATAGTGGAAATAATAAAATAATATTAGCTTACCTCATCAAGTTTTGGAGGGAAAAAGGAAAAACCTATTTTTTCAACTCATATTTTCAACTTATGTCCCTACGAGTTTACTCAAATTTCAAGTGGGAACACTCGTTGGATGTGGAATTTAATTTTTCATCCAAGGAGTACCCATGTTGCATACTTTCGATGGACCCTACTAAATGAAAAATGTGAAATACATGAAAAACATGATTGCAATATTGTTTTTTCATGTATTTCACTTTTTTCATGTTGTTGGGTCCATAAAAAGTATGAACATGGGTACTCCTTGTGTTAGCACTGCAATTTTTCAAAGATTTTCGAAGTCTGGTCAACATTCTCCAAGGAATCAGTCTGCCTTTTCAGTTCAGTTGTAAGATGAAAGTGTCGCTGTCAAAGTGTAGTGGTGAGAAAAATTCATTTCTACCTTCATTCATTTCATTTTCCCTTTTTTACCTTTCATTTTTACAAAATGCCCAAAGTCCAACATTTAATTTTTTTCAAAACCCCTTTTTTGCTATTAAAATCCATTTTTTATAGTTAAAAAGAACCTCCGCCCTCCCACTAACACCCATATCATATTTTCTTTTAAACTTACCATATATTTCTTTTATCACAGCTCTACCTGCACCAAAACAAACCTTAGAAATATCATATATCATATGATATAATTTTCCGCACTTAATAACATTATGGACCCCTTACCCTTTCATCACAATCGAGTACTTATCACAGTTTTAACTTTCATTCACGTTACAGTTGCCATCTCCTACAAAACTCCCGATTCCCTGATTGTGATGTAAAGCGGCCCCACCTTACATTCTCATCGCACATCGCACTTCGTGAATCTTAACCTTTAACTCCCGTTCCTCATAACAAAACTCTTGATTCACAATTTGCGGTATTGTCTGGGCCCCACCTTCCATTCTCATCGCACATTGCACTTCGCGAATCTTAAACTTTAACTCTTGTCCTCATAAAAAAATCCCGATTCACGTTTTGCGGTATTGTCTGGGCCCCACCTTCCATTCTCATCGCACATCGCACTTCGCGAATCTTAACATTTAAAACTTGTTCGTCATAAAAAAATTCCCGATTCGCGATTTTCGGTATTGTCTGGGCCCCACCTTCCCTGCCACATCACCCTCCACTTATCACACATCGCCCTTGGCAATTTTTAACACTTACCTCCCATTTCTCATAACAAAACTCTCGATTTAAGATTTGCGAGTAGCCCCGCCTCCTTGCGTCGTCATCACCCCCATAAAAAATCACGTTCCCTCCCGCTTGTGTCCTATGTTTAAACGTTCCAACCCCGATCTGCGATTGCGATATATATATATATATATAAAGCGTTTTTCTCCTCCCGCTCATCATTTATTTAAAAATATCTCCTGTTAATAAAATGAAACTCCGCTATCTCTTTTAATCCACCTCCATCCCTAACACGACAAACAAGAAACCAAATGAAAGGAACAATAACAGATTTTCTCTGAAATAGATTTCTACCATTACTCTCAGTACCAGCACGTTTCTGCGAGGCACCAGGCAGCATTCAAGGAACAGGAACATGTCACTTTCACTGCTATTTACACTTTTTGTGGAGTTGGTTGCACCAGAACAGAGGAGGAATCTTCCTATAGACTGCCACATCATACAACCACTTCGAATTGTTAGCCTTGATGCTGTTTATTTTGATTATGTAAGAGCACTTTGTATTAAATTTTTAGGATAAGCCTCATCTCTTGCACAAGATGGTAATAAATTTTAGGAACATATTTACTCCTTTTGTGGGGATGACAGTTTTATATTTTCGTATATATGTGATAAACTACTATGAAGTAAGGGTTCGTGGTTTTAAAATATTAACTCATATGATCAACACTCTTTTTAGTGAATGAAATAGACAGAAAATTCTGAGGACTTATTACCATCTGGTGTGTGTATTGTCAATTTCCACTTGTGTTTCCATATATTATTATCTTCAGTTGCAGTTTGCAATTCCTCATGCTGTTATGAGTTTTTATCAGTCTCTTGACATGTTCATGTGTTTTATCAACTTTTGTTAGTCTCACATAGTGAGCCTTGTTGGTAAAATATATATACTAACAGTGGAAAGAGCATCACTCATGACAGTTATCTTTTATAATATTTCAGTGAGAATATTGTAAGACTCGAAATAGCTTTCTCTTGATGAAATACTGTTAAACTTCTACTTGTGTTAATTTATACCAAATTTAGTAGATTTATGCTTTGCAGACCTAATGTTTCATCTCTCATTTTACATTTTCTTCTCCTCTAAGGCTACAAACTCACTCTTTTCTACCACATCATGATCCAATACGCTCATTTGTAGAACTATGGATTTGACTGAAATCACTTTTCAGTGAATAAGAGTTTAAAACACCTACCAATATAATAAAAAAAATAATTAAATTTCCTTAGAGTTTAGGATGTGTTTGGTCAGGCACTTGAAGCAGTCCAAGTGCTAATTCCAGTGCCAACATCTTTTTGTGCATCTGCCAGGAGACGAAGGCCTTGAAACGAAGTATTCTCCTGATGTCTCTTTTTTTGAATTGCTGAATGTCAATTATTAATGGTGAATAAGAATTGATGACTTGAAGAAGACTGCAAATTAGTTTTCCTGGTGACTCCATAGAGAGGAAAAGGGGTTTCAAAACCTCCAACTACAAGGAGAAATTTAGAGATCACCTACTGTGACCCCAGTTGCAGACTCAAAGAAGATCGTTAAAGATGAAAAAGGAAAGCAGAGAGCAGTTGAGACCACATCTCAGTCAATGAAGAAGGTACAAAAAAAATACATTCCAAAGCAAAAGGTACCTTCATCTACTTTAGAATCAAAAGAAGTTTCAGTTTCAAAAGATCTTGCTGAAAAATCTAAAATCGAAACTACTTCCCTAGAAGATAAAGTAGATGTTGTTAATCTAAGCTCAACTGAAGGTTTTTCTCATTCCTCAATTGGTAAATATGAAATTAGTAAATTTGAAGTAAGCACTATATCATTAAAAGAGCAAAAAACAAAGTTATTAAGTATCAATAAGGAAACATAAGAGTTTGTGCTAACTGAAGGGGAGTTAAAGCAAGTATTGGCAATTGCACCTTTTCTTGATAGGGATGTTTTTACTGAAGAAGATTTTAAGACCATTTTAAATTTCCTCCAAACTCATCCTGAATACTAGTCTTCCATCACTCCTCAGCAAGAATATTTTCCTTTATCTAGAAATCTAGTTGTTGGGTCATCCTCTTCTCATCCACTAGAAGAGAGTGTTCCTGAAGGCCTCACATTCAACTTATCTGACTTCCTAGTTCAACAAATAAGGTTGAATTAACCTCAACCCCTCAAGAGAAAAAATTTGAATCTGATTCTTCTATAGAAGGTGAAGTCAACACATCCTCTATTCATCTCTTTGAGAATCCACTATTTTTAGTCCCCAAGCTTGAAGAATAAGCTCAAGATTTCCAATTTTCTACCGTCCTAAAGCAGATTTAGAATCCACAAATTGTAATTCCTATTTCCCAAAAAACTACATCAACCAGTCATCCATCTACTGTACATCAAAAAAATATGGCTCAACCTACCCTTACAAGGATGCAGTAGATAGTGGCTACAATATATTCTCCACTTGCTCTTCCTCAACCTTTGCATCCACTCCCTCAAGGAGATTACTCGAAATATCTTCCAAAATACACTTGGGAGGGAGAAGGAGTTTCTGCTGAGGAAAATTTAGTGGCTTTCTATAGTTATGCTGACAACCATAATGTCGAACATGAAGATGTATGTTCAAGACTCTTTATTCAGAGCTTGGATGGTGAAGCTTGTAAATGGTTTAGAAGTCTGCCTCCAAACTCAATAACAAGAATTGATGAATTGGAGGAAATATTTGTAAAGAAATGGGGTGATAGGAAAGACTATGTGTACTACCTTACAGAATTTGAAACTTTGAAGAAGAAACCAGATGAGTCATTGGCTGATTTTACCAAGAGGTTTAATAAGATTTATCAGAAAATTCCCAAAGAAATTAAGCCTCTTGAGACTACAGCTATGATAACTCTTGCAAATGCTCTAAATTTTGAGTTTTATTTATGGTTAAAGGCTGAGAAAGCACATGCATTGATGGATATGCAAAAGGCTGCAATTGGAGTGCAGTCTAATCTCATTGCTTCTAATAAATTGAAAATGGAGGAAGAAAAGGCAGCAAAGGACAAAAAGAAGATGAAATAAGAAAAACCTTCTTCTTCTAAGTCTCTTACAATAGAAGAAAAGATCGATCAAATGTCTAATTTAATCAAGGAGCTTGCCTCTAAGATGAAAAAATTAGAGCTTCAAAAAAAACCAGTTGCTAGAGCCAATCAAAATGAGGCAAATAGAAATCAGGTTCCCTTCAGGAGGAATGCTGATGATCAACATGTTCACCCTCCTTTGAATAATTTTGCTGAAGAAGGGCAGCAAGAACACGAGGAAGAAAATTAAGAAATAAACCTTGTAGGAGAAATCTCACAATCAACTTGTTTGAATTTGCAAGAATATGAAGACCAATCAAGGATTTATTTGTTTTTAGATGTTGAGAATGTCCAAATTTATGCAAAAAATGATAAAAATAGCAAGAAGCTCAAAACAAAAATGATCCTTTGAGGTCTAAAGGCCCTGTTCAGCAACCTCAACAAAAATCAGATTTAGAGAATAAAGTTTCCAAACAGAAGGCCAAAGTCAATGAGGTTACTCCACTCCAAAATTCGGCCCCAATATTCAAAATCACGATAGAGAATAAGGAATTATTTCCAATTTATTTCAGTTTCAAATCTGAATTGAGTAAAATCAAAATTCCTGTCCCCCTTATGGAATTGTTGAAAAATGAAACATATAAAGAGTCTTTTAAAAGTCTTCTACAACCACCTCTCTCTCCCGATTCAGTCAAACTTGAGGATGAACATCCCACTATTTATCTAGGATGTCATGTCCAAGACCAAAATGATGAAAAATCACCATCTTTCTACCTGTCACTCAATATACATGACAAATTTATGCATAATTTTCTGTTAGATTCTGGGCTTCTCACAATATGATGCTAAAGAAAGTGATGGATGAATTGGGATTAGAGATCACCAAGCAAAACCATGACCTCTACACCTTTGATTCCAAAAAATTCAAGTGCCTTGGAGTAATTAAGGACTTGGTTGTTTCTCTTACCCAACTACCTATGAAAAGCTTAGTGATGGAAATTGTAGTTGCGGACATTCCTTTTATATTTGAGATGCTACTTTCCAGATCTTGGTCTAAAAAATTGGGAGGTACCCTTGAGATGGACATGTCATATGCCACCATCCCAATGTTTGGAGGGGAATTCAGAAGGCTGTATAGGGAAACCCAAATGGCCTACATCATTAGTGATCAACATAATCCTTCAAACCATCCCATATATTCTGAAGAAAAGGAATTGGGGTCGTCAATACTACACCTTTCTGCTGATAATAACAATTTCCAGCGTGAAATAAGTGAAAAACAACACTTTCTATGTACAAATGAGCAACATTTAGAGGGAGGACAGATATGGAAATTGTATTTTGACGGAGCTTCATCAAGAGAAGGATTAAGAACCGGTGTAGTCCTATTTTCTCCTACTCAGAAAAGGGTAACTATATCATATAAACTGCAATTTTCTACCACTAACAACACTACTGAATATGAGGCGCTTGTGCTGGGTATGAAGGCAGTGAAAGATTTGGGAGTGGAGAAGCTAATTTATCTTGGTGATTCAGAGTTGGTGATAAGGTAGGTGAGAAAAAACTACCAAGTAAAAAATTCCAAGTTGAAAAATTATAGGAATGAAGTTTGGGACTTGATTGAGCATTATTTTTCAGCATTTAATATAAATTTTGTCACTAGAGAGGAAAATCAAATGGCTGATTCACTAGCTCTTGCTACTAGTAATTTCAAAGTTCTTGTAGATGTCAAGGTAGCCTATGATGTTCAAACAAAAAATAGGCCTTCAATTCCTGATAACATCAAATACTGGCAAGTATTTTAGGATGACAAGAAATTAAAAAATTTTTAGAGTGTGTTGAACAGTTTGCAGACATGCAAATTGATGATGAGCACGACATTGTTGAAAATCAAAATAGCAGGCCTTTTAAGAAAACCATGGTTGGAAGAACATTATAGATCTGAAAAGTAACTATATTCCTAAAGGCTTAGTTCCTTTAGAAATATTGTTTGATAATAATGATGTTTTTTTGAAGCCTGAAATTAAAGTTGATGGAGAGAGTACAATAGAATGTAACATTAGCACAGAAGATCAGCCAAAATTAGTCAAAGTTTCCAAATTCCTTTCTCTTGAAACCAAAACAAAATATATCAAGTTGTTGAAAGAATTTGTTGATATTTTTGCATGGTATTATAGTGAGATGAAAACTTATGATAGAAGAATTATGGAGCACAAGATTCCTTTGAAAATAGATGCAAATCCTGTAGCACAAAATATCAGACATATCAATCCCATGCTGCTCCCAATCATTGAGAAAGAAATAAGAAAATTATGGGAAGCAAAAATAATTCTTCCTTTGATAATTTCTAAATGGGTAGCTAATATAGTCCAGGTTCGGAAAAAGAATGGAGAGATAAGAATTTGTGTCGATTTCCGCAACCTAATCTGGTGTTCATTGAACGATAACTATCCACTGCCGAAGTTGGATTATATTTTGTAGAAGGTTGTAGGATCCAAAAGATTGTCAATGATTGATGTATTTTCAGGCTATAATCAGATTTCAGTTGGCAGGAAAGACAGAGAAAAGACATCATTTACGACACCCTGGGGTACATTCATGTACACCAAAATTCCATTTGGTCTGATAAATGCAGGCACAAATTTTCAGTGGGCAATGGATATTGCCTTTGTGGGAGAAAAAGACAGATTTGTAGTCATCTATTTGGATGACATCACAGCGTATTCAAAATCTAATGAAGACCACTCGAAACATTTGAAACAAGTTTTTGACAAAGGAAAAAAGTTTGGTTTGTCCTTGAACCCAAAAAGGTCATCCTTTGTTGTCCAAGAAGGAAATTATTGGGACATATTGTCACAGAAAGTGGCATTTGCATTGATCCGGGAAGAGTAGAAGCTATTAAGAAGATTGGTTTGCCAAGGAATAAAAAATAATTGCAGCCATTTTTAGGGAAAATCTATTTTCTGAGGCATTTTGTTCCTAACTTTGTAGAGCTGATCAAACACATAAATGTCTTGCTGAAAAAAGATGCAGAATTTAAATGGTGAGATAAAGCAAAGAATTCATTTTCAGAAATCAAGTCTGCCTTGACTGAAGCTCCAATTTTGATTAGTCCTGATTTTGAAAAAGATATTCAGATTTTTTCGTATGTTTCAGAAGAAAAAATTGCAACTGTCTTGTTATAGAAGAACAAAGAAGGTTTTGAGTAGCCTATTTCATTTTTCAGTCGTGCTTTAAGGGATGCTGAATTAAAGTACAACTTGATTGAAAAACAAGCATATGCACTAGTTAAGGCTTTGAAGTCTTGTCAAGTTTATGTGCTGCATTCAAAAATAGTTTCTTTTCTGCCCAATATCACTGTTAAAGATGTTTTTGCTGGACAAATGGCAGAAGGGGACGATCACTGACCAAAATTTTGGAATTTGATATTGAGATCAGACCAACTAAATTGATAAAAGGTCAAGGCTTGGCTCGCTTGATAGCTGAATATAACTACAAGACTTTAAATCTGAACGTAGAGGAAGCTGAAGGAGAAGATGGAAAAGGTATTTCTAATTATCCTGAAATATTTCATTCATATTGGTACAAGGATATAGTATACTTTTTGTTAAATTTCAACTGTCCCCCTGAAATGGAGAAGTTAAAAAGGAGAGCTGTGAAGTATTGCATTTTGGAAGACCATCTTTATTGGAAGGACCCTTTTGGAGTCTTATTAAGATGTGTAGATGAAACTGAATCCCAAGAGATTATGATAGAGATACATGTAGGAGTGTGTGGAGGGCATTTGTATTGGAAAACCATTGCAAACAAAATATTGAGAGCTGGCTATTATTGGCCAACTCTTTTCTCTGATGTTTTTGCAAAAGTTAGGAGCTGTGTCGAATGTCAGAAATTTTTTGGTAAACAAAAATTGCTAACATTACCTCTTATTCCTATTTCAGCAGATGTTCCTTTCCAGCAGTGGGGGTTAGAATTAATTGGTGAAATTCATCCACCTTCATCAGGACATCATAGATGGATTATCACAGCTACATAATATTTTACTAAATGGATTGAAGTTGTACCAACCAGGAATGCTATTGATACGGTAATTATCAAATTTCTACTGGAAAACATTATGTCAAGATTTGGTTGTCCACAGAAGTTATTAATTGATAATGTAATGGCCTTTAAGTCTACTAAGATGTACAAATTTTGTCAGCAATATGGAATTGAATTGATTCATTCCACGCCTTATTACCCTCAAGATAATGGATTAGCTGAGTCATCCAATAAAAGTTTGGTGAGCATCATTAAGAAAATTCTGCCTAAAAATAAGAGAAATTGGGACACTCAGCTAGTACATGCTCTTTGGGCAGATAGGGTAAGTGGTAAAAAATCAATTGGAATGTCTTTGTTTCAACTTGTATATGGTACTAATGCCGTAATGCCTTTGAAATTAGCTCTTCCTGTGATGAAGTTCCTGTAAGATGAAGTTGATGATGAAAATACAATCCAAAGGAGAATGCTGCAGTTGATAGAGGCACACCAAATCAGAGAATCACTGATGGATAAAACATAGAAGAATCAGACTAAAGTTAAATCTATTTTTGACAAAAGAGAAAATCAACAATTGTTTCAGGAGAATGATTTGGTGCTGTGCTGGGATGCCAGGAGAGAAGACCATTGAAAGCATGTTAAGTTTGAAAATTTGTGGTTTGGACCATTTAGAATTGCTGAAGTTCTGGAAAAAAATACTTTTCTGCTCAAACATCTGGATGATGATCAGCTAACTGGAGGCTCAGTGAATGGTCATTTTCTTAAAAAGTTCTTTGTTTAGTAAGTTAGTTGAGTCATTCCCTTGTAAATATCCGTTGTGATGTGTTAATAAAACTCCATGCCCAATGGTACTTGTGTTTGTATATATGGTCAGTCTTGAGTACAGTCAATTAATGGTTAGTCCTAGTCATAATTTCCAAGACGTCTTCCGAATTTAAAGAGTTTTTAAGGCACTGATTCTACATTCCTTGAAGCCTCACAGGGAGGACTTCATCCCCAATAGGAGCCACTGTTAACACTACATTTTTTCAAATATTTTCAAAGTCTGGTCATCATTCTCCAAGGAATCAATTTTCCTTTTCAGTTCGGTTGTAAGATGAAAGTGTCATTGTCAAAGTGTACTAGTGAGAAAATTTCATTTCTATCTTCATTCATTTCATTTTCCAAAAAATCCAAAGTCCAGCATTTAATTTCTTTCAAACCCCTTTTTAAATATTAAAATCCATTTTTATAGTTAAAAAGCAGCTCTGCCCACCCACTAACAACCATATCATATTTTCTATTAAACTTACCATATATTTATTTTATCGCAGCTCTACCTGCACCACAGTAAACCTTGGTAATATCATATATCATATGATATAACTTACCACACTTAATAACATTATGGAACCCTTACCTTTTCATCGTAATCGTCTTATTGCAGTTTTAACTTTCATTCATGTTACAATTTTCATCTCCTAAAAAACTCTCGATTCCATGATTGCGATGTAAAGTGGTCCCACCTTCCATTCTCATCGCACATCGCACTTTGTGAATCTTAACCTTTAACTCCCATTCTTCATAACAAAACTCCTGATTCACGATTTGCGATATTTTCTGGGCCCGACCTTCCATTGTCATTGCACCTCACACTTCGCGAACCTTAACCTTTAACTCCCATTCCTCATAACAAAACTCTTGATTCACGATTTGTGGTATTGTCTGGGCCTCACCTTCCATTCTCATGATCGCACATCGCACTTCACGAACCTTAACCTTTAACTCTCATTCCTCATAAAAAAACCCCTGATTCACGATTTGTGGTATTTTCTTGGCCCCACCTTCCATTCTCATCGCACATCGCACTTCGCGAATCTTAACCTTTAACTCCCGTTCCTCATAACAAAACTCTCGATTCATGATTTGCGGTATTTTCTGGGCCCCATCTTCCCTGCCACATCACCCTCTGCTTATCACACATTTCCCTTCGCAAGTTTTAACACTTACCTCCCATTTCTCATAAAAAAACTCCCGATTTGCGATTTGTGAGCGACCCCACCTCCTTGCCTCGTCATCACCCCCATCACAAATCACGTTCCCTCCCGCTTATGTATTATGTTTAAACGTTCTGACCCCGATATTTTATTGTGATATATGTATAAATGGTTTTTCTCCTCCCGCTAAGCATTTATTTAATAATATCTCCCGTTAATAAAATGAAACTCCGCTATCTCTTTTAATCTGCCTCCATCCCTATCACGACAAACAAGAAACTAAAGGAAAGGAATAGTGGAAGAGTTTCTCTGAAACAAATTTCTACCATTACTCTCAGCACCAACACATTTTTTGCAAGGCACCAGGTAGCATTCAAGGAACATGCACACGTCACTTTCGCTATTGTTTACACTTTTTGTGCAGTTGGTTGCACCAGAACAGAGGAGGAGTCTTCCTATAGACTGCCACATCATACAACCACTTCGAATTGTTAGCCTTGATGTTGTTTATTTTGATTATGTCATAGCACTTTGTATTAAAGTTTTAGGATAAGCCTCATATCTTGCATGAGATGGTAATAAATTTTAGGAACAAATTTACTCCTTTTGTGGGGATGACAGTTTTATATTTTTGTATACATGTGACAAACTTCTATGAAGTAAGTGTTCGTGGTTTTAAAATATTAACTCATATGATCAGTAATCCTTTTAGTGAATGAAATAGACATAAAATTCTGAGGACTTATTACCATCTGGTGTGTGTATTGTCAATTTCCACTTGTGTTTCCATATCTTATTATCTTCAGTTGTAGTTTGAAATTCCTCATGCTGTTATGAGTTTTTATCAGTCTCTTGACATGTTCATGTGTTTTATCAACTTTTTTTAGTCTCACATAGTGAGCCTTCTTGGTAAAATATATATAATAACAATGGAAAGAGCATCACTCATGACATTTATCTTTTATAATATTTCAGTGAGAATATTGTAAGACTAGAAATATCTCTCTTGATGAAATATTGTTAAACTGTTGACTTGTATTAATTTCTACCAAATTTAGTAGATTTATGCTTTGCAGACCTACTGTTTCGTCTATCATTTTACATTTTCTTCTCCTCATAGGCTACAAACTCACTGTTTTCTACCACATCATGATCCAATACCCTCATTAGTATAACTATGGATTTGATTGAAATCTCTTTTCAGTGAATAAGAGTTTAAACCACCTATCAATATCATAAAACAAATCATTAAATTTCCTTAGAGTTTAGGATGTGTGTAGTCAGGCACTTGAAGTAGTCCAAGCGCTGATTCCAGTGCCAAAACCTTGGATGCAAAATAAAATTCTGCAACCAATGAGTGCTCCCACTCAAAATTTGAGTAAAATCATAGAGAGATAAGTTGAAAATACAAGTTGAAAAAGTAGTTTTATTTTGTTAATCTTTTTACCCTTTCACTCCAAAAATGTTGAATGATCCCTCATAGTTGACACCATCATATTGAATCCTATTGGTTATTATATAGTAGACTTTTGTTGTACATTTTTTTTATGAGACACATTTTTTACCTCAAAATTTATTTAATGGGAGCAATTTTTAGGATTATTGGAGTAGCCTATAAAGTGTCTTTGAAGCAGACTTGAAGTATTATTGAGAAAAATTTGTATACTTAATTGAAGCAGACCTTAGAGTGAACTTTGAAGAAGATTTGAAGCTGACTTTAGAAAATCCTTTGAGCCATCAATGAAGAAGTATTTGAAGTAGTTAAAGGTTGGAGCCTTGCTCAAATATTGAATAGGTCACTACAAGGAAAATACCCTCTAGAAGAGGTTATAAAGGAGGTTTTTAGTGTTATAAAATTGGCCAAAAGTGTCAAATTTTTTTTTGCTACAACATCTATTTATGGTTACGGAGGTTTTGGTGAAGCTTTTAATGTAAATTCGACACAACTAAGAAAAAAGGGCGGCCGGAGGTAATTATGGATGTTTTTTTCATCGGTGCGCTAATAAGGATTTAACGCACTGGTGCGTACCTGTAGCTGGAGCCCCGAGGCGGTCGAAGGTGAATGAACTGGGGCATTAAGGTATAAAACAACACCAGGCGTAGTGTTGGTGATACAACGCATGGGGCCGTTCTAATTGGTCTTGGGATTTGAGTGGTGCCCATAGGTCGTATCAACGTGTCGGTGCGTAGACTAATAGAAACACACTGGTGTAAGAATACACGCACTGGTTTTCATTTTGCATTTTTTAGAAACATCGACCTGTGACAGTGCAATTATTGTGATTGTTTTAAATTCATTATTCATCAAAAGTCGAAACATCTTATAACAATATTCATATTAATTAAATTTTTATTAATGCATTTTAATGTGATGTTTGGATTAATTTGTTATATCATATCATAATTATTGTACTTTTTAAAAATTCATTATTCATCAAAGGTAGACACATATATATCTTATAGCAATATTCATATGAATTAAGTTTTTATTAGTGCATTTGAGAACGACAATGGAGAACGCAATAGAACAAATTAAAACATATTTTATTATATATATATATATATATATATATATATATATATATATATATATATATATATATATATATATATAGATATATATATAAGACATTCTTTGCCATACAAAATGGGACAGTTATTGGTATCCCTTTATCTTTCAATTGGGACACTATGTCCATTACATTAAAGAAAATGTCTGATTTCATAGACATATTTCAAAAAATGCAATGCCTTGCTTTGAAATCCAAACATAGTGATCATCATTCTTCGCTTGAACTGCTGTCACTGCTAGAGCTACTTCCATAACTTGGGTTATTTTCAGGAATGTTTTGTTCACAGTGTTGATTTTTTTCTTCTTCTTCACCTTCCATCTACAAACATAAAAACAAACTGTAATGAGTGTATATACATTGGTGAGAATAATGAAAATTGCAATGTTAAATAATATACATTAATGTAAATCGAAAAGAAATGACGTACCAATGCAACAATTGACTCATAAACTATATACATTCTTTCAAAACCATGTAACATACCATATTTCAAGATTTGATCTGTTGGCACAGTTCCATACTTTGTTTCCTGCAAGTTTTATACCCCATAAAAAATCATATATTTAATATAAAAGATTTATTTTTTCTATTAATTATAGACAGAGCTAAGTAAAACAAGATCAATAGATGCTTACAAATTCCACAATTAAGTTATGATATGCCAACATATACTCACAACCCATATTTAACCCAATTTCAATCAATTCCTCTGATGGTTCTTCTTTCTATGTTAGCACTTGTTTGAAGACAATCTATGATGATTTTTGTAAAACAACTTAAATAATACAAAAATGAAATCTAGTTAAGTTGTTATAAGGAAGTAACAATTACTCACAAACTTAGATATCAATCCTTTTCTTCCTGTTTTATGTGCCGAATGGGTTCCATTAATAGCAAGTTCACGGTGCGCCATAATGAAATAGTGCACCGATGCCATATGTTACATATGGCGCACTGATAAAAACATATTTTATTTTTATCACTGTACTTCCATGGTGCGCTAGTATAACAAAGCGCATCGGTGCGCTATTTTATGCACGGTGCATCGACGAAAAAAAAATCTGTTTTTTTTTTTAAAATTCACGTAAGGGCCAACATGGATTGGGATTTGACTATGCAAGTCATCCCGTGGGTTGGATGTCTTATAAATATACAATCCCTATAAATATAAATTGAAAAGCCCCAATTCTGAAATTATAGAAAGACTGAGAAGAAAGGGAAAAAACAAAAAGAATCTAGGGTTTTTGTTTCTAAAAATGGATTTTTTTTTTTTGAAAGCTGCAAAAAAGGTAAAAAAAATGAAGAAAAAAGTAAAAAAACAATAAACTTTGATTTTGTTCTTGTACTTCATAAAAAAATTACAGAAAAAGTAAAAAAAAACAATAAACTTTGATTTTTTCTTTTACTGCATAAAAAAAACTGCAGGAAAAAAGTAAAAAAAACTATAAACTTTACTCACATCGTTTGAAATTCTATGGTGCAAGGTTTGAATCACCAGAGGTTTGGAATTCTGATTGTCTAAATACTTCTGTTTGAACGTATTTCCCTATTCCACAGTGCTCTCGTGCTCTGTTTGCTCCAGGTATGTATCCTGCAAATCTTTGGTTGAATTTTTTTGCAAAAATAATGAAATAATTAAAAGTGTTTAGTATTTAAAGAAATGTTTTATGAAATTAGATTTTCGAAAATATTTTTCCGCCCATTTTTCAATTTACCGTTTTTTGTTTCACTTAAATAAAAGAGGGTTGCACTTTTTTTATTTGCGGTTATTTGTTACCGGTGCGTTCCTTAATCGAACCGCACTGGTGTGTCCCTTAATCAAATCGCACCAGTGCATCGGGTTATAAAACGGAATCGGTGCACAATACCAAAAATGCACCGGTGCGGTTATCTGTACATTACGCACCGAAATTACATTTAGGTTTGTGCACCAAAATTTATTGTTGTTTTGCTCAAATGCAGGGAGAAAATATCATATTATATGGAATGGACAATTCTTCAAAATCCAGCTCGTTCCATAATATTTCTGAAAGTCCATCGCAAAGTTCTCCCTATCCATCTGGAGACGTAATATTTACTTCAGATTTGTTTATATTTTCACTATCTAATTGAATTTATGTTTTTTATCCATGCACTCAATCATGCACAACTTAATTAAATTTATAATGTATACAAATTTGCAGGTTCATGCAGATTCAACATCAAGTTCAGATGCACAAAATGTTCAAACTACTCCAAAACGTCGGAAGTTCTTATCAAGGGCTGCATACCACAAGGCACATTTGGTAGATGAAAATGGACAGCTGCTTCACCCTACCAATTGTAACAATATTGCATCTTCTAGCCACAATCCCGGGACAATGATGGTAATTATAATTATAATTTTTTGGTATATATATTGATTAATATGTAATTATTTCAATGTCAAACCAATTTATGAACATGCAATATTGTCAACGTGGTTACTAATTGATATCATATATTTTGTACTAATCATGTTCATTTTTTTTTTTTTAATTATTAGGATTCTAGTGATGATGAACAACCTACCTACCCATCACAACAGAGAGGAATGGTAGATGAATTTAAGGAATTATGGGATGGGATAAATGTATACAATGTATCAAGACCCATCACAACAGAGAGGAGTTTTACATTGTATGGCATATGTGCTTACATGACACATGATTATCCAGGCTTAGGAGTTTGCTCTGGTAAATGACATGTTTAATTTAATGATTTGTTTATATATGTAACAATATTATTTCACATATTAGTTATTTAATTCATTGTAATATTTGTTCTGATATTCATGATATTATTTAATGTGCCATGCATATTAATTAATGTATACAAATATAATCTCGCAGGTCTTGTAACAAAAGGGTATTTTGGATGTAAATTTTGTGGACCTTCTCTTAAAGCTAGATGGTCCAAGGACCTATGAAATCCAGTGCATGATTGCTCCAGGGTATTCCTACCAGAACAACACCCTTACAGAAGAGTAGCATCCACTTGCAATGGTAAACGAGAGAGAACCCAAAGGCCTCCAATAATGACACCAGTTGAACGGCTTAGAGCATATGAGAGAGAGAAGGAGAAGGAGTTCATAGAAATGTTCGATTCAAATGGGGAGCCTATGTTTGATGATCCAGATTTCTTTGACACCTATGTTGAGAAATTGCCCATTGGGATGAAAAGGAAATCTATATTTTATGACCTCCCATATTGGGAGCATCTTAAGATTGCCCACTTATTAGATCCCCTGCATATATTTAAAAATGTTTCATCTTCTTTAAGGAGGCACATATCATCGAAACAAAGTGACACATTGGCTATTAGGAAAGATCTTATTACTTAAAAAACTAAAAAGAAACATTGGCCAAGATGATTAAAAAGTATGGGATTAGAGGCAGGCGTTGGTCCCTCTAATTCATGGTTTTTCAAAGAAGGTGATGTCCCATGGATTTAAAAAAAAAGATGATATATATTTGGCAAAGGAAGTTATAATGGATGTGAAGGTGCCACTTCATACGAGTCTTCACTACGACTCTGCTTCACCGTGGATGACCATTTGTCGGGGTTGAAATCGCATGACCATTTGAATCTTCTAAGAGTGTGTATAATTTCAAAAGCATGATTTTATTATTTTTTATATTAATAAATTTTATCCCATGCAGGGATCATAAAACATAACTAATTTTTTATATTATTGCACGTGTTTATAACTTTGCAGTGTCATTATCCTTTGTTCATGCATGGGTGTGTGAAACATGAATTCCCTCAAGACCTAGGACGTGCCATATCTAAATTATCTGCATTTTTATGTTGGATCACGTCAAAGGAGATTCATGCGGCTAGCATTCCACGGTGGCGTAAAGAGATAGTTGAGATTGTTTGTATTTTTGAGAAGGAATTGCCGACGAGTTTCATGGACTTACAGGTTCATCTTCTAATCCACCTAGTAGATGAGGTTGAATTAGTTGGGGTGGTTTCTTGTCGTTGGATGTTATTCTTAGAGAGGTACATGAAGAAATTGAAAGGTTTTCTTTGACAAAGGGAAAAACCAGAGGGGTATATGGTAGAGAAGTATATATCGTATGAGTCTTTCTATTATGCCAGTGAGTACATCAAGCAGATCGACAACAGACCAGGTGCGGTGATTTGGGATGATGAAAGGGATGAAGACAAAAGAGAAGGGGAGTTGCTCCAAACGAGTGGAAAAAATCACTTGATAAAGAGTAAGAGACTTGTAATCTTTCAAATTTACCAAAAGTAATTAATATTCATGTTGAAATTCGATATAATGTATATTTTGATATCTAAGTACTATATAATGTTGGTTTGATGTCATCAGTGAATGCAGAAATTGAAGCAATCAATAAATTAATTTTTTGCAATTTTGAAGTGACACAACCATGGGTCGCATTGTACGAACAAAAGAGGATGAAGTGGGATAGTGACAGGAAAGAATTCAGATGGTTGAATTGTAGAAGTGTGCCTTACCCTGATTATTTAAAAGAAAATATGCCAAAAATATTCCCCAACAGTTGGGTTGCTGACCAAGTCAGAGATAAATACGGTGCTACCGGTCGTTACCCGCGTGCTGAAGAGGATGTGCTAAACGTAGGGATTGGGTGCAGCAACTCGGTAATAATATTTTTAATTTATATGTAAATTTGAAACTTATATTAAGAAATTTACATTTCATATTTTAACTGTTGGGTTATTATAAGACACATGACACTATGATTTTTTCAACTTTTTTATAATATGTGCATTTGTTCCCATCTATGTGGGCATATTGACACCATTTTCGCATAGAAAATGTCGATGCTGGAAATATCACACAAGACTGTGGAGTGGAAATTGAATTCAATCAATCTAGTCAATCTAGCCACCGTGATCAAAACGTAGTACGAGGGACGTTAGGTTACATCAAAAAGATACAAGAGATCATAGAAGTGGATTTCTCTTCTTTCCAATGTGTTATTTTTAGGTGCAAGTGGTGGGACACCTTTGATCAGAATAATGTAAAGGAAGATCATGATAGTAGGCTGATATGTATCAACTCTAGAAAGATGTGGGATGAAGCTAAGGAGCCCTATGTTTTCCCTAAACACTGCAACTAGGTGTTTTTTTACCTAGATGTGTTGGATAGGGATTGGTGGTTCGTATTGACACATGACCCTAGATCAAAACATATTTTTGAGAACAATAGTGTTATCATGCTATGCGAGCTAGAAGATAATGAGGGTGATCATGAGAACCGAGAGTGATATGATACATGTGTTATTTCATCAATATTTATACTTTTTAAGATGGGTTTTTCAAAACATTATAATATGTATTTTGAATTAATTGGTAATTTGCATTGTGTTAATGCTAAAATCAATAATTCACTTGATAATTATTTGCAATTATGTTGATCTAAAAAACAATGGCGTATTGTATAAATTAGTTTTTTTTTGTATCTAAGATCATAATAAAATAATGATAATTTTAAAGTACATGAATTTATTTTCATTATTTAAAAATTTTAATAAATTCATTTCACATTAATACAATTAAAATTTTGCAAATATTTTACATACAATTACAATTAAAATTAGGATTAAAATTAGAATTACAATTTTACAATTTCACATACAATTACAATTACAATTTTACAATTTCACATACAATTACAATTACAATTTTAGAATTTTACATACAATTACAATTTTAGAATTACAATCAATTCACAGTAATAAAATTAAAATTTTACAAATATTTTACATACAATTAGAATTAGAATTAGAATTACAATTTTACAATTTCACGTACAATTACAATTACAACTACAATTTTAGAATTTTACATATATACAATTACAATTTTACAAATTAAAAAATTACAATTACCATTACAATTTTACAAATTTACATATATACCATTATTAGTACAATTTTAGAATTTTGCATACAATTAGAATTACAAATATTACAATTTTACAATATCATGATCATTTAGTATTAAATTAATTAATAAACATCACGTTCATGATAACCATTGTACAAACATCATATTTGACTAAAAAACACATTCAAAATCGCTAACAATTATTATGATCATGATCATCTAACAAAACACAATTAACATTATATATTAACATATTCATCACAACACAAACATCAAATATACATCTCATGTCAAATAACTCATGCTATCGTCATGTACACATTAAACGCACATATCTAAGATGACCTAACAATATACACATCATGATGATCACCAACATGTAAATTAAGTACAACTGCCGCATGAACATAAAATACATGGACCATATATATATATATATATATATAACTAAATAATGTTAAAAATATGCAACTGTAATATAAATGTCATGGATCAGCTGGTGGTAGTACAACATCAATATCACTACTAGTGGAGGCCTACTTAGTCAATGGTGTAGCCTCGACGGTCGATGGTCCAGTGCCCTGCTCATGATCATGAGTACTCGTGGATGCTGCAGGCTGCTGACTGGACGTGGCTGATGGTCCAGCCTCATCTCCATGATGACTGCTGCTGGATGCTAGTGGAGGCTCATGCTCATCTGACGCGGCGTGAGGTGAACGATCATTTGATGAAGAGTCGTTGCTCATGGATTGTCCATCACTTGCTACGTCATGACCACCCCTATAACGTTCAATAGTCCTTGTCAGTCGCGTAAAAGTTGTCGTAACTCCTACGACATGCCGCATCAGGTTGTACATGTCATGCGACATGCCTCTCCACATCTGTAATAGGCTAGCATCAGCCTCTATGTCTTTGTAATGAGTGGGCCTAATGCCTGCCTCAACAATCAATGCACTGAGTTGGTCGCCCAACTCCATCCATTATCTAGCATCATGTCGATCGTGCCTTGCACCGGCCTCCTAATGATGCTCGACATCTGCCATGCCCTAATCATCATCAGCTGGATCCACACCTAGATCATGTGGTACTGATGCAGGGATTCTGCATAAGTCAGATTCTTGCGCACAATAAAACGTGTGCTCTCTTTAGACATTAATCCGAACACAAAATCTCATATGAACTATCTATATTTAATACAGAATATGAAGAGCGAGCTAAACAGTAACTAAATAATTGTATAAAATACAACCAGAAATTTACAAATGCAAACCATTCATTGGTCGAATATTACAGTCATTGGCCTCTCGGCCCTCACCCTTCACATGAACTCTCACGCTAATTCTCTCTATCTCTCATTGTCACAAGCTTCATATTTATACACAATTATGAATTAACTCCAATCCATGATTTCATCCACATAAATCTCAACCAAATCCTAAAATATCTTTACCCCTTATTTGACTCAACTAAGTTCCATTTAAGGAACTCCTAATCCCTAAATTATCTACTCAACTCAATTCCCTCATATTCTCAATTAATTGAGAGAATATTTACAATAATCCTCACACTCAGATATTTCTCTCTTAATTTATTAAAAATGAGCATAATAATTTATAAAACAATTAAAAATACGTCACCCCCTATTTACACAATATTTCAAAGAAAATCAAGCAGGATGCTCCTACATCAGATTCCCCATGTAGAGAAGTTTTCATAGACTCCTGTCTATGAGGTTTGTCACTTTTTTGTAGTAATGCAACAACCACAAGTCTCCATGAATTTCTCCCTCCAGGATTCGAAATTTTGTTTTGTCGTTGGTCCTTTAAAGTATCAACTCCATTTTGTAATTCATCACTCACTCTGTCAATCGGATTCCATCGGTCTTTACAACAATTGCTTCTGCCAATTCCTCGAAGTAACTCCTCTTTGTTTGATGCTTTCGTCTCCAATTGTGCTGAACACTCAACTTTCTGAAATGAAGAATAATCAATAACTTGTTCTTGATCACAACTATAGTCATTTATTTCTCCTATAGTAACAAATTTCTCATTCGTTGTTGTACCTGCATTCATCAAGAAACTATTAGTTTAAAAAACACAAGACCTTTCGGCCTCTTTTGATGCTTCAAGCACCAATCTCCCATCATAGTCTTTCTGGATTTCAGTAGATCCTGTTTTGAATTGCTGGCTGCTTTCATCTTTATCTTGCTGGTTCAATACTTCTGCTTCCTTTATGTCTCTAAGGACATAAGTTTCTTGCTGCTCCTGATCTTTCATCTCATCTCCAAATACTTTATGCTCAATTTCTCTGATTTCAACATCATATTTATTTATGTTTCCTTTTGTATCCACAACGACATTATTATATGAAAAGTTATAAATTTCACTCAACTCTATAAATGTTAAAAACATTTCATCCTTATCACACATGGTAACTTCAACCTCTTCTGTATTAGGTTCTGTAAGTTTCATCTCCCCTTTAGGTTCCTTAAGCCATCGTTCCAAGAACTCTATTTTCGTGTGAAATATTTCCATCATTTCATCACAACCTTCATTCTCAGTTTCATTCTTCTTTTGGCAATCCTCTTGAGTTATCCTGGTTTTTGTATCATCATATTGCACAATTATGTCAGCAATTTCATTAAACAAATTCATTTGTTTACCTCCTCAGAAAATCACTTCAAAATTTTCATTATGCTTCTACTCCATAACAACTTCAACTGGCTGTCTTACACCAAACAAGAATTCATTTATGATTTCTTCCTGCTACAAAAAATCAGTACCTTCCTTCTCCGATAGGAATTCTCCTTTATACTTCACCTTAAGAGTTTCATTCATCTCTGTGATAGTTTCACCAGACTGTCCACCATCTTCCACATATCCTGAAAACATGCACAAACTATGAGTTTTAAAAATACAAGGCTTCATAGCCTCATCTGCTTTTCTTGTCAACATATCTTCGAATTGTTCTGAACTATTCCAATAGTCTATGAGATCTTTCTCATTGATCTCGTCACCTAGAATTTCACCCTGTTCTAGGCCACAAATGGAAACTTCCATTTTTAGCTTAGCCTCTCTGATTTCTCCAAATATCAATTGCACACTCATCATCTGCTCGAGCTTCCTCGGCTCTTATGTCAATTGTATGTTTACCTGCTGTCCTTTCTTTGCGTGTAGCCTCTGCCACTTCAATTTCTTCCTCATGGTCCAACCATGTCTCTGGTCTTTATTTCTCTGTAACAATTCCATCAATAACTCAAGGTGAACTGCTATCTCTGCTTTCTCCCACTCATATTATTCATTAGTCAAATGCTTACATATGCCATTTTCCTTGGCATTTTTCTTCTTCTTCCTTCTACTGCGGTCTTTCTTAGAACCTCTGAAATGACTATCACCAGTCATCTTCTCCTCCTTTGTGAACTTCATCTATTCACATGTGGATTTTATTCGAATCCCCTTTTCAGCAAGCCTCCATACTTGCCATTTAGCAATACATTCTCTCTTCCTGCGCTTGACCTCTTTCGGTTCTCTATCTTGGAATCATCTCTGGTAAATTCTCTTGTTCCTCTTGGTTGCAAACAACAAATTTAGTAATGCTTGTGTTACAATGACCAACTCTTTGGGTGTCGGGCTCCGCTGATCATGCACCTAATTACATTGAAACCTTTGACTTGGCTTACAACTCTTTGACTCTAGACTTTACATCAATTCTTCATCTTGGATGAAAATACATCCTCTTTTACAATAACTCATTGGTTTAACTTGACTCAAGCTATCCAAATTTTTATTTGACCTTAACCTCTGATTTGACTTCAAGGCTTGACCCAATAATTACAATAGTGGATATTTTGACTCTAATTCAAGTTATACAACATACCAATGAACATCCACCCTTAATACATTTTCATGATGTAAAATCTTTATTGTCTCTCATACTCCACTTTTATGAAAATATCATTAGTCTCCCATTATCACTTCACATGATACTGAAGCCTTTAAATTGAAATGCAATCCATTTTCCTCAAGATTTATTTTATGGTGAAAATAAATAACACATTGAATTTTCAACATTCAAAAATAAGTTTTTGAAATGAATTATCATATCTCATGCTCCCTTTAAGGTTATTTAATAAACCTCCTCTTCGTAATTCAAAATCTCCAGAATCCACTCTTCATACCATAACCTTTTCATCTTAGTGCAGATAGTTTTCCTGTACTTCCATGCAGCTCATTCTTTGCAGTGAAAGTTCTCATACAACACCATCTCTCTTCAATGCACAAAAACAATTCCTTTATAGGAATTTTCCAAAACTTTCTTTTAATATGGTGACATCAACACATTTCTTCGCCCACAAAAAACACAAAACATACTTGAGCCATATTTTTATATCAACTTCTGAGATGGGTTTCAATTCCACTCTTTCATAAAATTTATAAAAGAATTAACTTCTCGAGTATGAAAAGGGAAATTAAATCATCCAATTTTTAAGAACACCTTTAATCAATGAATATTGATTCATTCATTGAACATTTTACCTTGGTGTCGCTTTGCATTCTCCAAGTGACCCTCAACAATCACCACCGATCTTCACGTATTTCTAATGCGATTTCTCATACCAGCAATTCTTAGCGAATTCTCTGGGGTATAAAACTCTGAAAAAGCTTCCACAAGACAACCGTCGATACCCTGAACACGAATCTACTCTTTCTAAGATACTTGAAGCCTTCAAACCCAGAAAAAAATACCAGAAGATCATAGTCGATTCAAAATTCTTTTAAAAACATCTCACGTGATGTCAACATTTAAAATACCACACACAGATCAAGGAATACTGCTACACTTCCACTGTGCTAGTGAATCCACCATAATAATCAATCTTCCCCTAATCAATTTTCTTCCCAAAAAATTGACGTAGAAAAACAAATTCCCACTTTAATGTTTAGAAAAGCAAAATCATTAAATTTTACTAAGTCCCAAATAGGTTCACTCTCCACATATGATGGAACTTATTCGTTCCTTATCTCTTGGTGTGCAACTCTGATTTCCATGCCATTTTAAAAACGTAAAAACAATGATCCGTATTGCAAGCTCTAGAAGTTACAATTTCCTTTGTAACTTCATTATTTAACTTATGCAAACATTCTTCCATTCAAAAATCGATGTAATACTAAGGAATCATTGATATATGTAACAATGTGAAGAAAACAAAGTTGCTACGTTAATTACCAACATGGGACAACGCATTTGGAAGAAGAATGCTGCACTATTGCAGTCGCTGCCAACACAAGCCATTCACATAGGAATATCAAAAAAAGTGCAACCAAAGACGACTTCAAAGCTGCCTGCAAACGTTGACTCACATCTTTCCTTTACCGTTTGAATTGGAACACCATTTTATATATATTTGTGCTTACCACAATACCGAATGCTGGCCCATCATCATGACCCCATGGGAACTGTGTTTAATATTTCATGTAGTCTCGCAGGAACTCGATCCGCACACACAAAAACGTAGTAGCCAGATCATGCTGACTACACTCCATGTTTCCACAGTGACTGTGTCAACCTGCTAACACATCGTCGAGTTCAATCCACACTAATCGCACACCATATCTCCATAATGAAACATCTTCTCCATCGACTGCGTTCAAATCAATCTGTGTTTTTGTAACCTAGCCGCACTCCACTGTAAGGCATTAAGGCTGCAATTTCATTGCTAGTTGTTAAGACCGCACTCCACGCAATGCATTAGGACTGTGCACCATCTCTCCATAGTGAAATTGTCTTCCTGTAATCTTCTAGCATAAATCCGGCTACCACTAAACAAACTGAGTGCAAGAACTATTTACAATGTCTTCACTACTTGAAAAAAATACCAAATTAAAAATTCAAGCATACACCATTTGATTTTCTCTAGACTTCAAATGAATTTGCAGACACTGTATCAGGGACCGCAAGACGGAGTAGAATTCTCTTCTCATAGCACGTAGTCATATCAATAATTTAAAACGATTGGGAAACAATATGTCTCAAGAAACTCCATCAACCATGACAGTGATTTCTTCACGTTGCAATTAATCTGTGCTCTCACTCACAAATATCAGTTTTGTCGGTGCTACAATGCAGCTCCAAGATTCGACACATCAATCCACATATCCACACTCCAACGCCACTCGAGTGAACGCCTAATTGATTCACAAATAAATTCCCAATCTAGGTTTGTTGCATCAACATAAAAAATTCTCCATTGGATCACTATGCATATTTCATGTTGGAGAATCACGTCTTTCACCAAACCACAACCTTCGCCGATTCTGCCAACAATACATGCAAATTCTCGCAGATTTTCATCACTCCACCACTTAACATTCGTCTTTCACTATACGCAGAATCTTTTGTTGGGCTTTGATACCAAATGATGCAGGGAATCTACATAAGTTAGATCCTTGCACACAATAAAATGTGTGTTCTCTTTACACAGAAATCTGAACACAAAATCTCATATAAACTATCTAGATTTAATATAAACTATCTATAATATGAAGAGCGAGATGAACAATAACTAAATTATTGCATAAAATACAACCAGAAATTTACAAATGTAAACCATTCCTTGGCCGAATATTACAATTGTTGGCCTCTCGGCCCTCGCCCTTCACATGAACTCTCACGCTAATTCTCTCTATCTCTCACTATCACAAGCTTCATATTTATACACAATTATGAATTGAATCCAATCCATGATTTCCTCCACACAAATCTCAACCAAATCCTAAAATATCTTTACCCCTTATTTGACTCAACTAAGTTCCATTTAAGGAACTCGTAATCCCTAAATTATCTACTCAACTCAATTCCCTCATATTCTCAATTAATTGAGAGAATATTTACAATAATCCTCACACTCAGATATTTCTCTCTTAATTTATTAAAAATGAGCATAATAATTTATAAAACAATTTAAAACACATCACCCCCTATTTACACAACATTTCAATGAAAATCAAGCAGGATGCTCTTGCATCAGGTACTGGTGCCGACATCTCCTCGCCATCAAAAAGGCCAATGTCTACAGAATATATGCAAGTACACAACAATAAATAGACAATTTCATTACACAATTTAATAAAAACAAGTTAAAGAACATGCTAGAATAACTTTAAATATATAAAACAGTAAAATTACCTCTATCATCTGGCGGCTCATCAATTGTGAAGAGGATGTTGGCACACCCTCGCCAATCCAAACCCGCATAAGGACAAGGTACCATAACGAAGGGATGCTCATCAACACTAGCTAGCAACTCCAGTGCATCCAGCGATATCCTCGCGAAAAACTCAGTGTCACCCCTATTGGGCATCATCTGACCCCCCATGTGCATACATGCCTCAAACGTCGTCCTAAGAGGCTGCCGAAGAAAAGTAGGCCTCGTTTCTAGAAACCTCTCAAAAGATAAACAAAAAAGCTCTGAATCAAAAGGGAAGTTCACCCTCCCTTGTGCATGAGCATGACATCTATCTAAGGCTATACAGAACTGCTGCAAAAAAATGGAAGATCACTTGACAAGTCATGGCTCTTGTACTAAAGAATCAACAGAATATAGAAGTGGGCAACTAATGCATTTCCCGTCACTGGTGTTGTGCGAAATCGTCGAAATGATAAGTGAGAGACACTGCACCTCCTCCCTACCAAATGCACCAATAAGTAACTGACCACCAGCAACCCAAAACTCTGCAGGAGATAATACATTTTCTCCAATGTATCTCTGCGAGTAAACTAATTGACTCCCTGCTGCATAGCCAAATGGAACCTTTGGGAATGAGGGACAATCCACCCCTCTCCTCGCCCTATCATGAAGTATATATCCTCCTTTGTGGGCGTGTACCACTGGTTGATACCAACCCGGAAAGCTTGTTGCTGGGCATTCCACCTTCGGATAAGATGTCTCAAAAACAAATTATGGCCCTTTATGGAAGTATCCTCCTCATAGAACTCAGGAGGCCTACCTGCCTTAGGAGCCCCTACGTAGCTGTTGTAATAGGGCGAGCGTATGCATCTCTCTCCTTCTCTCGTGCCTCCCACAGGAAAACCATGTTATACTGCTCCACATGTTGTTGTTGTTGTTCCCCCTCTTCTCTCCTTTCACATATTTGAATGATTGACATATTAAACAAGTTTTTTTTATTAAATAACACATGTATTTAGAAATATACATATATAATTTTTTTTTGAAAAAAAATAAAAAAATAGTCGGTGCACCGAAAACACAGTCATGCACCGGTACTGGTGCGTCTTTCTATGGAGCGCACCAGCCTTGGTGCACCTAATAATATTAAGCGCCCCAATAATGGTGCTCCAGAAGAATTTATAGTGCACCGTTGACTATGTACAGTGTTATTAGGGCAGTGCGTTGATGAAACTCTGTGCCCTGGGGCATATAATTAGGTCAGAGGACTGACCTCCTGCTATTGTGACATAGTGAACAGTGCGAACCTTTATAAGGCCGCACCGTTGACCCAAGTAAAATACGGAAAGCGATGCGCTGACAAAATAGCTTCCCCAAGGCTACGATTTTAGTCAATGCACCACGTCACATCTATTCAACTAGGTCAACAGTGCGGCCGGATAACAAACCGAACCGCACTTTTAAAAAAAATTTAAAATAACACAGTGCACCTTTGGTATCGCCCCGAAACCGGTGTGGATGCCATAAGCACTGGTTTACCAGGCCACACCGTTGAAAATGTGGAATAGCGGCAACATGGTGCATTGATAAAATTACCAGCACTGGTGGGGAACATTTAGTCAATGCACCGTGTTGCCGCTATTCCACATTGTCAACGATGCGTCCGGGTAAACGACTGCACCGAATTTTTTTTTTTTTTTTTTAAATAACATGATGTGCTTATCAGTACCACCACAGAACCAGTGTGGATACTATTAGCACCGATGGAGGTGCGACCTATAAATTTACAGACAACACCGCCAACCGGTGCAAGCCGAACGACTCGACCACACCACGTGACCATTTTTTTTTTCCTTTAAAATGGTTAATTTTAAGGTTATTTGAAATTATAATCCGCTAGAAGGTTTAATTATAGAAAAACAAGAAAAATGCTTGTACATTTTCTTGTTGAGGAGGCATATTGGCTATAGAATTTGCAAAATAAAATTTCTCCACTGTTTTGCAAAATTCAAGCTGGAGATTGGTGGGAAATGCATAACAGCAGTGCGTGCAATGAGTGCAATGGGAGCACCAATGTTAGGGAGGTTCAGACAAGGATAAATTGCACTAGTACTTGAGAGCTTTGTAGCACTGACAAAAGTGAAAAATGTGGTTTTTTGGCCGTAATTTTTTTTTTATTTAACCCTGTTCCAGTGCACAAGATTTTATAGGCACACCAGTGCGTTTTCTTCAGTCCGCATTGGGTTCTATTTTTGCGTGATTTTTATGATGCACCAGTGTGAAAGATTTGTAAAGCACTGGTGTGCAACAATAATACAACGCACCGGAAGGGTGTGGACGGAGTGCACGGTGTTTGGTGTGCCAATGTTTTGTGCGGTTTTTTGGCCCTAATTTTTTTTATTTAACCCCCTCTGGTGCGTGAGATTCTATGGACGCACCGGTGCATTTTCGTCATTCGGCACTGGGCAGTTTCTGTTTTCACGTGATTTTTATGAGGCACCGATGCGATGATCAGAAGTTAGTGAAGTTCCTCCCTTTTACTTAAGTCTCAAGATCCATGATTTCATTCTTCACAATGCAATGCTTGACTCTGGAACATCCCACAACTTCATGCCTAAATCCATTATGGAAAAATTAGGACTAGACATCACAAGACCTTATCATGACCTCTATTCATTTGATTAAGGAAGGGTGAAATGTCTTGGTCTTATCAAAGATTTCGTGGTCTCATTAGAAAAAATTCCAGCCAAGAATGTCCTTATGGATGTTTCTGTGGCTGATATTCCACCTAGGCATGGAATGCTAATTTCTAGATCATGAGGAGAAAAGCTTAGAGGAACTTTGTAGCTTGACTTTTCATATGCAACAATTCCTATCTTTGGACAATTCATGAAACTTTACAGAGAAAGTAAGATGAAGTATATTATCAGTACAAGATAAAGGCCTAATAATCATCCCATTCATGTTGTACATACATATTTAGAGTCTTTTATTTTGTTCAATGAAGAATGTTCAACATATTCATACCTTTTGATTGAAGAAAAATAAAAATAAAAAACCAAAAAAATCAAATTCTGTTTTAGAATTGGCAGAAACAGAGTTTTGTAAGATAGTGCCAAACAGATTGGAAATTCTCCTCAAGAAGAAAATAAGAAAACAATAGAAAAAATAGAAATTTTGGATATAACCGAGGTATCTCAAAAAGAAAACAAAAATCAGCAATTTGATTTACATCTTCCAGATGAAGAAAATAGTCTTTGGACTATGGATTTTGATGGAACCATGGGAAAATAAGGTGCTGGTATTGGAATATGGATTCAGAACCCAATTAATCAATCATTGGATATCCCTCCAAATGTTAGAATGTCTTCCTACAAACTAGCATTTGACTGCACAAATAATGTAGCTGAATATGAAGCCTTAATTGCTGGTCTAAAATTTTTGAAAATCTTGGTGCAAAGAAAATTTTTGTATATGGTGACTCCGAGTTAGTTATCAAGAAATTCAAAGGAGAGTACCAAGCCAAACATCCCAGAATGAGAGCTTATAGAAATGCAATACTAGATATCCTCAAAACATTTCCTGAATATACTCTGTCATTAATTCCTAGAAACAACAATTTTATTGTTGATTCTCTGGCTACTTCTGCTAGTATGATCAAAATTCCACTATATCAAAACAAAAAATATGAAATAAATGTCAAACATTGCCCTGCTATCCCTGAAAATGTTCAATATTGGAAAGTGTTTCAAAATGATGAGAAAATCAATAACTTCTTGCAGACAGAAGAACAATTCATAAATTCCCAAATAGATGACCAAGAAATTCATGATACAGAGATGCAAGTACTACAACTTAAGGATAATTCTATTCCAAGAGTTTTAGTACCTTTGGAAGAAAATTTTGACTAGGATGATGCTACAAAGAAGCCTACTATGTCACCAACAAAGGTGGGAGTGGAAGATTTAAATCTTGGCACTTCAGAAAAGCCAAAGATGGTGCAGATTTCTAAATCCCTGAGTCCAAAAATGAAAGATAAGTATTTATACTTATGTCTCAATTTTCAGATGTCTTTGTTTGGGAATATTCAGATTTGAAGGTCTATGATAAAATAATTATTCAACACACTATTCCTTAAAGCCAGATCAACAATAATTTCGCTAGAAGAATAGAAGAATAGAAGGATGAATCCTAAATTGTTGCCTTCTATTCATAAGGAAGTAAACCGATTATTTACTGCTGGAATAATAGTTCCTATTCGTTTCTCTGATTGGATGTCTAATCTAGTACATGTAAGAAATAATACAGGAGAAATAAGATTGTGCATTGATTTTTGAAATCTAAATAAAGTATCTTTAAAAGACAATTATCCACTACTGAAAATGGATCACATTTTGCAAAGGGTAGTTGGATCATGTAGAATTTCGTTTTTAGATGGATACTCAAGATACGATCAGGTTCTTGTCCACCCAGATGATCAAGAAAGTACAACTTTCACCACACCTTGGGGTACTTTCATGTATGCCAAAATTCCTTTTGGTCTGAATAATGTGTTATCACTCAGTAATTTCTCAAGGTTAAAGAAAGAACTCACCGAGGTAACCACAAAGCTACTTTTAAGCTTAGGATCTAGCCTTCCTAAGGCTCAGAGAGGGCTCTCTCTATATGATTTAACTTTCTTGTTTTTAGTTGATTTTAGGCTAGTTATGTAGTTTGATTGGTTTTTATTTTGGTTTGGTTTGGTAGTGGAATTATTGATTTAGATGGATATATGTAGGTCTATTTTCCATTGGGTTAATGGAGTCAATGTATCAAGCAATAGAGCATAATCAAGTTCTAAAGGAAGTGTTCACAGGGAAAGATAGCTGAGTGAATTCAGATCTTTAGGCTGGTTGATGAAATGGTTTCAATCGGGATGAGAGAGAAATTAAGGATTATCAGATCCGGATAATGAGGGAAATGACAAAGGTCAATCGAAACTAAGGAGCAATGAAGAATTCCGTAATCTAGATATCAGAAGAAAACATGAAAATGAATAACAGTTCAAGGCAGAGTGTATTTAAACAAGTTCTGAAATATTATTCCTGTTATAACATTTAGATTCAGAAAACATGAAAGTATGTGAAAACTTCATAAAATAACAAAGAACAATTGAAATTACTTCACTGAAGTGGCTCAACACATGAATCTTGTAATATAATGCCTTTATTGCTCAATCTAGTCTGTTGACTTGAAAATGGTACAATCAACCCTCAGGTTTCAAATCAATACAACTATAGAAATGTTTAGCAATCCACACACCCTTAATACTTCGAATTATGAAGTATTTATAAAAAATAATACAAAATATCTTGTTTAAATAATCAGGATTTATTCTAGAAAATAAAATATATGAATGCTTAAAAGGAAGTGGCACCTTTTAACTGATTGAAAGCTGTCCTTGTTTTATCTGATTTGATGTCATCTGTTTGTTTCTCTTGTGTTGGTTTATCTCTCACATTGTCTTCTACCTCTGACTCATCTTTTAACTTTGTCTCTGTTGTTACTATGAATTTTTTTTTTAAAATTTACTGCTTACTTTGCTTACTCTTAACCTGATTGTTCTTTTACCTGCTACAGTAAAATTCATCATATGAATCTTTTATTTTCAACTTGATTTTATGTCTTTTAGTAAAATTGGATTTTACTAAAAAGATCTGTTTGAATTCCTGTAAAAATGTGAATCTGCTGTTGCTGAGGTAAATCTTTTTATCTCTGTTTAATAATTACTACTTCTGTGTAAATTGTTTCCCTCTACTGTTGTATCAACTTGATTTTCCTTTCTGTTCATGAAATTTTTTTCTCAGTGAATCCCGAGAATTTGGATTAAACAATTTTGAACTAGTATCAACTGTTTATCAGATTTCTTGGTATGATGATATACCTGCAAAAAAAAATATTTCGTTAATAAAATCCATGTCTACAATTAGGTGATCGAAGGCTTTATTGAATTAGGAAGACCTATAGAATGAGTTCTAGCTGCGGAGGTTCAACTCTATTGGCAATGGCTCTTTGGTTTTATTCGCAAATCTACAGAAATGACTCAATTACAGGGTTTTGAAACAATGTTGGCTTTTCGCACAGTGCCAGAGTTACCATAGTAGCTCAGGGTTTTCGTATTGGTTTATCGCATAATGCAGAGTGGGAAGGTGGCATAATGATTTAACACAACGTGGGGTCGACAAGTAAGTGGTTTATTGCATGGGCTAATAGTGGTTTAGCAGTTTTGGATTGGGGAGTGCGATAAGTTATAGTGGTGTCGCGCGGCAGGGAAGGGAATGCGAAAACCACCCATTTCACAATCTTCTGAGGTTTTAAACTTCGGATGGTCGGGGAACACGAAATGATCTGTGGGCCATTGGATATGATCCAAGGAAAATAGGAAGATAGAGGAGGAGTGGCGAGTTAAAAGGTGGGGCCGGAATTAAATATGGGGCGGATTATGTAATATGTTTGAGGGTTTGTTAATATAATGATACATTGGGTTAATAAAATATAGGTATGGAAGTAATATATGCGGGAACTATAATAAAAAGGGGAATTAGATAATATATTAAAATGGAAGGGTTTTATATAATATTTGTTTTAATAAAACATGATAGTGGGAAGGGTTAGCATGTTTTTAAACTAAATATTTAGAAATGTGTTAGGAGGATAAGTTAAGTGGCGAGTTAAAAGGTGGGGCCGGAATTAAATATGGGGCGGATTATGTAATATGTTTGAGGGTTTGTTAATATAATGATACATTGGGTTAATAAAATATGGGTAGGGAAGTAAATATGGGTTAAGGAGTGGCGAGTTAAAAGGTGGGGCCGGAATTAAACATGGGGCGGATTATGTAATATGTTTGAGGGTTTGTTAATATAATGATACATTGGGTTAATAAAATATGGGAAGGGAAGTAATATATGCGGGAACTATAATAAAAAGGGGAATTAGATAATATATTAAAATGGAAGGGTTTTATATAATACTTGTTTTAATAAAACATGATAGTGGGAAGGGTTAGCATGTTTTTAAACTAAATATTTAGAAATGTGTTAGGAGGATAAGTTAAGTGAAATGAAAGCGAAGTTGGTATTTAAACATTTGGTACTTCTAAACTATGGGAAAGTGGGTCTTGATATTTTTATTGAATAGGGGAGTTAGTAAAAGGGAAAAAGGGTTTTTAGCTAGGGAAAAGGGTTTAGGAAGGGAAAAAGGCAGAGTTAGTTAGGGAAAAGGGTTTTTACAAAGGAGAATGATTTCCAAGAGAGAAAAGGGATATTAGTAAGGGGAAAATGAATAGTGAAGGGGTTTTTTAGAATTTAAAAAGGGGAAATTAGTAGGATATTAGTAATAGAAAACAAACCAGTTTGATGCTTTCCAGTGTCTGTGAAAATAATCTACCTACCCTTCTTTATCCTAACATTTTTATTTCTCTTACAGGTGCATTTGAGCTTGCTAACCCTTTTATTTTCTTTTAAAAAACTAACTACTTCTAACCTTATGACGTCCAACGGCTCAGATTAAACAAATGAGCTTGTTTATCCTCTACCTAACTACTGATATGCCAAGTTTAGACAGTTTGGCTAGATCTTTATTCTCTATCTATCAGCATGGAATTTAAAACATGAATAAGTCAAGATTAAACTTTATGATTATCATGGATTGTGGCATTTTGGACAAGCTGCACACAATTTTATTTTCGGAAGTAAACTAATAGTAGTGGCATTTGAACGTGCAACATTTTCACTATCTATCTTTTGTGGGGTTCATATTTAATATAATTTTTTTATCTTATTTTATTTTTGTCCTTTGATTGTTATTTTAGGAAACACCCTCTTTTCATTTTTTAAATATGGGAAAACATTAGTAGAAAGAAAAGGTATGTACAATATTACAACATTCAGCATAGTCAATTCAAAATTATGAATCCTATTATTATAGGACCCTAACAGTGACTTAACATGGGGATGGCATCTCCTTGTGAGATGTCAAGAACACTGTCGACAAGTAGCTTGATCCATTGGGCCAATCCCAAGCATGCACATGCTTTGTTGCATAATCACTGTGACTGGAAATCTTGAACTGAAATCACATCCTTTTCTGCAAACTGAAATCTCATCTGAAACTCAAAGGTGTTGCAACCTTCAAACCAAACTACTAGATCATGAATAATTTAGGGTCTTTTTCTTGGTTTCAAATCTTAATTAATTATTTCAATACCTGCTGAAAATTGAAAACTGAAACTGAAATAAACTTGCTCCAAACAAAATTCACTCAAATTGAAATTCTACCTACTTTACTCTAATCAGTTGTCCAACTGCGGGTTAGGTAAAATGAAACAACCAATGTAACCATTCAAGAATTATATACATTGATGTATTTTGTTGCATTTTCTTATTTTTTATCAAAGCTAAAGGTTTGAAAATCATTAGAAACTTGTCAGCAAATGTGAAGATAAGGAAATATTCAATTTCCTTTGTTGACTCTAGAAACTATACAAAAGGATCTTCCAAGGTATATGTACAACTGTTCAACTGATCCAAGCAACTGTACATCTGTTCTGGATGGCCTCCGTGCCATGAAACTGAATTATAATCTCCCTTCAAAATTACCCTATGATTGTTCTGAGATAATTGCATATTTTTAGATAAGCTTTGTGATGGTATTTCTACTGATAGAAATGTTTGTCTGAAAAGACCTTTATCATTTTGATTCTGAAGCTCATAGTTAGTTAAAGGAGAAATTTTTTTATTGCATTTATCATCCAACATATCAGCTATTGGATCATGAAAAAATTGGAATGGTAGTTGCAACCTATTACATATGGGTTTCCATGGGACTTCGTAGACTTCTACAGGCTGCTCATCCTTTGCTTTAAAGATATTATACCAAATTTCCTTTCAAAACTGAAATGATTCAAAACATAGTGGTATATAAATTTCCTGTGTCATCTTATTAGGTAATTCAATGGAATTTGATGATTGTAATTGTGAAACTGAGGAATCCTGATCACGAGATTCATTGTCTTCTTTGTTGTCAATAGAAATACCTAAATATTGTTGCTTTTTTATTGCTTTAAATTTTTCTCTGATGAATTGAAATGAAGCAAAACAAAGAGGCAAATATCCTTCACTTATTTCCTTATTTTCTAAAATTGCTTCTTCACTTTCATAGATGAAATATATTGGCTGATCACTGTGTTCAAGCTGCTAAAACTGAATTTCCTTTTCTCCCAAACTAGCTACTGATTGCTCTGTAAACTTAGCTTGAGTTTGGAGAACATAATTATCATCATATTGATCATACTTAGGCAAATCATCAAAAGAATGAATGTCATCAAACACACACATTAGATCAATAAATTTCTCTTCCATATTTTGATTTGTAAATCCCTTTTCTGATCTATGGTAGTTTTTATTAACAAAGAAGTGTTTATGATCAAATGATTTTTATTTTCTTGCAATAAGTGAGTCATGGTGATCTTGAACAAAAAATTCATATTTCATTGTGATTATTTGTATCATTTCCTCTATTTTACTTGCCAAAATGTTGAGTTTTAATTCTACAATATTTCTCTTCTCTTTTTCTGCTTTCAATTTTTCCCTTCTAATTAGTAGATTAGCTTCTACATCTACTGCATTGTTCTGCATTTGTTCAAGTGTTGAGGGATTTTTTTCTCTTAGCTGAAATTCTATTTCTAGATCAAATGCTTTTGGATAATGCAAGAGAGTTGAATCAAGAGGAGGTCTGATATTTGATGGCATTGAATAATAAACTTGATTAAATCTGTCAGAAAATTGTTTTATTGTCTCATTTGGATGCCTTTTAAACTGATTGTAATCTTCAATGATCATGAAAAGATTAACTTTGATTATCCATATATCAAGGAAAATTTTGACAAACTGCTGAAAATTTGAGATGCTTGCAATAGGTAGATTCTTGAACCAACTCTTTACTCTAATTTGCAATGACAGAGCAAAAATTCTGATTATAACATCATCTTCATCAATCTCAAATATATCTAGATAATTCTCAAAACCTTGAATATATTTTTATGCAATGATGTTACTATTTTCTCCATCAAACTTGGGGAGATATTTGTAATAGTTATTAGGGAAATCATGGAGTATAGGAGGTAATATGAGGGGCTTATATCTATCAAGAACTTTAAAAGGTATAGGAATATGTACAAGGATTGAAAGATTAGTATTAATTGCTTGAGGCTTATCAGTCGGAGGGTGATCGTTGTAAGTTTCAGAAGAAAGCTAGTCAAATGGATAAGGAGAATTTCTATTTACAATTTTCAAAGGAAAATAATCAATTATTAATCTAATATTATTACTAAAATACAATATACATTGAAAAAATTTCTTGATAAGAAAGAACATAATGTGTTGGATTAAGATCCAAGTTGAAAACCTGATATTCCCATGATGTTCTTCCAGGTTCGTTTCTCTAGTGGAGTCTTGGATTTGATTGTGAAATTGATTTGGAGTCACCAGGTGGATTATTTTAACCTTTTTGTGTCTGATCACTGTCCACCATCATAGATTAGATTTGATTCTTGTATAATTTTTATAAGGGAATAGATTGATATTTCCCCAGTGGAGTCGCCAATATTTTATCACTCAATAATTTCTCAAGATTAAAGAAAGAACTCACCGAGGTAACCAAAAACCTACTTTTAAGCTTAGGATCTAGCCTTCCTAAGGCTTAGAGAGGGCTCTCTCTATATGATATTACTTTATTGTTTTTAGTTGATTTTAGGCTAGTTATGTAAGATTGATTGGTTTTGATTTTGTTTTGGTTTGGTGGTGGAATTACTGATTCAGATGGATAGATGCAAGTCTGTTTTCCATTAGGATAATGGAGTCAATGTATCAAGAAACATAATGGAATAAAGTTCTAAAGGAAGTGTTCATAGGGCAAGATGGCTGAGTGAATTCAGATCTTTAGGCTAGATGATGAAATGGTTTCAATCAGGATGAGAGAGTAATTAAGGATTCTCATATCTGGATAATGAGGGAAATGGCAAAGGTCAATCGAAACTAAGGAGCAATGAAGAATTCCCTAATCTGGATATCAGAAGAAAACATGAAAATGAATAGCAGTTCAACACAGAGTATATTTAAACAAGTTCTGAAATATAATTCTTGTTATAAAATTTAGATTCATAAAACATGCAAGTATGTGAAAACTTCAGAAAATAACAAAGACCAATTGAAAGTACTTCATTAAAGTGGCTCAACACATGCATCCTGTAATATAATGCCTTTATTTCTCAATCCAGTCTGCTGACTTCAAAATGGTACAATCAACCCTTAGGTTTCATATCAATACAACTATAGAAATATTTAGCAATCCACACACCCTTAATACTTTGAATTATGAAGTATTTATAAAAACTAATACAAAATATCCTGTTTAAATAATCAGGATTTATTATAGGAAATAAAATATCTGAATGCTTAAAAGGCAGTGACACCTTTTAACTGAGTGAAAGCTATCCCTGTTTTATCTAATTTGATGTCATTTGTTTGTTTCTCTCGTGCTGGTTTATCTCTCATGTTGTCTTCTACCTCTGACTGGTATTTTAACTTTGTCTCTACTGTTACTGTGAATTCTTTTTTTCACTTTACTACTTCTTTTTTTACTCTTAACCTGACTGTTATTTTACCTGCCACAGTAAACTTCATCATCTGAATCTTTTATTTTCAACCTGATTTTATGTCTTTTAGTAAAATTGGAGTTTACTAAAAAGATCTGTTTGACTTGATGTAAAAATGTGAATCTTCTATTGTTGAGGTAAATGTTTTTATATCTATTTAATAATTATTGCTTCTGTGTAAATTGTTTCCTTCTGCTGTTGTATCAATTTTTTTTTCCTTTTTTTTCTTGAAATTTTTTCTCAGTGAATCCTAAGAATCTGGATTAAATAGTTTTGAACTAGTATCAACTATTTATCAGTTTTCTTAGTATGCTGATATACCTGCAAAAAAAAAACATTTCGTTAATAAAATCCAAGTCTGCAATGAGGTGATCAAAGGATTTGTTGAATTGGGAAGACCTGTGGAATGAGTTCTAGCTGTGGAGGTTCAACTCTATTGGCAATGGCTCTTTGGTTTTATTTGCAAACCTGTAGAAATGACTTAATTACATGGTTTTGAGACAATGTTGGCTTTTCGCACAGTGCCGGAGTTACCACAGTAGCTCGGGGTTTTTGCATTGGTTTACTGCATAGTTCAGAGTCGGCAGGTGGCATAATGGTTTAACACAATGCAGGGTCAATATGTAAGTGGTTTATAACATGGGCTAATAGTGGTTTAGCAGTTTTGG
This sequence comes from Pinus albicaulis, assembly GCA_034641835.2. Lineage (NCBI taxonomy): Eukaryota > Viridiplantae > Streptophyta > Pinopsida > Pinales > Pinaceae > Pinus > Pinus albicaulis. The sequence continues at coordinate 435,843,012 of CM076581.1, read as the reverse complement.
ATTGGGGAGTGCGATAAGTTATAGTGGTGAGGTGTGGCAGGGAAGGGGATGCGAAAACCACCCATTTCACAATCTTCTAAGGTTTTAAACTTCAGATGGTCGGGGGATGCAAAATGATCTGTGGGTTATTGGATACAATCCAAGGAAATCAGATGGATAGAGGAGGAGTGGCAGGTTAAAAGGTGGGGCCGAAATTAAATATGGGGAGGATTATGTAATATGTTTGAGGGTTTTTTAATATAATGATAGGTTGGGTTAATAAAATATGGGTATGGAAGTAATATATGAGGGAACTATAATAAAAAGGGGAATTAGATAATATATTAAAATGGAAGGGTTATATATATTATGTGTTTTAATAAAATATGATAGTGGGAAGGGTTAGCATGTTTTTAAACTAAATATTTAGAAATGCTTTAGGAGGATAAGTTAAGTGAAATGAAATCAAAGTTGGTATTTAAACATTTGGTACTTCTAAATTATGGGAAAGTGCGTCTTGATATTTTTATTGAATAGGGGAGTTAGTAAAAGGGAAAAAGGGTTTTTAGCTAGGGAAAGGGGTTTAGGAAGGGAAAAATGCGGAGTTAGTTAGGGAAAAGGGTTTTTACAAAGGAGAATGGTTTCCAAGAGAGAAAAGGGATATTAGCAAGGGGAAAATGAATAGGGAAGGGGTTTTCTGGAATTTAAGAAGGGGCAATTAGTAGGATATTAGTAATAAAAAACAAACCAATTTGATGCTTTCCAGTGTCTGTGAAAATAGTCTACCTACCCTTCTTTATCCTAACATTTTTATTTCTTTTATGAGCGCATTTGAGCTTGCTGACCCTTTTATTTTATTTTAAAAAACTAACTACTTCTAACCTTATGATGTCCAATGGCTCAGATTAAACTAATGAGCTCGTTTATCCTCTACCTAACTACTGATCTGCCAAGTTTAAACAGTTTGGCTATATCTTTAGTCTCTATCTATCAATATGGAATTTAAAACATGAATAAGGCAAGAATAAACTATATGATTATCATGGATTGTTGAATTTTGGAAAAGCTGTAAACAATTTTATTTGCGGAAGTAAACTAACAGTAGTGGCATTTGAATGTGCAACACTTTCATGATCTATCTTTGGTGGGGTTCATTTTTAATATTTTTTTTATCTTCTTTTCTTTTTGTCCTTTGATTGTTCTTTTAGGGCATACCCTCTTTTAATTTTTTAAATATGGGAAAACATTAGCAGAAAGAAAATGTATGTACAATATTACAACATTCAGCATAGTCAATTCAAACTTATGAATCCTATTATTATAGGACCCTAATAGAATGCAGGAGAAAATTTTCAAAGAGAAATGGACACTACTTTTGCCAATGAAAAGGATCCATTTTTAGTTATTTAACTTGATGATATCACTATTTTCTCAAATACAAATGAAAAACATTTACAACATCTAAAGACAGACTTTCAAAAGTGCATAAATTTTGGTATTTCATTAAATCCAAAGAAGAGCCTCTTTTCTATGGAAGAAGGTAAATTACTATGGCAGATTATATCTAAAGATGGCATAAGAGTAGATCCTTCAAGGATTGAAGGAATTTAGAATTTAGATTATCCAAGGAGTTAAAACGAGATTCAATCTTTCAATGGTAGAATTAATTTTATGAGAAGATTTGTTCCAAATCTTGCTGAACATTTGAGGCAGATTACTGATATGTTGAAAAAAGATACTGAAGTAAAATGGTATGAAGAAGTAAAGAAGTCATTTAATCAAGTCAAATTAGCTCTGTCTCATGCTCCTATTCTTATTAGCCCATAATATGCACTTGAGTTTATAATTTTTCATTTTCTTCAGAGCATACACTTGCATTTGTTTTAATGTAGAAGAAAAATCAAAATACAAAACAACCTCTTTCTTTCTTTAGCAGAACAATAAGAGATGTTGCTTTAAAGTACAACATCATTGAGAAACAAGCTTTAGCATTAGTCAAAGCATTGAAATATTTTAGAGTGTACATTTTACATCCTCTTGTTATTGCTTATGTGCCAAATGCTGCTATTAAAGAAGTACTCACACAAAATGATCCAGAAGGTCATAAAGGAAAATGGATTGTAGCCTTGCTAGAGTATGATTTGGAGATTAAGCCCACAAATTAATCAAGGGACAAGGCCTAGAAAAGCTGGTGGCAGATTCTAATCTTCATGCCTTAGACATAAACGTCATTGATCATTATCTAATGAATAAACTGTTGAAACATTGCCTGAGATAGCTGAGATATTTTCCTTATCTCCCTGGTATGCTGATATTGTATATATTCTGCAACACTTGAATCCTCCTCCTGGCATGCCAAGCAGTAAAGAAATATCATTGAAGTTAAAAGAAATGAAATACTCCATTCTAAATGGTGTCTTATATTGGAAAGATCTTGGTGGGATATTGCTGAACTGTTTAGTTGAAGGAGAAGTTGAGAAAGTCATGACAGGTTTTCATAAGGGTGACTGTGGAGGTCATATTTATTGGAAAAATACAACAAATAAGATCTTGAGAGTAGGTTTTTATTGGCCCAACTTGTTTTCTGATGTTTATAAAACAGTTAATAGCTGTCATGAGTGTCAAATATTTCAAGGAAAATGAAACTTTTACATTTTCCTCTTAAACCAATTGAAGTCCAAGAACCATTCCAACAATGGGGACTTGATTTTATTGGTGAAATTTATCCTCCATATTCATCTCAACACAAATGGATTCTCACTGCTACAGATTATTTTACCAAATGGATTGAGCCTATTCCCACTAGGCAAGCAACTGATTATGTTATCATTCAGTTTCTTGAAAATAATATTTGTCAAGATTTGGTTGTCCATATAAGATTATCTACACTGATAATGCAACTGCTTTCAAATCCAAGAAGATGATTGATTTTTTTGATAAATATCACATTAGACTTGTTCATTCTACTACATATTATCCTTAGGGAAATGGCCTTGCAGAATCATCTAATAAGTATTTGGTGAATATTATCGAGAAGATGTTATAGGAAAACAAAAGGAATTGGCACAAGAATGTTACAAATGCTTTGTGGGCTGATACAGTGAGCACAAAAAGATCAATTAACATGTCTCCATTTCAACTTGTTTATGGGATTGACACTGTTTTCCCTAATTCTTTTGATCAACCAGAGAAGGATCAACCAGATGATGCATTTGCAACAATCAAGAGATGAAGTTTTCAATAACACTTCAAATCTGCATGACAGAATTAAAAATATTTTTGACATAAAAACAAAGGCTGATGAATTCAACGTTGGAGATATTGTTCTAAGATGGGATGCTTGAAATGAAGAAAAGGGAAAACATGGTAAATTTGACAATCTATGGAAAGGAAATTACAAGATTGTAACATTCAGAGGAAACAAAGCATTTTTTCTAGAAGATCTTCAAGGACAGGAAGTGCTGGGAGGACCTATCAATGGTAGGTTTCTAAAGCATTATGTTTCTTGAAATCCTGAGAAAGAAATCCAATGTCATTGTATATGTTAGTTTACATTTGATGCTCAGCAAATAAGGGAATGGTTGCAAAATTTTTAAGCCCGAGGAGAAGGCCATGAGACTTCTGCAAACAATCCATGTTCTTTTTAAAGAAAGTTCACAAGTTATAGTATTTTTTCAAGTCAGTTGTTTTAGTCAAAAGTTTTCTGTTTTTTTTAGTTTTTCAAAGTTCAGTTGACTCCTTAGCCCAATGGATAAGGCTACCTGATCTACGGTTTTCTTGACACCTGCTGAAGGAGCTGCCATCCCTAGCTGGAGCCAATGTTAGAGTCAAATTTTCAGTGATCAAGGATAACTCTTTTAAGAGGTTTTCATTAGGTCTTTAGTATATTTTTTTTCTTTTTCAGTTAGTCTTCAAAAATAATTTTGGTCACTAAATGAATCCTATCATGATATGCCGCTCCTTCAAATTTTTTCATCTTCATTTAGAGGTCTAAAGTCATATCATTCCATCACGTATAGGTCAATTATAGGGTCTAAAATTCCATAAAAATCTTCATTTTTTTATTTTTAAAAAGGGTAGTGAAACCTCCATTCTATCCATAAAGGTCTAGTTGAAGGAGAAAGCCTATTTTATAGTCTGAAATAAACCTTGTGTCATAGAATTTCTATGCTCTGTTGCTATATTTCGAAAATAAATGAATTTTTTTTCTAGAAAATCATTTTTGAAATCATATTTTATTAAAGATTTATCTTTAATATTTTGAAAATAAACCCTCGAAACCATAGGTTTTTAATCCTATGTGTTATATTTCACCATCGTCATTCTCCACTACCATATTCTCCATTACCATCGTGACATATTATATTCCCATATTTTCCTATCATTCATATCACATCACTCTCGTCATACACCTACCCTACCATTTCATTTAACTCTATCACATGTTAATCCTCCCCCACCTCACCGATCATCCATCACATCACAGTCTAATCCAACGGCCCATATGAAACTTTAGCCCCCCCTCATCGTCTGAGACTTAATTTCGGGTGGGTGGGGGGGGGGGGGGGGCGAATAGGTGGTTTCAAAGTCTGACCCCACTGCTACGTGTCACGAGCAGGTGATTTCGCACCCCCCTCCCCCCCCATATAAAACCATTTACCGTCTTGATACCCCTCCGAAATCCCGCTTACCCATTGATTGGAACCATTATTCCTCTCATCAATCACGTCATGCCAACAAGGACTATAGACTGTCCAATCAACTTAATTCTTGTGTTTTCCATAACCGTTAGCCAATTAATTTAATGGCTAACCGTTAGGAAACGTACCCACACCATTTTCAAATGGGAATCAAGTTCAATTGCCCATAAATTCACCATTGAACACTTGTTTCAAAATTTTATTCTACTTTTCAAACTTCTATTAACCAGAATTCCAGAGATCAACTTCGTTAGTGTTTAAAGCCTTCCTTTGAAGCTATTCACGTTTTTTCAGTTTTCATAACTTTTCCTCAAGTCTCGGCATATGTTTTCCATTAGAAATTCCTGTTTCCTTCATTTCGACAAAGCCAACCATGCTTCTAAAAAAAAGGGACCAGAAGAACCAATAAGTTTGCTATTACACCCTCCAATTGATTTTCATCACATTCCCTTAGCAGAAAAATACCAAAAAATCCATGAAACTCTGTCTAACCTTAAGATTTTTGAGTTATATTGCTAGTTGTAAGAAAAATTCTTGAATAAATCAGATGACATAGCACTATGGGATTCTAATATCCCACATTTCATTTTTCCTCATACCCATAGTTCCCTAGAGTTCGTTAGAAGATGTCAAGATTGGTATATGCCAAACCAGAGAGCTATTATCACTCCTACAAGAGAGATTTTAGTGACTATCAATGCCCAAACCATTGAACAAATGATGCAAGCCCCAACCACAGAGAATGATACCCTATTTTCCCAAGAAGCCTTAATTTAAATATACCAAATGTTATATTCTACAAAGAGAGCTCAAAATATTGAGCTATTCATGACTGAAAATGATCCATTACCTAAGAAAAACCCTCCATTTCCATCTTCCATTTTCCATGAAAGGTCCAAAAAAATCATCATAGTCATTTCCTACCTTCTTGGTTATTATTCAGACCAATGGGTAGATGAATCCATCATAGGATTCCTGTCCATATTCTCCACAGATTCCAAACCCTCCATCATTTCCAACTTCAATAAGTTTATTGTAGATTCTATCCATGATCATTTTTTCAAATTCACAACTGAGGAGGTTTTCAGTTATGTCTCTATGTTGGTTTACTTGTTCTTGTATTCTAAGGGAGACAAATTTAAGTTTTACTTACAGAAATTGGATGAGGAAGGAAATCAACAGTCAATCATTTTCTAGACTTCATTAGTCATCAAGGAACAAAAAGAGTATTCATATAAACAATTTGTGGAATTGTTTCTTCAGCCAGCACTCAGTTTACTCAATAGCACTCCAGATCCCAGGATTAGTGAAGAGATCCGAAAGGTATTGTAGTTATCAGATCAAGCTATAATAGGGGATTGGTATCTTTACCAAAATTATACAGAACTCAGAGTTTATGGATGTGAGCTTCCCCCTTATAAACTGCCAAAATTCCTCCCCATGAGGATTTTTGCATTGGAGTGTATTAGACAAATGATTAATGTAGATGAAGTGCGTTTTGTCTCAACTAAAAAGAAATCTCAATTTAAAATCAAAACACAGATAGTTCCTTTTATCTGTAATAGCAAGACAAAATGGGAGGAAGCAGATAAGTTTTTGAAATTAATGTAGTTTAGCCCAAGTTTTACATGGTTTTATGATCCAGTTGGTGTCATTTCCAAATTGAAGGTAGAAAATAAATTTACACCATATTTTCATACACCTAGACTAGATATTGAAAAGTACATGAATCAACTTGAATGGATTGAAGGTACACTATAGGAGGCTGAAGAGAAAACATTGTCTACATCGGCATTGTAGACTCCTATTGCACAAGAAAGAGTAGGAAAAAGAGTTAGAGAAGATCAGTCATCTCTAATGACTGATTCATCTAGAAAAGAGTTCAAATTTCATTACAGGAAGAAGAAAAAGCTTAATCCTAAGGTAAATCCCAGCAAGGAGTCAGAGAAAGAATTAATAATCATTACTAAAGAGACACCTCCTTCCACACAGGCAGGTGATAAAAGCACTTCTACTAATCCTATTGCTTCAACAGTTTTTAAAGATCAACAAAAAACATTTTCTAAAGATTAGCACAACTAAATTCAGACAAGCACAACTATTGTTGGGTCAAGAAGGTGACTGTTTTAAGGGTAACCTTAATGCTTTACATTAATTATCAACCCAGGGAAAGCTTTTTTATCTCAAGAGTGTAAGAAAAATATATGCAAGTGATATCAGAGGTTAAATACTTGAGATCGTTGTAAGAAAGATTATCTAATTATCGAATTTCAATCAAACCAACTTGAAGGTGAACTATGAAATGCCTCAGACCAATCAAAGAAGAAAATTTTGTTCTAAGATTATGCAGAAATAACCACTCAAGACTGAAATAAAGAATAGATTGTAATTGAACATCACACTTTAATGAATTGAACAACTACCTTAATGAATTGAACAACAATCCTAATGAATTGAAAAACAATCAATTATTCTAGATTTTACAATGGAATTATCTATTAATCAACTAATAGCATCATTCAAAATTAAACATCAAACCAAACGTTCGCATTTATGATGGATATATTCAAGAAATAACTATATGTGGAATTGAACAACAACTACACCAAAACTAGTCTAACGAATGTAAAAGTGTCAACTCCTGATAAAAGGACATGAATGATAATTCTAATCTAGTGAAAAGGGAGTTATAACGTATCACGCCTATGATTAACCAATTGAATGATAATGCTATGAAATGAAAAAGATAAATAAAAATGTAATATACGTAAATAAACGTATAACACAGAATAGCAGGAGAACTCCCAGGGCTGGGCTCAAAGCCTCTAGAAGCCTTATGCTAAGGAATACTCAGAAGTTGTTTATACTGAAAATTCCAATTTCTTCATTAATCAACATACCAGTACATTAGAACGAACTTAACGATTCTGTCCGAATACATTTATTACAGGAAAATTATAATACATGAAATGTTTGTGCCTTTCTTTAACCTCCAGTCTTTTATAGCTTAAAGGAAAAATAAAACAGAGTAACAGATCCTCCCCCCATTAGAAGATCCTGCCGCTTCGTGGCTATCAATTGAATACTCCGAGAGTAGGTGTGCCTTTACATCTTCCGCTAATTCATAGGAGCTAATATGATTCCGTTTACTTTTCTTGTCTACTATCATTTGGTCATCCTAGTCAGCAGTTTGGCTATTTCCCTCCCCTATCAATAAAGATAGCAAAAAATAAGTTTTTATGCTATTAAACACACATTTTATCAATAATTCACTCTTCCTTACTTCTGCACTATTTTCCTTTACTTTATTGCTAAGATGAAGGGAAACTATATAAAGGTAAACGGAAAATTGTGGTAAATATAGGGGTAAAATGTACCTTCTCCTTGGCCCAACATACTCCCCTTCTTACCTTTTTGCAGGTCCTTGTGAAAACAAATGGTTGAGGTGTAGATGGGTTAAAGAATATATAGGATATACGTCTTCCTTTATCTTTGAAAATGTTGATTTTGTGTGCCCCTATGGTAACTCATAATCATGATGATAGCCTTCAGTGGGGTACCAAATGATGGGGCATCTATATCTGCACCCTATTCATGTAGGACCCAGTTTCAAAATTAGGTTGTTGTACAGAAGAAACTGGGAAGCAACAACTTTAAAGTTCCTATACCCAAATGGTTCTATGTTCTTAACATTATTTGTAGAGGATTTCCATCTCTATTTGGCTGCTAGAAATGCTTCTTCCTGAATATCTTGGAAGTATGCCCACCCATTCTCCACAATATCCTTGTGAACAGGTCCCAATTTTCTTATCATTCCTTTCTGTTGCATAAAATTCTTATGTTGAGTAAGCAAATATAGAGGTTTGGTAGGTTCCCGTCTGACCCATAGATTTAAGCCATGTTCTCTTTCCTGAAAGGTATTGTGGGCCTTAGCCCATCTAGTCTGATTTTTGGCAAAGGACAGAAAATATTGGAATTGAACGTCCCTAATGAAGGGACTGGGGTTACTATCTCTATCCTCTTCTAAAAAGAAGTTGTGAAAATACAATTCACACAAAATATGTTGGACCTGCTCATGAGTAAAGAGAAAAAAACATACTGGTTTGCTTCCTAGCCTGTTCCAATTGATCTTGTGCCCTTTTAAATTTTACTCTCTCTTCCCTAAGCTGGGCAAAGGTTTCATCTTCAGTTGCAGAAAGGTCTTGAAATTTTTTGAGTAATGCCTGATGTTCTCATAAGGGCACTATTTCCTTTTTTCACTAGGCTAATTCATGCTGAACTTGAGTTAATTTATTGAGAAGCTTTTGATTTGTAACTTTCTCTACCAAAGGAGTGTATGCAAGTGTTTCCTCTATTTAAATTCTTGTGTCTTCTGTGAGTATAAAATTAGTTTGAACATGGATTTTAGCAGTATCTACCATTTGGGTAGAAAAATATGTCTGGGTATCTTTATGTGCTACAAGTATCGATTCAATCTGTACAGAGACTTCGATAGTATCTATCAAATCAGTCTGTACAAAAATTTCAGTAGTATCTACCATTTGGGTAACAAAATCTGTTTGGGTTCCCATGGTAGCTAATTAATTCTTAGGCTTCCAAGCCTTGTTTGCTTCTTTCACCATTTCCTTAGTTTTTTTACTGTTTTCCTTAATTTTCTGCATCTCCTGCTCATTTTTCTCAATTTTACTTCAACTAATTTTTCTTTCGGAGGGGTTTTGGTAGGAGAAGTAATAGAAATGGATCAGGTTTAGGAACGATTGTGCCCATTCTAAGGTTATCAGAAATGATGTTTTCTTCAGGCGTCCAAGAGGTTTGTCTTGACTGGGTGGAACAATATTATCTTTAGGCGTTAGGGGAACTGTCTCAATACTTGTATCTTGTTCTAATAGAACAATATCCCCTGACTAGTTTCCAGACTCAGATATTCTCTCTATCTGGTCTTCCCTACTCACCCATTCATCGTCAGAGGGAGATAAGGCCCTAAAATCCTGTGATTCATCATTGGAAGGAAGGATTTCAACATGGCCAGAGATGCTAGCAAAGGAAGACTGGTTCAAATGGTCCCTGTGTTCCTCGGATTGTTCAGATGGGCTCCCAATTTCATGAGATGTTCTCATTTGCTCAAGTAATTGAGCCATTTCTTCCTCGTAGTCTTGTAAGGACATATTTTGAGGGCTCAAATGTGGTGTATGGGATGGTCCTGCCTCATCTGGAAATATAGAGGTGTTTTGTCGTAGTTGTAACCTTTCAGACCATCTCCATTTTCCTGGTTCTGTGGTCAACACATGGGTTCTCTTCCCTCTTGCTCTCCTGGGTATGGCTATTCTAGGGAGTTCAATTTCTGCCTTATCAGGGTTTTCTTCAGGGGAAGGTAGGGTAGGATTAACAAAGTTGTCCCATGTTATCTGATGTTTGTTTAACTTATGAGTGATGATCAATTTAATCAAACCATGGTGACTGAAAACTGCTTGAGGGTTTTTAGCTCTTCTAATTCGAACAACAGTATCATGCAATACAAAATTTAGGAAAAATGGCAAGTTAACTGAAAATTTTCGCTTGAGAACAACTAATAGTTTAAGTTGGCGGGCCTTTACCACATCCTAGCATCTGTTGCATGTGATATATCTTTGGATGAAGACTGCCAATTCTTGCCAAGGATGCTGCAAGGACGCAGTGTTAATACCTTTCCCATTTCATTCTAGTGGCTCACTTGGGTCTTGGTACACTGATATTGCTTCTTGTAGAAGGACGTGTTTATCAGTCCATCTTTCTCCTTCTATTAGAAGTCTGGAGACCTCAACTATGATTTATTCGGAGACTGGTATGATTCTTCCTTTGACTATGGCATGCCCTTCCCATAGGTTTTGCAAGAATTCAACTGATGTCTCTGTATTAAACCCTTGTAGTCTGTGTAGATATGGAATCCAACCAGCTTGCTGGAGAACGGTGCGAGCTGATTCTGAGGCTTGAAAAATTGTGGGTTCATTGCAGAGAGAATTTCAACCCATGGATACTATGTTTTCAGAACTGGTTTCTTCACCTTTATGCATGCATTTCTTTCGGCTCTATTAGTTAAAACAACATAAACACTGCATGTGGATTTTATAAAATATATTATTAAATATTTGACTTCATGACGTAAATGCAGTGATTCTTTCATCCAATCAGCGTATCCGAAGGGAGTCGCAAGGTTAATTCACATGCTTATTCATTATGAATATTCATACCCCCTCCAATGAGAGAAGGGCGTTCATGACCTTAAAGCTCAAGAAAAGAGGAAAGATGGTAAAAATCATGAATGCACATGAAGTAAAGGTCGGAAGTTGGTAATCATCACAAATGTACGAGAGAAGGGCATCCACAACCTTAAAGCTCAAGAAAAGAGGAAATATGGTAACAATCATGAATGCACATGAAGTAAAGGTCAGAATTTGGTAATCATCACAATTTTACATCAGGTGGAAATGACCAAAGAAGGGGAGAAAAGTGGAGTAGCAATTATTATGAAAGGATGTCCTATTTTGATAGCATAGTATGACAGAAGCATGACAGGTGACAGATTATGATTGATGCTATCATCCCTTAATTCAACATGAAAAGATAATTCACTCATAGTTAATTATGCGGGTAGGTAGTGATAACACTTATTCAAGCAGTGCATTTATTTCAGGAATGGATCAATAGGTAATAGGGCATATAAAAGTAATTGTATATTGTTAGAAAAATACTTCGATACCACAAGCAGAGCCCTACTGACAGCAAGAGTCCATAGCCTCGATAGGGTTGCTATTTTAACCAGAAAATGAGCTAGAATCCTCTATTTAAAATTAGACATCTTACTTGTTTTATAGAGAGACCACTATGTTGGTGTGGTGGCTAGATAGTCATAGTGTCATTCACGGGGATTGTAACAGAGTGATCAAGCCGGCTCTTGATGAGACCTCCTGTCCTTCAAGTAGTTTTAACTGTTGAGAAGGTCACTACCCTGGTGTGTTGGCCATTTTGGGAATGTCACTTGTTAAAACCTTATGATCATGGTAGGTTGTCTCGTGATGAGACCCCCTATTCTCTCTTCTTAAAAAATTTGCACATAGACATAATATTTTCTTTTAAAAGTAGACATTTTTCTTGTTTTATGGAGAGACTATTGTGTTGGTGTGGTGGCCATATAGACATAGTGCCATTCACAGGGATTGTAACAGGGTGATCAGGCCGGCTCCTGATGAGACCTCCTGTCCTTCAATAAGTTTTAGCTGTCAAGTCAAAGTCACTGCCCTGGTGTGTTGTCCATTGTGGGAATGTCACCTATTAAACCCTAATGATCATGATAGGTTGTCTGGTGATGAGACCCCCTATTCTCTCTTAAAAAAATTACACATAGACATAACATTTTCCTTTTTATTTATAAATGGAGGGAGGCTCATTAACTCCTTAAGGGTTAGGGATGGCGTAAGAAGTAAAAATAATGCTAATATAATTAATACTCCTATTCCTATATCCTCATGTCAAAGAGAATTACTACTTGAGAGTGTAAAAAGATATACCAGCATAAGACTACGGGATTGTGTGATAATATGTCTGAACAAGAGATATCCAACCCTTCATTATATAGATAAACCATGTCAGCTTCATCAAAATTTCAAAAGATCATAATATTAGTAATATCACTACTTTTCTTCTCTTCAGGTGCCAATTCATTTTCTTAAAATGGTTTTTATGGCGAGGATGTGTAAAGGAAGAGTGGATATTCGAAAAGAAATCATCAAAATACAAATAAATTGTGAAAAACAGAGAAAGAAAAGAAAAGAAAAACATGCTAGAAAAGAAATCAGTCGTTCAATTGAATTGCACAACATTTGTTCAATGCAATTGAACAACAATTGTTCAATTTGATTGAACAACAAATGTTCAATTCGATTGAACAACAATTATTCAATGGTTTGAATAACATAAATAAACACACTAAAAAACAGAGTCGTTCATTCGAATTGAACAGAAGTTGTTCAATTCAATTGAACAACAATTGTTCAATGGATTTAACAGCAAAAGTAAAATCACGCAAAGAAACAGTCGTTCATTTGAATTGAACGACAATTGTTCAATTTGATTGAACAACAATTGTTCAATTCGATTGAAAAACAACTATTCAATGGTTTGAACAGAAGAAATAAACACACTAAAAACACAGCCATTCACTCGAATTGAACGACAACTGTTCAATTGAATTGAACAACAAAACATACAAAAGAAAAAAGAAAAAGAATCTAGATGTGAGCATCAAAATAATGGAAAAAGAGATGGACTTATTATATACAACAATGAGAAGAAATATAAATTGCAGGAAGCATATATACAATATTTACAAGAGGAAACAACAAATTTTTATCAACCTAAAGCTGTCGGGCCATCATCCCCTACAACTAAAATTTGGATGGTGGGATCGTCACGCACTTGCTATTAGAAGAACTCTTTCGTAAGTGGTTTATGACAGAGGCACACCTGGTGTCCATTGAATCGAAAGGTGGAGACAGATCCATCTATGGTGATCAAGGTAATGGTACCGTTGCTGTGCACTTCTTGAATTTTGTATGGCCCAAGCCACCCTTTTTGTAACTTACCTGGGAAGTCTTGGAATCTGGAGTCGTAGAGGAGTGCCCAATCTCCTTTCTGGAATGTATTATTTTTGATGAGGTTGTCATGCCACTTAGGTCATTGTTGTTGAATAATTGCAGTGCGTTGTAGAGCAAGTAGTTGTGCTTCATCCAATTCATTTATTTCTTGGAGTCTTCTAACTTGGGCCTCCATCAAATCCAACCCCACTTCCTGGGTTGTTCTCAGAGTCTTTATTTCAAATTCAAAAGGAAAAATTGGTTCCTTTCCAAATAACAGATGGTACGGAGAATACCTAGTGGTGTTTCGCCACATTGTGTGATAAGCCCACAAGGCCTCTGGCAGTCTAGTATCCCAATCCCAACGATGTGTTGAGACTATTTTAGTGAGAATTGCCTCAAGGAATTTATTGGTTCTTTTGACCTACCCGTCTGTGGGTGGTAGGGAGAGGTGACTCTATGGGTGACATGGTGGTTCTTTAGCGTGGTTGTAATTTTATTTCTCACAAACTGTGCCCGTCCATCAGTAATCACTTCCCTAGGTAAGTTGTACCACACAAATAGCTCAAAAAGAAAATTGATAATAGATTCTTCTTTGGCTCTCGAAAAAGCCAATGTTTCTACCCACTTCGTCTCGTAATCTGTGTCAACCAGTATATAGGTCTTCTGATTTGATGGTGGGTTGAATGGACCAACAAAGTCTAGTGCCCATTTTTCAAAAGGTTCTACTACCAATTGTGGCTGCAATGGCATTTCATCAGATTGGCCAGGGCATCCCATTATTTGGCAACTATCACAGGCTTGGACATATTTCTTGGTAGCTTTAAAAATTGTAGGCCGATAATAACCCATTTGTAATAATTTTTTCCTCGTCCTATGATCTGCAAAATGGCCACCACATGGTTCACATGACAGGCCCTTAAGATTTATTAAATCTCATCTTCTTTGATGCATCTGTGTATATGCATATCAACTCCTGTATGGAAAATATATCCACCGATCCAGGAGAGTCTAGTATTGCACTGAAGAATCAACTTCTGTTCCTTTGTTGTCAAGTGTCTTGGAAGCTTTCCTAATGCCAGATAATTTTCTACATCTGCCTACCATGTTGTTTTTACTGCTACAACGAACAAATTCTCATAAGGGAACTAATCATCCACGGCTAGTGGGTCATCTGACTTTGGAATTCTAGACAGGAAATATGCAACTACGTTCTGCTTTCCTGGACGGTCCTTGATAGTTATATCAAAATCTTGTGAAAGAAACAACCAATGAGTCACTCTCCCATTTGTAATAGGTTTATTAGCTAAATATCTAATGGTAGAGTGATGGGTATACAGGAATACTTGGTAGCCAGTTATATAATGTCTAAATTTATTAATAGCATAAATGACAACCAAGAATTATTTTTTGGTCGCTGTATAGTTTAATTCAACAGGAGTGAGATTCTTGCTAATATAGTAACTTATCATAGGGCTTCTTGTCCTCTTCTTGACCGAGAACAACCCCTATCGTTGTATCGGATGCATCTGAGGAAATGTGAAAAGGAAACTCCCAATTGGGGCCATGTAAGACTGGTGTAGTTGAGACTAGTTTCTTCAAATCTGAAAAAGCAGTTTCACATTTGTCAAACCAATGGAATTCAAAATTTCCAGTAATGCATACAAGGGTGTAGCAATTTGTGAGAAATTATTTATAAACCTACAGTAGTACCCTGCATATCCAAGGAAACTACGTACCTCTATTTGAGTACAAGGTGTGGCTAATAAAATTATTACCTCTACCTTTGCTGGATCTACCTGTATTCCAGCTGTGGAGATGTAGTGTCCTAGGATGACTCCTTTGGTCATCATCATGTGACAATTTTCGTTGCCCAAACATAATCTGGTAGCAGTACATTGTTCCAATACTTTTTCTAGTGTTTGCAGTGCCTCATGAAAGTAATCTCCATATGGAGTAAATTGTCCATGTAAACCTCAAGCCCCTCATTTATTAAATCAGAAAAATGTTGAGTATGGCCCTTTGAAATGTTTTCGGGGCATTGCATAGTCCGAACGGTAATACCCTATAGGCGAATGTACCCCAGGGGCAAGTAAAGGTCATTTTATATTGGTCTTCAAGGGCTATCTAGATTTGATTGTAACCATTGAAACCATCAAGAAAAGAGAAGAACTGCTTTCCTGCCAATGTATCAAGGACCTGATCAATAAAAGGGAGGGGGAAGTGGTCTTTTTGTGTTGCTTTATTCAGTTCTTTGTAATCCACACAGATTCGCCACTTACCATTCTTTTTAGGCACGACTACTAGAGGAGAGACCCATTTTCTGTCTGAAATAGGATAAATGAAGTTTACATCTAGTAGTTTTTGTAATTCATCTTCTACGATGTCTTTCAGATGCGAGTTTAACCTCTGCTGAGGCTGCCGAATAGGCCGAGCATCCTTTTCAGTATAAATGTGACGTGTGCATAGTTGAGGATCTATAACCTTCATGTCTGGGTAGTCCCAAGAAAAGGCTCCCTTATATTTTTGTAAAATTTTAACGAGATTTTGCTGATAGCTACTATCCAGACTGCTATTGATATTTAAATATTTTCCTGGTTCAATTTCAATTGGCATGCTATTGCGAACAAAAATCGTGGGTATGTGTTGGTCATAAATGTATGCTAAGTGGTCCTCCTGTGCTTCGTTATCAAGAAATTATTTTAACATTTGGCACTTTAAATTTTCTGAAGTAGATGGTTGGTTCATGAAGTTATTGATTACATCATCTTCAGTTTGATCTTTGAATTCAAGTGCTTCAACTATTGTCAGTGGTGAACGAATGTTTTGTTCCCAATATGTATTTGGTTGCTTGCAAATATTTATAGTGGGAAGACTTCATTTGGCAGGGGAGTATATGAAAATATTATTTATGGCATCTCCTATAGCAATGGTCATGCTGCATGTTCGACATCCTATGTAAGCATCGACCTTCGCTAACCAAGGTCGTCCCAATATCAGGGGATGCCCATCTAACCTACTTTTTGGGTTAGTAACTAAAAAGTATGTCTGGTACTCCCATGAGTCCACAAAAACCAGAATGTCCTATAATATACCTTTTGGTTTAATAACAGATCTGTCAGCAAATTCCAGTAAGGTGGATGTGGGTTCCAAGGTTATTATACCTAACTTCTGACAGGTTTCCGTAGTTAATATGTTGATGGTCGCCCCCAAATAAACTAATTTGTTTAAAAATGAGTGGCCAGAGATCTGTACTATGACTATGGGGTTTCCTGGATCCTCGTATTTTATTGGTGTTTCTTTACCCAAGAGTAAGTCCGACAGTGTTCCCACTACATGAACAGCTGGTACAGTCTTTGCTTTCCTCACCTATTTTTTTCCGCACAGTTCTTTAATTGTTTTGGCATAGATAGTAATGTCTTATATAGCTTGTAGGAGAGGAATTTTAATGCAATGTTTTTTCAATTCCCCCAGGAGATCAAAATCCTAAGAGACTATTGGTTTAGGTAGTGTTAATCTCTCAGGGAATGGAGTGGAGGAAATAATAAGGTTTTCAGGATCTTTCTTGTCAACTGTGTCCCTCCCTTGCTCTATCTCTATTTCTATCATAGTTGATTGTTTAGGTACTATTGGAATTTCAAACCCAAGTTGTGGTAGGGCCATATCTTCTTCAGGTGAAATAACACACCCTGATCTCAGCCTAAGTTCATTGCATTGCTTCTGTTCAGTTTCGGGGTTTGGGTTCTCAACAATCTGGATTAGTTGAACCGGTCTGTTATTGGGATTAGAATTAGGTTGAGCTACTAGTTGAGGACACATAATAGGTTGAGGATTGTGTTGGACTGGGTATGGAGCTGGTACTGTGGGTTGATTCTGAGGCCCTGTTCCCATAGGTAAATTGGTCATTCCTAGGGGTCGCTGCTAGTTTTGAGACCAATTTGTATTCTGTGAAGTGGAGGAAGGACATTGGTACTGATATGGATGCTTTTGCCAGTAAGGGGGAGAAAAAAGAAAACTTGACCAACTACTACCTGAAGGGGATTGTGTTGTCCAAGGAGGCATGGAAAATGGTTGGGATGGCTAGGCAGAGAAAGGTGATTGGCCCTGCCATGCTGTTCCAGGGTTATGTTGATTAAATTACGGAGGAGAAAAGAACTGAGATGGGTCTTGTGGCATGCCTAGTCGTGCTTTCCACTGCCGAAGTTGATTCATTAGATACACTGGTTCTGTTTCTTCTTCTACCTCTTTAAAAACTACTTTCAACCCTAGGAGTGAAGGGCAATGGTCAATGGCGTGGTCCTTGGTACAAATAGCACATGTTTGGACTATGTCTAATGGACACTCTCGCTGGCCATGCTTCTTCCGACAACGTGGGCAAAAAACAACCAAGTTCTGTTCTACTAAAACTTTATTTTGCTTGGCTTTTAGGACATCTAGCTACGTTGTGAGGGTGCCTAAGATATTGGTTTTAAAATCTTCTAAAATATTTCTGAATTATGCTCTAGTCACGTTGCCACCTTACTGTTTATAATTCATCCCAACTGAATCCCGTCTGATTGGTCTACTTCGCGTACTACCTCAAGATCATCTAATACAAAATGCAATAATGTCATCATATTCCTCTTGATAGATTTCCCCTTTTCCCATTATATTAAGTGTCTCTACCCATTCTTCTTCCATTACTTTAGTCATTGTTTGTTTCAAAATATCTTTAGACAATGTATTATATGGAGATATTTGCAAATTATACTGAAATCGTTCAACATATGCTTCTAATGTCTCATCGTCTTTTGTAGACATATTGAAGATTTCGTCTTTTAGTTCTCAAGTCCGGTAGTAATCTTGATATTTGTTAAGAAAATATTTTTTCATCTGATCCCAACTATTAATGGTTCCCCCACCGAGCCCCATAAACCAGTGTAATGTTTCCTCCTTCAAAGTAGAGGGAAATAGTTTCAGTGTCTGAAGGTCAGTGGTGTAGTCATATCCTCTACAAAAGACATAAAATTCAAATAAAAATGCATCCAGATATTCTAAGGTCAATCCGTGGAAGGTGGGAATGTTTTGTAATGGAATAGCTTTCATAGGAGCATTTGCGGCCGGATCAACAATGGGATACTCCAATGTTGATGTTTGTCTTTGGTTCTGGTTATGTGCCATCTGATCAAAGATGTGTCAATAATCTTAAGGGATTTCTTTATTTGGGAAAATGATTTGAGTATAATTAGGGAGTGGATTTGGAGGAGGCCTTACAACACTTCCTCGATCTGGGATATTGGGTGTCTCTGTCTCAACCACTATCTCAGGAGATCCAGGCTTTGGATTTTTTACTTGTACTGCACTACTAGTTTCTCTCTCTCCTTCCTGCAAATTGCAAGAATTTACCTCTCTCAAAGGGTTGGGACTCAAGTGTTCTGTAGTCTGAAGGCTTTGTTCAGACCATTTTGTTTCGTTGTGAATCTCGGCATGGGTTGCAGATGGTGAGGCTGCTACCTGAGGGACTATAGTAGGACTCTGCACAGGGATGGTTTTGGGTCCTACGGATAGATGGGATTTAGCCTTATTAATGATTTCGTCTATATATGTTGTTCTGCCAAGGGCCACCGATCCCTTGGGTTTTGTGGATTTAAGTGGGGGGTTTTGATCTAACTCTACCTTTTTCTTCCTAGTCATAAAAAAACAAAATCACGTATCCTATTAACCTCTGCACAATTGCTGAGAAGCGGGCTGGAGAGAAATAATTTTTTTTGCTAGTATGTAGGTTCTTACCTCTCATTTTTAATACCCAATTCTTTCACATCAAAAGGAAAAAGACATAAAATACATCACTCTTAGACACTCTCCTCGGTAACGGCGCCAAAATGTTGGGTCAAGAAGGTGACTATTTTAAGGGTAACCTTAAAGCTTTACATTAATTATCAACCCAGGGAAAGTCTTGTTAGTTCAATAATGTAAGAAAAATATATGCAAGTGATATCAGAGGTTAACTACTTGAGATCATTGTAAGAAATATTATCTAATTCTCAAAGTTCAATCAAACCAACTTGAAGGTGAACTACGAAATACCTCAGACCAATCAAAGAAGAAAATTTTGTACTAAGATTATGCAGAAATAACCACTCAAGACTGAAATAGAGAATAGATTGCAATTGAACAACACACTTTGATGAATTGAACAACTACCTTAATGAATTGAACAACAATCAATTATTCTATATTTTGCAATGGAATTCTCTATTAATCAACTAATAGCATCATTCGGAATTAAAAATCAAACCAAACGTTCGCATTTATGATGGAAATATTCAAGAAATAACTGTATGCATAATTGAACAACAACCACGCCAAAACTAGTCTAATGAATGTAAAAGCGTTAACTCCTGATAAAATGACATGAATGATAAATATAATCTAGTGAAAAGGGAGTTATAGCGTATCACACCCATGATTAACCAATTGAATGATAATACTATGAAACACAAAAGATAAATAAAAAATGCAAGATCCATAAATAAATGTATAGCACAGACAAGGAGGAGAACTCCCAGGGCTAGGCCCGAAGCCTCTAAAAGCCTTCTGCTAAGGAATAATCAGAAGTTGTTTATACTGAAAATTCCAATTTCTTCATTAATCAACAGAGAAATACATTAGCATGAACTTAACACTTATGTATGAATACATTTATTACAGGAAAATTATAATACATGAACTGTCTGTGCCTTTCTTTCACCTCCAGCCTTTTATAGCTTAAAGGCGAAATAAAATAGAGTAACGGATCCTCCCCCCATCAGGAGATCATGCCGCTTCGTGGCTATCAAATGAATACTCTGAGAGTAGGCATGCCTTTACATCTTCCGCTGATTCATAGGAGTCGATACGATTCTGTTTACTTTTCTTGTCTACTGTCATTTGGTCATCCTGGTCAAAAATTTGGTTGTTTCTCTCCCCTATCAATAAAGACGACAAAAAATCAGTTTTTATGCTATTAAACACACCTTTTATCAATAATTCATTCTTCCGTACTTTTTCATTATTTTCCTTTAATTTATTGCTAGGATGAAGGGAAAATATATATAAGTAAATGACAAATTGCGGTAAAGATAGGGGTAAAATGTACCTTCTCCTCGGCCCAAAAAATGCTACAAGGGAAAAGTAGAAGACTGTCTTTGATACTTTCAAAGAGATAAATTTGAAGAATGAAATGTTAAAGACAAGTACATATAACCAGTTTTGGAAACAAACTCCCAGCTCACAAAGTAGGTTGGTTTCAACCTTTGGTTCAGAAAAGGGAAAAATGCACTTTTCATTTCTTCAAGCACAAATTCCACAACCAAAGTCTGAAGAAGATTATAAAAGGGATACATTGAAGTTTGATACAAAATAAATTCATCCAATAGATCAAATGAAGCTACACAAGAAAACTGGTGAGATGATTTCATCAACTCTCACTAACACTGCTTTGAATCTATCAAAAATGTACGTTTCATTGGCAAATGTATAGTCACAACTGAAAATGGAGAAGGTGTCTTCATTTACAAAGGACACAAGAATCAAGACTCTAGAAGATCTGGTGGTAAAAAATGGATATGATCCATCCAATGTCAATGCCCTTGAAGAAATCATCAAGAAGAAAAATGTTGATATAGCAACATTGAGGAAACAACTAAATATTCTAGCTATAGAAGATCCTTTGGCAAAGGATATTGAATAAACTGAAACTTAGAAGACATAAATGATGAAATTGATAATGGAGCAGGATTCTCAATTAAAGCAGATGGAATTATAGTTAGAAAATATGATAAAGGAAAAGGAAGCAACAGTAAAAAAATCGAAGGTTCCTTTAGAAGCAGTGCCTTTAGCGACCATCCTTATAGCTCAAAATTTTACAACAAACACTGCAGATGGATCTAAGAAGCTTACCAAAGCAGTTCAAAACATGCCCATTCAAGAATAGGAGATCAAAAAATTGTAGTATCAGGTAAAATTATTACAATTACAGAAATCTAATGCTGATAGTTCACATGTAGTTGAAGCACAAAGGGCCAAAAATTTGATTGAAAGGTTGCAGAAAGAGCAAAAATAATCTGCCATTGGTAATACTTTGGGCCAGGTAAAATAGATAATATGGGCAGACATCGTAGAGTCTATCAGTGAAATTTGGCCAAGTATACAGATCATATTTGAGAAAAAGGAGCTGATACATAAGGCAAATGAGGCCATTACAACAATCAAAGCACAAATGGGAGACAAGCCTACCACAACAAACAATATTATTAGATTTATGAACTCAAAGAACATGTATGAGCTGGATGAATTGGCCATTGATGAAAGAACATAAACAATCCTGGAAGTGAATAAAGTGCTAACAAAGAAGAATTTGATTCTTCAACTTGAAGAAAAATGTCACAGTCCGGAGGTTACAGTTCAAAGAATTTTCAGCAGAATAGAGCCTATGACATAAAAAGGATTGCCTTCTCTTTTCGTAATTAATGATAAATTGATGACCAGAGAAGACTATGGAAGAAGACTTCAGGAAATTGCCAAGGATATTTTCAAATTTTCAAATATTAAAGGAACATTAACAGGAAAGGCACTGTTGGGAGCATTAAGAAATGAAATATACATTTAGTATGAGATCAAACATGTCTTTGTGGTGAAGCCCACTTTTGCTAAATACATTGAAGCAGATGAAATTTACCATAGGGTAATAAAATTAGTTATCCCTGATGAAGAATGTTGGGAAGAGCCGTGTGAGTTTCAAGAATAATTAATAAAAACAGAAAAGTCAAAATTTTCCAGATCAGTAGTCAACTGACAACCAACACAACCTGCAAACATCTCCTTCAACAACAATTTTTAGTTCGAGCAGCGCTAGCACAACAACTTAAATTTATTTCCATGATGTAGTTAGAATTTATTTAGAAAATAAAGCGCTATCAATTATGATAGCCTTAAATGTAACCATTGTAATTTCATTTTTCTATAAATACTTCATTGTGCAAAGTATTACTGTTGGATAATTGAGTTTTGAAGCTTTGTGTATTATTGTGGACCTATCATTAATGAAATCAAAGGATTTGCAACAATTTTGTGATATTCATGTGGTATTTTTATTGAGCATTGTACCTTTTCTATGTTATTTCATTTCCATTTCATTTTCTGTGTAAAAATATTATCAGTTTATAAACATGGTTCAGTTATATGTTTTGTTTATTTGGATTTTTATAATGTGCATTTTCTTATGATGAATGAATTCAGTAAAATTCTCATTCAGACCCCTCTCTTTTCTACCACTATACACCAATGACAAATTAAATGTGCTCAAATAATCTTCCTATCTTGCCTTGCTTAGTTTTCTACAATTCAGTCTTTGAAATCAATTTTAGCTTCACTGATTATAATTTTTATCCAAAAAAAAAATCATTAAACAAATTCTAAAACAAATTAATTCATATCTAGCCTAAAATATGGTACTTAGCCCAAAATTGAATATTTAAAAAGTGGCACAGAGAGAGCCCTATCTAGTTAGGTAGGGCTAGTTGCTTAGCTAAAATTTTGTCTGTGGTTAACTTTCTTCACTCCTAATTTCAGCCCAGGAAGTTGGGGAGAGTGATAACAGTATGCACAACAAATACTTATTTCCTCAAAATTTAATACCATGTTAAACATTGAAACATACAACTAAAGAATGACATAATCATGAATAAGAGCTCATTCATATGATTATAAAGAAAATTACATAGTATAATAAAATTCCTTGTAACTATGTTGTAGATTTAATTGATTAATACAATACAAAATAATTCTCTTTTCATATGTAATTAACAACCTATTTGCAAATATGCCTCTATTCTTGTAGTAATATTGAGAGGAAGCGCAATCATGAATCAGAGGAAACATTTTGACTCATTCATATGATTATAACAAAATTACATACATGGTATAATAAAATTCCTTGTAATTACCTTGTAGATTTAATTCATTCATCCAATACAACATATTTCTCTTATCATATGTAATTAACAAAATAGTTTACACATATGCCACAATAATTGTAGTAATATTGAGCACAAAAAAATTAGTAGAGAAAATGAAATTACCACCCATGGAGAGAATACCCATAAATACAGGAAAATAAGGTCCAATGGGATTATGTCCCCAACGCAAACATTTATTTTTTTTAAACGAAACGGGTAGAGATTTGTATTATTAAAAAAGTTTGGATTATAAGGCCAAAAACTTTACACTAGCTTGTTTGAAATGCATCGACAAAGTCTTTACTTATGTGATTATCACTGAAAGATTTATCTGCAAAAATTATGGATCACAGAAGCCAAATATTAAAATAAATAAATAAATAAATAATTCCCTGGCGGTTTGAGATTGAGCACATAAGCTCAATCCAAAACCTCAAGTGGTTTCCCCATGGCACAAAAATTTCAGTCCCTTTCCAACTAAATTTTTTGAAAAAACCCCCAATATTTGGACACATTTACATTCTATTTTTCATTAATTTTTTTTTGACTTAGTCCCACTTCTTGTTTTCCATGGTGAAATACGTTTTCCTTTCTTCCCAACCTGAGTCCAACTCACATTTTTTGCAAATTTCAATGAGCCATTCTTTAGTAAGTGCACATTTATTTTCTTGAAATCTTCCTCATCTTCTTAATCTGCCCAATAATTTGCCTTTCCAAAATTATTCCTTGTGGTTTTTGGAGGGCTCCGTTTTCCATGAGGGTTTGTTTCCTTTCCTCTTTCACTAAGATTGGAGAATCCTCATTGGCATGCATTTTTTCCTGATTGGTTTTTGTTTCCTTTGATGAATTTTTTTTGGAAGTATCAAATTCCAGTTTATCTTCTAGTTCTTTCTTATTATGAGACTCTTCCTCTTTGTATATCATATAGTGATCACCCTGAGCTCCTTCCTACCATTTAGACTTTCGATATTTTTCTGATCTTTGTTGCTCTTATGCTTGGGGAAGTTTTTAATTACATGCTCCATTTCATAGCATTCTCTACACCAGAATGAAACATTTTCGTAGTCAGGATTTTGGACCTAGACAAAATTTGGGGCCATCAAATTGATCTTAGTGGGAAAAAACTTATTTAAGTTCATCTCCACACAAATTCGAGCATAAGTTTTTTTACAAAAAATTCTAGTATTTGGGCTATAGTGATAAAACTTTCCAAGAATATTACCAATAGAATATAATGATTGGAGATTCCAAAGATGAAAGGGTAGGTTTGGAAGCCTTACCCAAACTGGAGTTGTGGAGATTGATGTTGTTATTAGATCAAAGGTGGGAGACCAAGGCTACATTAAGAGACCAACACTACCCCAGAACCACGGTCCAGATTCACAAATGACCTTCTTCTCCTCAATATTACTGAAAATAACAACAAAAAACCCTCGAGCCATGGGATAAATATTCAAATGATCCATAATATGAGGTTTCCATGTCTCAAATATCCATTTGTGCAGATTCGTGAGATGCAACCAAAATCTATTAAACTTGCAAAGCAAACCTTGCTCCTAAAAAAACTTCTCATAGCTAAAAGTTTCTTGATCCAAAGAAACATTAAGGGAAGGGAATTCTTGAACTGCTAGGAGGCTAGGTCTAGATTTTAGAATGGAACTACATGAAACTGAAGAATATATTGCTTGTTTGACAACCATTTTTGCAAAATAAACTGTATTCATTGTTGGATCACTAATATTTTCCCTTGATCCGATTGCAACAAAGATCTAAAAATAAATCCACACAATCTAAGCATAGCTAGCCAACTAGGGTAAAACCCTAGTTGTAGTTGTTGTGAGGGTTTTCAGAGCTCCAACCATCTCCCCCCGTGCACACATCTCATGTAATGCTTTATGGCTCATAATTTTCCCTTTTTCTTAAAACATGTAAATTAATGCAGTGAAATGTAATAACATCAGGATGATAGCTTTTGCCATTTTTTTCTATAATTGTCCATTTTTTATAGAGGTCACTGTTTACTGATAAATATGTCACAAAAACAATAAATATTTTTGAAGACTTTGCTCCATAGTTTATTTTTTTATGGCGTATAGTTTTCTTCCTTAGTTCATCTTATGTGGTTCTTGCAATTATTTATTTGTTTTTTAATTATAAAGGTGGTTGTTTTGCGGAGAGGCCCTCTACAACCGAGTATGGGGAGATGTTGCAATGTCCATAAATGAGGGTAAACATTTAAATTTTAGTGTTGTTGACACCTAATCTTTGGGATTAGGTAAATCCATGTAAATATTGTAAATAAGAAAGTAAAGAGAATTGGAAGAAAAAGAGACATTGGGAGATGAAACCCAATAGTATCCCTCTCCATGTATATATTCATGTGACATCTTAATGCAAAACACAATTCAAATTCATGGAGTTACATCATGGCCTGACATGGTATTAGATCCAACCCCTAATTTTAGTTTTTTCCTGTCCTGTAACTCCTATTTTATCTTCCATTATCTGCTACATACTGTCCCTATGTCCAAAATTTATGTGTGTTTAGATAGAAAATTTAAATATCTATGCACTTCATCCTCTCCCTCTGCCCAAAGTGAATTATACCTTTTTTTGAAGTCAGTGTGACTTGAGCTCTAGTGTGGTGCGGTGCAGTGTGCAGTGTGTTGAATTTCCATGAACTTGGTTCTAGGTTAGAGTCTTAAAATCACTGACACTACCAAACCAATAATCTCAACCATTAACTACTTTGCACAGTGGAAATATTAAGCAATAAATCACACATGAAAAAATATACACATTTTTTCAACAAATTGTACAATAATGTACAATCACCAATCTTCGTTAAATTAAACCAAATATGAATAATACAAAAATCTATGGTATATAAGATACAATTACAAACTTGATGCCGTATCTCATCCTTTCAGTCCTTCACTTCCATACTGGTCACTAGTAATGCCTTAGTCCATCAAGGCTACTACACATCGAGACTCCAGGAGGGATGCCAGCTAACACTGTTGCAAGTCACTTCTGTAGAGTGTACACAGGCTAATCCAATCTTCTCTCTGGGTAGGCCTAATTACCAAGCTCCAACTGATAGGCTAGCAGCAACTTTAGTCCATCAAAGTGCTACAATTAAGCACCAAACTTCATGCAACCTTCAACTACTCTTTGTCACGTCAAGATAACTTATCTAGGGATACTTTGGGTAACTAAAACACTTCCCTCCATGAGATAAATGGAACCCTATACTACACTGTCAATTCTTCTCCTAGGAAGACTCTTCACCTCCTTGGAAATTCCTCCACACGGCACCAACAGGCTACAAGTTAGTTTGATCCAAACCAATCAACTCTTGACCCAACGTTCCTCCAAAAAACACTACTATAAATTATGTTTGTCCACTATTGTTTGTTGTAGTAATGGTTATGGCAGATAGTGAAACCATAAACACACCCCATAATTAACAAGAAAACCCTTTAATGGTTGTGGCCCACCTTGGAAGGCTCCCTCCACACCTACGCTGCCTCGTTAAGGCACTTGTCAACACTTGACAACCTTAAATCAGGCCCATCTATGTGTTATGTCCCGCGACCTAGTACAATGACACCTATGATGATTCTGCCTCCAAAAAATGTGCCCAAAACGCAACAACAACTTCCAACCTTCTTATGAACTCGACTTAGCTTCCATGAACCTCAACCCTAGGAACAACAATAAATCATCCCAAAAATAGACCCATGCAATAGTTCACATTTTCCTTCCTTACTTAGCCTGTTGTAGCAGACTTCAGACCCTTGCTTCCACGTTGTCAAAGACCCTTCTCCTTGCTGCAACTAGGCTTCCTTTCTTATCCAAATTTAGAGATCTTTTCCTTGGAGGAAATGTTGCACAATGGATGCTAAAAAAACATGTCATCACCCTTTATTTATAGCCAATAAAGGGTCTCCAACGAATTGATGAAGAGGCACATCTATTGGAGGAAATTTACTTCAAGCCTACATGACTTGAAAACCAATAATTACTTTTCAACTTCAAAAATTCATTTCTCCACTTCTACAACTTAGAATTCGATGATTCTTGAAGCATTGGATTCTATTTTCCGCCCTCTATCGTCTCATGCCATCAAATGTAGAAATGTGCTTCCAAAATTTCCCCAAACACGATTGGGTGCAAAACCCCATACTTAGATTCCAAGCCCATAAGTGACCCTTGTGGCACTTTTCCCTCCAAAAATTGAACCCTAGGGCTTGGAGTACCTCCCAATCTATACAAATAAACAATCTTGGTGATATATTCCAACCCATTTCCTTTATCGCCTGACCATTTATTTCTTCGGCACCATTGGCATAAGCCTCATCATTATAGAAGAAATTGACCCCATAGTCCCTGTCACATTGCATAAAGAATTTGGCTTCCTTAACATCAAGATATGACCTAGGATCCGTATGAGAGTTGAATCTCCTTCAGCCTAGTTCAACTCAGTCTCCCATCTCTCTCCATGCAATTCTATGCATTAAGTGACCTTATATTTTCATTGTATTGGTGACAACGACTGTGTATATTCCCAAAGTTGCATTGAACTATGGTAATATTCCCAAAGTTGTGTTCAACTGTGGTAATATTCCAAGTGCTTTGGCATAGAGGGTGCTTCTACATAGGAACGAAGCGCAACAGAACATTAAATTATCTTTGGTGCATCGTAATGTGGTGCAATGGTTGTGCTTTGTTTGGAGGAGGTATTGATGGCTGAAATGAGAGTTGGTATAGTGGAGATGTGAATTGTTGTGGGCTGATTTTCATATACCTACAAATGGTGTGTTGAAGATCATGTTCAAATTATCCTAATGTTTGGTATGTCCCTGTTTTTAATGGCCGATACATTAAGAGCACAGTACATTGAAGTTTAATGATCCATGGAATGAATGGTGAATTCATATGCATTGAGCCATTAAAAATTCTTTGGTTGAATATTTTTATTCCAAATCCCACATTCAAAACCTTTTTTGGGAATATGATATATATTAAAGAGGAATATAATATATGATGGAAAATAATCATATATATTAAAGGCATTGAATGGGATGCATATATGTTATATATATTTAGTGTGATTGAGTTTATATGTGATTCAATTGTGTTGAGAGAACTACCATGAGTGGTCTAGGAAGATAAAATAGACCCTCATTTTCAATGAGTTGTGGAAAGGGGTGTGTGAAGGAGGAGGCAATGCACCAGAGAAGCCTACTTCATATAAGGAGCTTTCCATCTGGGAAAACAAGAACAACAAGGTCTATGCCTTCGTTGCAACATCCTTAAATGAAGAGGCGAGTCACCATATTTCTCCATTTTCAAATGCCTTTGAATCTTTAAAGAAGTTGAAGGAATTGTATGACACACACATTAAACTTGAATTTGTTCAATTGATGATTAAGTTGTTCAGTCTTGAATTTAAAAATAATGACCCTCTTTCCTTAGAATCAAAAGTAAGATCGATTATACATGACATAAAATACAATGGTGTTTAAATACATATTCCTCTCATATCTTATGGCAAGGAACTATATCCCACCTACTCACATTATCTTGAGTCATTGCAATCAAGTGGTGAACTTAAAAAGATTACCTTTGACTCCCTTAAGAAAAAGTTTGGTGTAAGAGAGAAGGATTTTGTGAAGAAGACAAATCCTTATTCTACTGAAGAAGTTGTGTGCCTTGCACAAAAGGAAAATAATCATGCACAATTCTCTTATAGAGGAAGAGGTGGCCGAAGAGGAAGAGGAACGAGGAATTTTAGAGGCAGGGGGGCATACAATTCCAAGGAGAAAAGTCTAATCTTCATTGCATACGATGCAATAGATATGGAAATGATGCTTCCACTTGTAAGTTGCCTTGGGACTTAATTGAGAAAGAAATAAATGAAGGGAAAGGTAAAATAAATGACAATGGTAAATTTAAAGCACATAAATATGCTCATTATGTTGTGGCACATTGCAATATTGGAGTAACTGAAGACTTATTAAATGTTTCACTTTATTCTTGGAAAGATGATTGGTTGATTGACTTAGGAGAAAATTGCCACATGGATTTCAGGAGAGATTTATTTGAATATTTCACTGACAATGTTGATGGAGCAGTGTACTTTGCAGACACGTACAGACTCAAGCCATCAGGGCTTGGCACCATAAGGATCAAACTGCATGGTCTTCTAGACTCTTCTACATGATGTTCTATACCTCTCGGAACTGAGGAGAAACTTGTTTCCTTTTTTCCACAACCACCAATAAGGACACTTCATTCATACATTTGATGGCAAGGTCGAGGTAAAAAAAGCATCAGATCACTCACTTGTCATGACGAGGATAAAAGAAAAAAAATTCTAAAGCTGCAAGGTACCTCTGCTCATGCACATAACTTTTCATACAATTCTCACTATGATGAAGGTACATTTCCGTCAAGTCTTTTATGACATGCTATATTTGGACACTTGAAATATGAAAACCTTTGTTTTTTGAAGAAATTACTTGTTTGCCTAAAATTCCTAGGAAATTTAAGTAATGTGATGCTTGTATTATAGGAAAGCACAAAAAAAAGTATTTCCATGATTCTCATTCCAGAGCACATAGAAAACTTGAACTCATTCAATCATATTTATGTGGCCCAATGCTTGTTCCTTATGCAAATGGTAATAAATATATGATGAAATTTATTGATGACTACACCAGAATGTGTTGGGTTTATTTATTGAAGAAAAAATATGACGTTTTTGAAACATTCAATAACTTTAATGCATGGATTGAAAATGATTAAAAATCTCATATTGGCTCTATTCGCACTGATAATGGAAAAGAATACACTTCAAATGAATTTGAAAAATATCTTCCCCAACATGGGATAAAAAATCAAACAATCGTGCCTTATAATCCCCAACAGAATGGAGTAGTTGAAAGAATGAATAAGAAAATCTTAAATATGGTACATTCCATGATGTTTTTCAAGAATTTTAACCTAATTTTTTAGTCTGATGAAGTTCTATGTGTTGTGTATATAAAGAATAGGTGTCCATGCAATGCTACAAAAAACAAGACTCCCTATGAAATGTGGTATGGCCACATTCCTTTGGTGAGGCATCTTAGGGTTTTTGGTTCCACCTATTATGCCTTTATACCTAAGGAACAAAGAAACAAACTCGGTGCAAGGAGTTGCAAGTGTTATTCTTGGGGTACTCAAATACCTCCAAATCACATCGTCTCTATGATGGAGTAAACAATATTTTTATAATATCTAGAGATGTGATCTTTCTTGAATATTCCAAGACTGACAATGTTGTTGAGCGACAAATTCATCGCTTGGATAAATTTAGACATGCAAAGTATTTTCAAGAATTTGATAATGTGATTCCATATCTTGAAGGGGGGATTCCTATACTGGATCAATCTGTGGAAAATTATTTGAAGCACTCTCTCCCCCACATGAAGCTCCAACCACTTATGACACTTTGAGTGATGTGATTGACAAATTTGGGAGACTAAATCTTGATTCAGTCCCATCTCAATCAACTAAGAATCATAGGCCATCTCAGAAAGGTCCTCCAAAATGGCTAACAAAGACACTTGAAAGTGTTCGTCCTAATGAGGTTGGGAAGACAGGAACATGAAGCAAAACCAGATAGAATGGAGGTGATGTAGATGTTTCTAATTCACATGTTGATATGGATGTTTCTTATGATTTTGAACTAAAGTTGTCTACATATTATGAACCAACTTCCTTCAAAGAAGCCACTTCTCATGATGAATGGAAAGAAGCGATGCAATAAGAATATGATGCCTTGATAAAGAATGTCACTTTAAGCTGGTTGATCCTCCATTGGGAACCAAACCAATAGGCTACAAGTGGGTCTTCAAGAAAAAGTATAAAGTAGATGGCTCACTTGAAAAGCATAAAGACAGGCTTGTGGAAAAAGTTTTTTCACAGAAGGAAGGGGTTGAATATGAGAAGAGTTCCCCCCCACAGCGAAATGGGCTACCATCCAGAAACTCTTTTCCTTGGAAACACATAATGGTTGGAATTTCCATCAAATGGATGATTAAAATTGATTTCTTAAATGGAGATCTGGAAGATAATGTTTTTATGCCCCAACCAAAAGGATTTGTTGTGAAGGGTCAAGAACATAAAATACAAAAGCTTGTAAAATCCTTGTATGGCCTCAAGCAAGCACCACGAGCATGGTACAAGAAGTTAACTGAGCATCTTCTGAAACTCAACTTCAAACATTATGATCTTGATGATGCAATTTTGTTTTTCAAGAAAATTGGAAAAATAATTGTATATCTTGTTGTGTATGTATATGATCTTCTGATGATAGGGAACAATGAGAGCTACATTGCGTCCATAAATAAGGAATTGAGGAAAGGTTTTGAAATGACAGATTTGGGATATACTGAATACTATCTTGGTATTGAAGTAACTCAACATCTAAAGCTTATATTCCTCTCTTAGAAGAAGTACATTGGAGATCTGTTGAATAATTTTAGCATGGCTGAGTGAAATCCTTTGACTACTCTAATGGAACATAACTTAAAGCTCACATCCACTGAAGGGAACGAATTTTAGGATACAAAGTATAGAAAACTTGTACGAAGTCTCAACTACTTGGCTACTACTAGACCAAACATTTCATTTGTTGTTGGAATCCTCTCCAGTTTTATGAAAAATCCTTGTGAGGGACATTGGTCTGCTGTAAAAAGAGTTCTAAAGTACTTGAAGGGAACTCAAGACTTTGGACTTCAGTATACACAGGTGGGTGACTTCAACTTGATTTGATACTTTGATTCAGACTTCAAGGGAGATAAATAATCTAGGGTATCTACTTTAGGGTATGTTATGAGTCTTGGATCGGGAGTTGTCTCATGGAGGTCACGCAAACAATCAGTTCCAACAAATTCCAGAACTGAGGAAGAATATGTGGCAACAACTGAAGAAACAAAAGAAATTATGTGGCTTAGGAAAATTCTGGAATATATGCAGGAGAAACAAGTGCATTCAACTCCTCTCTTGATTGACAACAGTTCCGCAATAAATTTGGCCAAGAACCCAAAGTTTCATCAAACGAAGCACATCAATACAAAATACCATCTAATTCGACATCATGTTGAGGCCAAGACAATCCACCTATGCCATTGTTCCACAAATGAGCATATCAAAAACATCTTCACCACAGCGTTTGGAAGAGAAAAGATTGAAAGATTCAAAATGATGCTTGGACTCACCAAAACCTCTTCAGATTAACGGGGGGAATGTTGACACCTAATCTTCGGATTAGTAAATCCATGTAAATGTTGTAAATAGGAAAATAAAGAGAATTTGAAGACGAAGAGACATTGGGAGATGAAACCCAATAGTTTCCCTCTCCATGTATATATTCATGTTACATATTAATGCAAAACAAAATTCATATTCGTGGATTTACCTCCTGGCCAGTCAAGCATAATATGAGAGAGTTATCAGTGTGTTTGTAAAATTAAGCATAACATCAAATAATCATAATAAAACTTTAAAAAGTAATAAAATGTAACAATAATAAATCAATTAAATGCAATTTTTTATATTGTAATTTTGTTTTTATTAATAAATACATAATATGCATATCGAATTAAAATAATTTTAATAATAATGACTCATATTAATAAGTGTCAATAGATAAAAAATGAGCACGTAGAAAGAAACTTATGACTTAGCAAGTTCCAAGGCACATTGAGGGTGTGAAACTTTATTTAGGGGTCATCTACCTTTATTAATATTATCATAATGAGTCAACATGTCTCTTTACAGTAATTGAACCCAGATGAAAAGGAAAAACAAACCATAATAAAAGTCACCTCCAATACTTGAAAAATTAATTATTTCTTATTGAAAAACAACTCATTAGTATAATGGAAAAATTTCTTGTACTTGCACAAGAGCTCATCTTCCTCAGACGTAAGGAAAAACGTTAACGAACCAAGACCCAAAGGCATCTGACACGATTGAAAGCTTGATCCCTTACAGACCACCAGTGGGTCATTCCAAGTGGCGTGGTTTTCCTTGATCAACGATGATGAGTTAACCTGCATTCATGGAAAACAACTAGAGATGGATGTCCTCGTTGCTGGTTTGACAATTGAGTGATGACAAGTTTTCCCACTCTTAGAAAGAACATATAATTAATAAACATATTAAAACTTAATAAATTTAATTAATAAATGTAATATATATATATATATGAGTGCCCTAGAAATTAAGATCCTTTTAATATAAATTAAAATAATGATTAAATTAAATTTAGTTAATAAACACACACACTATGCAAAAATATCTCACTATATTAATTATCAATATTTTAATAAAATTTAAAAAAGAAATATATATATATATATATATATATATATATATATATATAGTTTAATTTGTATTACCTTTGGAAATCAAATTACATTACTAGTAAATTATTTGAAAAAAAATATACCAGCTGCCTCTGCCATAATAGAAACTAGGTTTGTCTGCTAGTATATGAAAATATTGTGTTTTAACGAAAAACAAGGAACAAAAATTGAACATGGAAAATCCATACGACCATAAAGAAATCTGATACAAAATAGCAAGATCAACATATCATCCAAGTCAAGTATCTAATGATGTCACTAGATCTAGGTCCTTCATGCTAGTACCACTTGATGTGGAGGGCTCGAAATGACATTGGATGTGTCTCTCTATGTGAGCCAAGTGAGCCTCCATCCTATCTAGACATAACTGATGTTTCCATTGGTTCCTCTAAATATTATTTAGAAAATATATTATGTCATTAATTTCCTCATGTTTCTCCTTTAAAACCCGTCCTAACAGAGTTTTTAGTTGCTAATGTAGTGTGATAGAGTGCATACACACGTTCCTTCTTCCCTTGGTGTGACCGGGGTTAAGAATTGTTATAGGCCATTTTTTCACATTCGATCAGGGAGCCTCCTAATGGGATTAATCAACATCCTATTCCCCCTTGTAATCATCTTGCAAAAATCCCTAAGAATTTTCCTTTCATCCCCTATATTTTTAGCCCTAAACTGCATCATCTGAGACAGTTTTAGGACCAACACTCCCTGTATGCCTACTGGGGTGCGACCACCTACAAGTTTCTCCACTGTGGCCAACATTGGTCACCAATAGGTTTCTCCCCTTTGCACCTACGTTGGTTCTAGAAATTTGGGAGAATGATCGGGATTCCATAAGCTTCACTTTCTAGGAGTTTCCATAATTTGTTTCAACTACTTACCTTGGATTAAACATTCATATATTATCCTATCCTACTTTGGATTTTTCACCACTTATCCTTTGATCCTATCCCTCCATCAAAGGTGTATCTAAAACCTTAGAATGGTAATTGGATAAAAACTCCCAACTTACCCCACTTATGTATTTACCATCTTTCCTATGCAAAGGTTAGAGAATGAATGAATGGTTGGCTTTTGGAGAGACTCTACCCTTATGCTGCTGTAGTGAGTGGTTATTATCTCATGCATTAGGGTGATTGGATGAGAATATTGTGACAAGGAAAGGACAAGTCAACAACTTGGAGGATCTCTTCTACAAGATCAAATGCTAGTTATGGTTGTAATCTCCTTCTATTTATATTAATGAAAAGAAGTCTTTGTTTTCCTATATGTGATATTGTTATTTCATATATTTCAATACCATGTTGATATATTGAATAGATTTTTTATCTACATACATATCACAGTTTCTTGGCTTGCGTTATTTGACTATGCAGTATCTAATTTTGGTAATCAGATCTAGAATTGGAGCTTCCAAGCTAAAGAAGGAGCGAAGCGTGCGACAAGTTCCAGGTAGGCCTCACTCCATCATCTATTTAATTTAAGGAAAATAATTGGATTCCTTATCACTCTGTTGTTCTAGGTTAGCCACTGACCTAGGGGAGATACTTTTGTCCACAATTGTAAATCATGTATAGCAAAGTGACGACTCCACTAGAAGTATTACCTTGGTGGTTTTCCTTGCCCACTGTGTTTGATTACCTCCTTGAAATCCCTTTGTTGTATCATATAACCAAGAACAGACCTAGGGAGTGGTTTCATTCAATATTTTTTACAATTCTTGTGTTAGAATCCTCTTTCCCAGGCCCAACACTCCCCTAGTTCTTATGACAGAGCGTCGCACCTCACTTAGGCCCACTCTATATCAGCGTTGAAAATAACTGGTGCCTCCTTTGCACCAACGTTGGCCCCTATTTTTGCACAAAATTTTCATTTGTTTTTTAGCCTCTCTTTCATCAGCCTACTTCCGGCTGAACTTCCTTGAGTCTTGAGTGTCTTGAGATCTCTCTAAAACCTCCATTTGGTTTGCACTTGTGTTTTTGTTTCCTTTGGTAAGAATTGGTTTCAATTTTTCTTTGTTCTTATCATTTTTTCGCTTATAAAATGATTTTGTTTGGTTATTGATTGCTTGGATGAATTGTTGTTTGAGTCCTCATTCTAAAAAGTGTAATTGAATCAATAATTGAACATTTTCATCTTAGTTTTCTTCTTTCTCAAAAATTAAGTGCGGTGAAAAGAAAAATTGTGCATTGGAATTTAGGGTTTTGTATGCATTAGTATAGGAACAGTTGCATTGAAAGGAAAATTGCATCTCACATATTGTTTGTTGCATATTGTGTGATGCATCTTGATTATTTCTTCACTTCCTTAGCTATATTTTCATTGAAAGAGAAAATATTCCTATTTTCTCATGCTATATTTTCCTTTTAGGATGTTCAGGTGAAATTTTTGGTGAGCCACAAAACTGTATCCTAATCAAAGATAAACAGTAAAATTTATTGAATCAACCTAAGGAGAATTTTTAAGATTAATGCACACATTTAGAGGTCTAGTCTAGAGATGTGTTCTGACGTCGTTAAACGTAGGAGTTATCATTGTTTTCCAGCATTGCATCCTGAGGGTGAAATCTCATTCTACATACGAAGTGTATAAGGTCACTCTCCACATACATTTGGGTACATCAGATGGTGCTCCATGCATGAAAAGTATATGGGAATTATCTCATCGAACGATTATGCATTAGAAAACAATACTATGAAGAACACTCCCACATACCTTCGAGTATATTTTGGAAGTCCTATCTAGGTTGTTGTCCATCCATAGGTAACCAAGTTTGCTGCCTTGTATACCGTGATACACTAAACACAACATTCAAGGAGATTGGTTTTCATACGTTAACTCCTCGGTTCGCTAAGGTGTATATCATAGTTCACGGTTGCTTGGCAAATATTTATGCGTATATTACCCTCTTTTTGATTTTTTTCTTTTTGTGTTAATAAAATTTATGATCCAATGTGGAAGACCGAAATTCCCTTCCCCGTTGTTCACGTAGAATGAAAAACAAACCTCCTCTTCCTCCAAAGGCTACTCCTAATTGATGTAAAAAACATTAGAAAAAAAAATATTGAATCAGGAACTTTAGGAACTACTTATGGCCCTCCTCCTAATATTGATCTTCCAGAATCATTTGTCCCTTTGAGTTCCAAATCCAAGATTACATCTACTCCTGTTGGTGACGTTGACATAATTGAAACATAAGTTCCTGAAAATTTGTTACCTAAGGTCATTGAACCCGACATTATTGAGTTAAACACTTTGTTTTCTAAGGTTATTGAACCTGAGGAGCCTCAACCATCTTCACCTGATTCTTTGGGACCTTCCTCTTCTCTTCCTTTGTATTAGAAAAAATCAATATATATTGGACCCAACGGAGAACCTCTTCCATACAGACTTGTGAGTATTGAAGAGATCCCTCAAGAAGAGCCTCATCCTTCTACTTCTATTCAATGGGAAGGACTTCATTTTTATCAAACCAATCCTCTTCCACCTCTTCAACCTCTGACACAATCTCCTTTACCTGATTCTTTGGGCCTATCCACAGATCTCTCACGAAATATACATTGGGATTGTTAACCATGAATGGAACTGTTTCGAAATCCCAACCCATGTCAACCACTATGGTTGAGACGTTAAGTGTCTCTTCCTCATCTATGTTCACGACATCACCAAAAAATCATATGTATGGTGGCCCATTCATCCAGCCTAGTTATAGTCATTATATGGTACCTTTTCTAGTGCGGCTTCCAGTCCTTGGACCTCTCCCATGTCATATAATTCGGGAATAATGTCTGGTACTTATCTTATGAATGTCACACAATCTGCTCCTCTTCCTCCAAATACACCTACAATAGAGCAGCAGGGTGGTCCTTATATCAGTGGAAAAAGATACGCTCAACAACCTAACTCTCCTTATGTTGGGTACCTTTCATCTGGATCGTAGTTTCCTACGTCATCCTCTCCTCCTTTCGCATGGGGGAAACCTGTTGTTGGTATGCCTCAATATGGTAACCTACCTAATTATAGTCTGCCTTATCTTGAAATGGCTGCCAGTGTTTAGAAACTTACTTTACCCGTTTAACCTGGTTCATTTTGGGATCGATTGCTGAATCCTCAAAATGCACCATCCTCATCACAAATTCCTATCTATCCATAAACACCTCAACAAGATAAAATACATGTGAGCCAACCTTTACAACCTATTCCAATAGTATATGGTTCTCCCCATGTACCACTTAGTCAAATTGTATAAGGTGCCTCATCCTCTCAATCACTTGCGTAAGGTACTCCTCAAGTTTTAGTAGGTCAAATTCTTCAAAATTTGGCGCAGTCTCAACTGAACTCACCATACCAGGGGGAAATAAAAAACCCTATTGAGAAAGAGTATGGAACACATAACGCGCCTTTTCAAGGCCAACAAATCCATACCAAACCATTCCAGAAAATTTATTGTCATATTGGGGCTAGGAAACAAACTCACTTGTATGTTGGTTATCAAAATCCTCCATATCATGGTAACCAGGTTCCTTATTATCAGCGCCCTCCTTATTCAAGCATGCAAGTATCCATTGCTTAGAATATTCCTTCTTACTCAGGGCATCCTCCTTTAGACTTTAATAAACAATTTCCTTTTGTGGCTACTCTTGAATTACCTTACCTAACTCAGTTTAGTAACGAACCCATTGCTCATTCGCCATGGTGGTCAATTATTTCCACCAAGTTTCCTTTTAATATCCCAAAATTCAATGGGAATCCTGGAGAAGACTCGTCAATGTATGTCATGACGTATCATCTATGGTGTTCATCCATCTCCCTTAATGATGATTCCATTCAACTTCATATTTTCCAACGAACGCTTACAAGAACCATAGCTAAATGATATATGGAATTTCCTAGAGCATCGTTTCACGATTTCAACACTTTAGCCACCACCTTCCTCACACATTTTGAGTTACCATCAGATACGAAGCTGGAATGAAACTATTGAATAACTTCAAAAAATCAAATTTCACTCACATTTCAAATCACATTCATGAGTGGAGGTGTCGTCGCCGGTTGGTCAATAATTATGCTCCCGATTAGTTGTTAGCGGAATGGTTTTTCAAATCTATGTTAGCTCCCATAACAAAATATGTGGCCAAAGGTGGAGTCATGTTGGCTTGAGGGGTCCTGACCTAGGTTCGGATTTAAGGTTTGCCAACAAACCCCTATACTACTGGCCCATTCGGAAATGACCTGCATGAGAAGGCCAAGGTCTCGCCCGAAGTAGTATGGGAGGGTGCTGGAACCAGGTTTCCGCACCCTGAGAGAAAGAGAGTTAATTGAGGCAGCCCTATAAGATTTATCAGATTTGCGTAGAAGAAGTCTTATCACAGAACCTTTAACAGTATAATTGCAGAATGTGAAGCTCATAAACCCACAGATAGAACGTAAACATAAATAAAGCAACTATTAATAATCAGATCTAAGTGATGCCTTCGCATCCACGTGCACATCAATATTCATCAACAGATAGAATCACTGCAATACCATAACAAAACCAGTTCTCATAAAACAGAGATAATTTCAAACAGATTTCTCATTCATTAGCGTTCAAAATCTACGTACAGACCCAATTACCAACCCGCACACACAGCCAGCGGGGTCCACACATAGCAGGACTGAGGATCTCCACGCACACAGCCAGCAGAAGTCCTTACCCAAATACAACCCAAAACTAGATCTCAATAGTTTGCCACTAGAATAAATCACACTTAGCTTAACTCTAGACTCGATCTATCCATATACTTATAACATCTTAGCCTACGCTATGTAAAATCTTACCATCCTGAATTGATGTTGGACTTGTTGTGTAAAATATTTCCTGGCAAGTGGCTGAAAATACTTCTTTAATCTGTGTCCATTTACCAGGAATACTGAATTTTGTCCATCAATAGTTTTAACTTATACTGCTTCATGCTCGAATACTCAGATCACTTCATATGGTCCCATCCAAAGTTTATGGAATTTCCCTTTAAAAATTTTAAATCTAGAATCATAAGGGAGCCCCCAATCACCTGGTTGGAATTTATTTTCTGAATAGACTTGTCATGCCACCTTTTGCGTTGCTACTGAATTAGTATGTTCTGCTCAACAACATCCCTACGAAATTCAACTAACTCATTTAATTGGAGAAGACGTTGTTGTTGTGCCTCAAAGAGATCTAGTCCTAATTGGATTGCAGTTTTGAAAGTTTTGATCTGGAATTCAATTGGTAATAGAACCTGTTTGCCATATACCAGCTCATATGGTGTATGTCCCGTGCTATTTCTCCAAGTGGTTCTGTATGCCCACAATGCTTCTGGTAATCTTTTAGCCCAGTCTTTCGATGCATGTTTACTGTCTTTGTAAGAATGGAATCGATCACTTTGTTTGTGGATTCCACCTGGCCATTTTCTTGGGGGCGATATGGCGTGGATTTCCTGTGCCAGATCTTGTATTGCTCCATCACACCCTGTACCAGATTAGAAATAAACTGTGGACCATTATGAGAAATAATTTCTCTAGGCACACCAAATATAGTAAATATTTCAGTAAAAATAAAATCAACAAAAACTTTTTCTGTAGAAAAGGAAAAAACTTAAGCTTCTACCCAT
The DNA here is from genome assembly GCA_034641835.2 of Pinus albicaulis. Taxonomy (NCBI): domain Eukaryota; kingdom Viridiplantae; phylum Streptophyta; class Pinopsida; order Pinales; family Pinaceae; genus Pinus; species Pinus albicaulis. Next base: position 435,802,691 of record CM076581.1, on the reverse strand, counting down.
CTTGTAACAAAATTTGTACAAACCAGAATATGCTTTTTACTTAATGAAGTTGGATTTATTGTCCCTATAAAATCAATAGCCCATTTTTCAAATGGCTCAATCATAACTTGGGGGCATAAAGGAATTTCATTGGTTTGATTAGGCTGGCCCATTCGTTGACAGATATCACATCGCTTGACATACTGTTTGGCATCCTTAAACATGGAAGGCCAAAAGTAACCAGCATGCAATAATTTATATGCAGTCCTCTTATCAGCAAAGTGGCCTCCACAAGGTTCATCATGAGCAGATTTCAATATGTCAAACACTTCTTCCTCTCTTACACATCTACGGATAATCAGATCTGGACTAGTGTAAAAGATATCTCCTCGAATCCAAGAATATGCAACACTTTTCTGAATAATATTCCGCTTTTCACGAGCGGACAAGTGGGGTGGTGTTTTCCCAGTAACCAAGTAATTAGCAATGTCAGCAAACCACGGAGAATCTGTTGACATATCACAAAGATGTTCATCTGGAAAATCATCATTAACAAGAGTTACTTAACCAGGATTATCTAATATAGAAAAAAAATCTGCTATAACATTAGCTTTCCCTGGTCTATCAACAATAGTAACATTAAACTCCTGCAATAATAGCAACCACCTAGTCACTCTATCGCTAGTCAATGGTTTGTTCATCAAATATTTAATCGCAGAATGATCAGTATGTACAAATATTTCATATCCTGTAATATAGTGCCTGAACTTATTAATTGCAAAAATTACAGCTAAAAAATCTTTCTTTGTAACTGTATAATTCAATTCAGCAGAAGACAAATTCCTACTAATATAATAAATAGCATAGGATTTCTTATTTTCCTCTTGTCCTAAAGCTATGCCAATATCCAAATCTGAAGCATTAGAGGAAATGTGAAAAGGCAGGGACCAGTTAGGACCTTGCAAAATTCGTGCCTTCACCAACTTTTCCTTCAATGTTTCAAAAGACTGTTGGCAAGTTATGGACCAAGAAAATTCACTATCCTTAGCTAGAAATCGGAAAAGAGGGGCGGCTATCTTAGAAAAATTTTCAATGAATCTTCTATAGTAACCAGCATGTCCTAAAAAACCTCTTACTTCCCTTTGAGTTTTGGGTGCAGGAAGATGCAGAATAATTTCAATCTTTGCTGGATCAACCTGGATACCTTTATCAGAAATCAAATGGCCAAGTACCATTCCCACTTTGCACATTAATATACATTTCTTGTCACTCAAAGCAAGATGGGCTTCTTGACAATGAAGAAGTACTTTCTCCAGATTTTTGAGAGCTTCCTGAAAAGAATCACCAAACACAAAAAAGTCATACATATAAATTTCGACAAATTCTAGATCAGAAAAAATGGCTAGGACTACCCTTTGAAAGGTAGCTGGGGCATTACATAAACCAAAGGGAAGAAATTTATAAGCAAATCTACCCCATGGACATGTAAAAGTAGTTTTATCCTGATCTTTGGGTGTAATCTGTAACTGGTTATAACCACTGAAGCCATCCAAAAAGGAAAAATATTTCTTTCCTACAAGGGTATCATGCACTTGGTCAATGAAAGGGAGAGGGAAGTAATATTTGAGAGTGGATTTATTTAATTCTCGATAATCAATACAAATATGCCACCTTCCATCTTTCTTAGGTACTAGCACTAATGGAGAGACCCACTGACTGTCAGAAATAGGATAGAGAAAACCGACATCCAAGAGTTACTGTGCTTCTTCATTCACAATATCTCTTAGAGCTGGATTCATTCACCTTTGGGGTTGTCAGACAGGTCAGGTTCCTTCCTGAATATAGATATGATGTGTACAAGTTTCAGGAGGGATACCCTTCATATCTTCATAGCCCCAAGCAAAGGCACTCAGATGGTTTTGCAACAAATTCACACGCTGTTCTTGCTGAGATGAGTCCAAATCTGAACTAATATGCAAGGAATTGCCAGGGCTAATCTCAACAAGAGTGGTATCAGGCTCATCATTACTCAACGGAGTGTTCAAATGAAACAATACAGAAGAATGAGAATCATGATTATCTTGAAAATCTAGGCTGAAAATCCAGCTCAATGGCTCAAAATTAGGCATAATGTCTAGATTATTCACGAAATATTGAATCTCATATTCTTGTGAAGACCTAGTATAATGATGAATAAGGGAAATGGGTTGAGTCTCCTCATCACTGCTTTGATCCAACTATAAAGTATCTCGAAGGTCCTGAATGGATCTGGCAAGGGGATATAAGGTAACTTTCTTCCTAGAATCTCCATGCGAAATATACATATCACTAGAACAACATCCAATATATGCATCAGTTGTAGCAAGCCATGGTCGACCCAAGATCAAGGGATGTCCTCCTACTGGGTTATTTGGCTGAAGCACAATGAAATCAGCAGGGTATTGCCAAGAATCTAATGAGATGATCACATCGTCCAATACTCCATCCGGTTTAATTTTTAGATCTATCTGCCAATTCAAGCATAGTTGGAGTAGGGCGAAGATGAGATAACTGAAGTTGATCCATGTTTTTCTTATTCATGACTATAATGGCTGCCCCCAGGTCTATAAGAACATTAGAGACAAGGACATTACCAATCTGAACTGAGACAATAGGGTTTTTGGGATCAGTATATTTTTCCACAGGCACACATCCCATCATCAACTCTGCTACCCCACCAACAAATTGAATGGTTTGGGGTTCCAATCTCTTCCTCCTGGGTTTCTTGAGACAGATTTCCTTAATAATATTAGTACAAATGGGGATCTCTTTAATAGCCTGAAGCAATGGTATCTTAATGAAAATATTCCAAAGCTTAGATGCCAAACTAGTCTCAGAAATAGGCTCACTCCTTTCCATTACTAGCCTGTCTAGGAAGGGAGGCTAGTTGGAAGAAGATGGCAAGGATTCAGAGGGTAACGACTACTTAGTGAAAATTTTTGGAGAATGGTTAAGAGTTTCCCCTTCTCCTTTCTCTTCAACAATCACCCTACGTTTCTTATGATTTTCTAATGTTACGGTCCTTCTCAATATCAATTGAATATCATGAACCCCAACCGGAATAGACTGGTATTCGAATGGGAAAGGTGGGTTTGTTACATAGATCATTTTCACTGCTTTATTATTGTTAGGATTGGGCATAGGTTGAGCAGGCAACTAAGGAGGTCGAAAGGGTGGAGGTAAAGGCAATGGTGGAGTATACTGACTTGGAATTTGAGGCATTGAATAAGGTGTATGCATAGATGGATATGATTGCATGGGTGGCTGGTGGGAATATGGAAAATGGGTTGGCCCTTTCCACCCTTGTTGCCATGGTTGAGAGGGTTGCCCATGCTGATATTGATTCCCATACTACCACTGCTGATTGGTGTTAAGATAAGAATATGCATGTGAATTATAACCAAAATAGTGTGGAGAAAATTCAGGAGCCATATCTGCACCTACTTGAGGCCAATTCCTTCTTGCTCCCATAGCATACAAGTATTCAGCTTCAGGCTGTCCCCCTCTAAATACAAATTTAAGTGCAGGTATAGAGGGACATTTTTCTGTGACATGGTATTCTGCACCAATGGCACAGTTATTAGTTTCTTTAAAATTAAGAGGACACTCTTTAGGAGGATGCTTGTCTCTACATTTAGGACAGAAAATACATAATGACTCTTGTTCCTTCATGAGTTATTGCTGGAATTTTAAAGAGTCTAACTGATTGGTAACAATATTCATTATATCAATTTTGATTTTTTCCATTTTATTTCCTAGTCCAATAATCATAGCATCAGTATATTCAGTTTTTCTATTTATGTTTCGAGTTCCTCTACCAGATATATACCGATTTCTTGAAAATTTCCTGCATAATTCACAATTTTTTTCAAAATTTTGCTGAGAAATATCACCTTGTCCTAAAAGATTCAAATTATTTCTAGCATTATCAGTAAGCCCTCTTAAGAACAAGTTTCTAATAGTACTGGAATCAAACTTAAGTTTCGACCTTTTTAAAATATCCACGAATCTTTCTAAGTAATCTTCAAGAATTTCATCCTCATCCTGTATGATTGTAAAAATTTCATCCTGCATGTCCTGAGTTTTGCAATATTCTTGATATTTAGACAAAAACACTCTCTTCATCTGATCCCAAGAGGTTATAGTGTTTCCTCCCAACCCCATAAACTAGCATAAAGATGAATCCTTGAGAGTAAGAGGAATCAAATTTCCTCCTCGGCAATGGCACCAAAATGTTGGGTGTAGGAATTACACTTAAGCAAACTTCTCAACACTTAATTTGTCAACCTGGGGGATTCGTAAACTTAGAGATGAATCACAGGCAATGCCAGAGATAGTATGAATCTTTCTAATATAAATCCATACTTTCTTTAAATGAAAGATTGCAGAATCAAATTAAAAAGAGAAAAGAAAGGCAACTTTAACCATTAATAATCTAAGACTGGAAAAAGAAAGAATGCATCTGCAAGAGGGAATTAAAGATAAAAGGAAATCACTCTAGTTGATTATTGTTTAACTACTAAGTGTGTGTTTTTCTTTAGCAGAGACACTTAGCAGTCTCACCAGATGGGCCCTTAAACCTGCTCCTTGAGAGATTTCCTTCTTGCACTAATCTGTCCTGCATTGTCGTAGTCTGCTTCCACTAGTGCATGAACAGAGATTTATGCAGAAGGTATAAATGGTGTCTTTACTAAAGGCTTTTTACTTCATGCAAGGGCTTGAAATTTTCCAGGTTCGAAGCACTCAGGTCCCGTGGCAAGAAACTAGTTCTTGCACCAGATCAGAGCTTCCTGCACTTAGCATTTAATTCTTAAAATGAGTGTTTAATTATTGCAAGTGCTCTTATACCGTTAAATAAAATTGCACACATAAAAATGAATGTTTCAAAATGCAGAAATAAAGAAACAATCAATGTATATATTTATCTTGTCATAAGAATTTAATGAAAGAAAGAGGGTTGCGGGAAGTTAAACTAAGAAAGTTTTCTGCATCACACTAATGTGCACTGGTGCAGGTTCATTTCTCCTGCTTAGAACAGGCGGGAAAACCAATCAAGTAGAGTTGCAGAAAAATAGATATCACACCAACATGCACTGGTGCAGGTTCATTTCTCCTACTTGGACCAGGCTGAGAAAAACCAATCTGAAATCAAGTGCAGGAACAGAAATTGCAGGAAAAGGAAAGTTATCTACTTCACACAATGGATCCGTTTGCACTCAGACATGAATACATGTGCTTAATATTAAATCACACTTGAAAATGTAAACACAGATTACAATAAAACATGAAATGGGGTAAACGTGCTGGGTTGGTTGGGCCCTAGCCAACTAGCACGTTTCCTGTTTAAATAGAAATGCTGCTTAGTACCTTAATTAATTCATCAACTCAACACATAATCATAAATTTTTGAAACATGAGGCGTAGCTCCTTTGTTTAATTCACTGAGGCAAGTACATACATTAATGCATCGTCCAGCCCAGATTTGGGTGATAACAAAATACAACGACCTACTACCGCCTCTTGGCTGTGTTTCTGTTCTCCTCTAATATCAATTTTTTTTTTTCATTTAGTCCTATTTACATTTTACATTATATAGACCTTTGGCCAAAGGCAAAAATAGATCCTCTAACTGATTACATAACAAAACACGTAGTTTAGCTTTTCAGTCTCAAAATTAGGTAGTTAACAGAACTTGCCATAGCTAATATCTAGCTTTTGCCCTTACGGATTGGTCTTGGCTACCTTTGGATCACCCTGCTGTCGTGGCTAAAGTAGCTCAAGATGAGGCGGTGATCAAGGAGGTTCGGTTCTGCTGCAAGGATTTGTTGTGCTGGCAACGGTGCAAGATCTGATCCTACACTAGGATCAGCGGTCATGGTATGTACTCTAACTACCAAATAAACATAGGAGATATTGATAAGTTAAAAATAGTGATTAAAAGTAAGAAATCATGTAATAAATAATTAATAAATGCTAATTTGAATTAAATATATGAAAAATAAAGTTTATACGAAATATGTCACCATGCTTGGACTGGTGCAAGATGAGGGTGTAGAAAAGAGGTAAAACAGAGGTAAATGGTTATGATTTAGGAAGGGGAAAATGGAAAAAAGAGAGAAAATTAGGGGGCTAACATCTTCCCATCCATAAGTTGTTGTGTGTCCTCACACAACTCTTTACCTTTGCAAAAAAAACCTTCAAAAATTTTAGCATTCCAGCTCAATCCTTCTCTGGCATACTAACATCAGCCTGCAATGTTTCAGACTTCTTCTTTCTGATGTTCTTTAATTTCTTTGTCACCTTATTAATTTTCCTGAAACTTTGTGCAACACGATATTTCCAAACTCTAACTTCTCCTTTCTTTTTTTGGATCTCCGCAGTTAAATCTTATCTACTGTGTTCTTTATCCTCCTACCCTTTAACTATGAGTTGCTCTAAGTTCTCCACTTGAAGCTCCAGTTCAGCTATCTAGGTAGCAGGAGTTACCAAATATTCTGTCTCGACAGGGGCTGTGTCTTCCTCAAGGACCTCAGTATCCCTCATGGTTTCAGCAAACTCTTCTTCCTCTTCTTCTTCTACTTCTTCTTCTTCTTCTTGCTCTTTTGATTCTTCTTCTTGCACTGGTACAAGAGGGGATTAAACATCCTATGGGGACTGTGGTTCTTCACCGGCACTAAATTCCTCATTCTTTTTCAAGGCCTTTTAAATAAAATCGGCCAACAGAGTGTGATATTCAACTTCTACAGATTTTGCTGCGTCCGCAAGGACTGATAGGTTGTCTTCTTCGGGTGTCTGCACCTGTACTGGTGTTGAAGGAGTCTCTTCAACTGGTGCACCAACTGTCTTCTTTTTCTTTGGAGATGGGGCCTTTTCTTCTATTGATTTCCCGGGTCGTTTCCTTTTTGAAATGGTGCAAGAAGGACTTCCCTTTTCATTTTTACTCGGGCCCTTGCTTGTGCTGGCGGGGTCCTCTGTCTCCTTTCCAGCAGCTTTCTTTTTATGCAGCTATTTTAACAGTGCCTCCCAGGTCATGTCTTTAATTTATAATTGTTTTTGGACCAAAATTTTTATCATACCGTGGTGATATAATTTCTTGTCGGCCTGGTTTGCCTGTGCGTCCCGCACACCTTTGGCCATTTTTTCCAAACTCTTAAGCAAGAAATAGGGGAAATCAATCCGCAATTGGACGTGTCAGCTGCCTTCAAAATGCTGCAACAATCTAAAATGGTACATAAAAGTGAGGGAGTACCTACCCTCACAGGTCACGAATTTTTGTAGGATGAAAAGGAGGTCCCACCACTATCCTAGTAGGGCACTGCACGAAATTATTTTCTTCCAATCTACCTTCATGTTCTTGTTGATGACGAAACACTGCCATCGATTCCTCTCTAGTTTATAGTATTTAAAATATTTCTCACCATTATTTTCCAAACCTGTCGCTACTGCTATAAACTCTTCCGTAACCTTGAACTTTAGAGGACCAATTTGCACTCGACCATTTTTGAAACTTCTGGCAAACCATAGGGCCACTTCATGGTCGTGTCTGTCAAAATTTTGCAAAAATTGAAGGAAGCCTGAGTCTCGAAATAGTGCAAGACTATTGTGAAACTCAGCAGTCTGTTCTACCATACTCAGAGATGAGGGTTCGCTTCGAACAGGCGGCATCGCTGCTCAACGGTTATGAAAAGTCAAAAATTGACATGCAACACTGGGAAAATTGGTTCTTATAAATAGGGATCCAACTGTCTGCCATCCCTTCCATATTATCATTCATTCATTCCACTAAAATAGCCGTGAATACGCGGTATCTTTGAGGTCATGTTGGATTGGTACTTGTGGCATTGTTTTTAACGGCTAGGTGAGGTAATCATTACAAGTGTAGGACATCTTGGATTATGGCGGAAAGGGTAATTATATCCAAGCAACGATTAAAAAATTTCTGCACTCCTTCATAATTCAAAAAAAGAACTTTAGCATTCATTAAAAAATGATCATGACTCTTAACTTAAAAACACCTTGTACTTTAAATTTTCTCCTAGTTAATATGATAGTCACAAGTACTTCTTGACTAAGTGAAATAATTTCTCATAAACCTTCATGATGACCACTTTCCTATGACATATGCTATTAAAAGAACAAATTGTACTCTATTTCTAACATGGCGCATGCTTGCACCGGTCTGCTTGCACTGCTTAAATTATGCCATCTTGTTGGTACCATTCTGCTTGTACTTATTATATAGGACGACGTGCTTGCACTAGTGCAAGCATAATATTTGAAAAAGGACAAATAATTTAAGTAAAATATAGGTTGGTCTTCCAACATGACTTCCTCAATTTATACTGGAAATTTGCTTCGCCCTTTCTTGATGTTTGAGAGCATATATTTTTTCTCTTTGTATGCTAGATCCTGCAATTCATGAGGGAATAAAGAAGTGGGAAAAGGGAAATTTAAGAATGGGAAGGATTTCTCTTACAGGGATTCCAAGAATAGTACCACAAGAGGGGATAAATAGAAGTGGGATAGGAAAAAAAATCAAGGGTAAAGTGGGGTTTTATGAAATGGACAAGGTAAATCAGAAGAATATGGGGAGGTTAATCATTTGGGATTGAAGAAGAAACTGAGGGAATATTATGAAATGCGATATGAAGAAAGATAGAAATTTTTTTGGAAGGTCTTCCTGCACTGGTGCAAGAAAAATAACTGCAACGAGAATTAAGCGTTACTCGAATGAAAATATCCATGCTAATTACCCCAATTGTATAAAGGTTGGTTCTACTGAACCTGCTTTTACTTGGTGGTCGCTGGCATATCTAAAAATCATGCAAAATTCTCTTTTTATTAGAAATTTTTGATCTTCCTGCCAGCAAGCTAGTTTTCAGGTTGATCCCTCTGCAATCATGTCAGCGAAATGATTTTCATAATTACAGGAAAATATTTTTTCTTTACTTTTTATTTAAAAAAAATTCTCTTTTTTTTTTTTTTTTTTTTTTAAGAATAAGAACTCATAGTTTCAAAAAATTTGGTATTTCCATTCACCACTACCATCCTGAATTGCTGTTGGACTTGCTATGTAAAATATTTCCTGGCAAGTGGCTGAAAATAATTCTTTAATCTGTGTCCATTTACCATGAATACTGAATTTTTTCCATCAATAGTTTTAACTTCTACTGCTCCATTTTTTAATACTCGGATCACTTCATACAGTCCCATCAAACATGTATGGAATTTCCCTTTAAAAATTTTAAATCTAGAATCATAAAGGAGCACCCAATCACCTGGTTGGAATTGTTTTTTCTGAATAGACTTATCATGCCACCTTTTGTGTTGCTGCTGAATTAGTATGTTTTGTTGAACAACATCCCTACAAAATTCATCTAACTCATTTAATTGGAGAAGACACTGTTGTTGTGCCTCAGAGAGATCTAGTCATAAATGGACTGTAGTTCTAAGAGTTTTGATCTGGAGTTCAATTGGTAACAAAAACTGTTTGCCATATACCAGCTCATATGGTGTATGTCCCGTGCTATTTCTCCAAGTGGTTCTGTATTCCCACAATGCTTTTGGTAATATTTCAGCTCAGTCTTTCCGATGCATGTTTACTGTCTTTGTAAGAATGGACTCGATCACTTTTTTTGTGGACTCCACTTGGCCATTTTCTTGCGGGTGATATGGCGTGGATTTCCTATGCCAGATATTGTATTGCTCCATCACACCCTGTACCAGATTATAAATTAGCTGCAGACCATTGTCAAAAACAATTAATCTAGGCACACCAAATCTAGTAAATATTTCAGTAAAAAGAAAATCAACAACAAATTTTTCTGTAGCAAAGGAAACAGCTTTAGCTTCTACCCATTTTGTAACAAAATCTGTACAAACCAAAATATGCTTTTTACTTAATGACTTTGGATTTATTGGCCCTATAAAATCAATAGCCCATTTTTCAAATGGCTCAATCATAACTTGGGGGCATAAAGGCATTTCATTGGTTTGATTAGGCTGGCCCATTTTTTGACAGTTATCACATCGCCTGACATACTGTTTTTCATCCTTAAACAAGGAAGGCCAAAAGCAAACAACACGCAATACTTTATATGCAATCCGCTTATCAGCGAAGTGGCCTCCACAAGGTTCATCAGAAGTAGATTTCAATATGTCAAACACCTCCTCCTCTCTTACACATCTACGGATAATCAGATCTAGACCAGTGTAAAAGAGATCTCCTCGAATCTAGGAATATGCAGTACTTTTCTAAATAATATTCCGCTTTTCATGAGCAGACAAGTGGGGTGGCGTTTTCCAAGTAACCAAGTAATTAGCAATGCCAGAAAACCATGGAGAATCTGTTGAAATAGAAAAAATATGTTCATCTGGAAAATCATCATTAAGAGGAGTTGCTTCACCGGGATTATCTAATCTAGAAGGAAAATCTACTACAACATTAGACTTCCCTGGTCTATCAACAATAGTAACATTAAACTCCTGCAATAATAGCAGCCACCTACTCACTCTAACGCTAGTCAATGGTTTGTTCATCAAATATTTAATCGCAGAGTGATCAGTATGTAAAAATACTTCATATCCTCTAGTATAGTGCCTGAACTTATTAATTGCAAAAATTACAGCTAAAAATATTTCTCTGTAAATGTATAATTCAATTTAGCGGAAGACAAATTCTTACTAATATAATAAATAACATAGGATTGGTTATTTTCCTCTTGTCCTAAAGTTGTGCCAATAGCCAAATCTGAAGCATCAGATGCAATGTGAAAGGGAAGGGACCAGTTAGGACCTCACAAAACTCGTGCTTGCACCAAATTTTCCTTCAATGTTTCAAAAGACTGTTGGAAAGCTGTGGACCAAGAAAATTCACTATCCTTAGCTAGAAGTCGGAAAAGAGGGGAAACTATCTTAGAAAATTTTTCAGTGAATCTTCTATAGTAACCAACATGTCCTAAAAAACCTCTTACTTCCCTTTGAGTTTTGGGTGTAGGATGATGCAGAATAATTTCAATCTTTGTTGGATCAACCTGGATACCTTTATCAGAAATCAAATGGCCAAGTACCACTCTCGCTTTGCACATTAATCTACATTTCTTGTCACTCAAAGAGAGATGAGCTTCTTGACAATGAAGAAGTACTTTCTCCAGATTTTTGAGAGCTTCCAGAAAAGAATCACCAAACATAGAAAATTCATCCATATAAATTTCTACAAATTCTAGATCAACAAAAATGACCAAGACTACCCTTTGAAAGGTAGCCCGGGCATTACATAAACAAAAGGGAAGCACTTTATAAGAAAATGTACCCCATGGACATGTAAAAGTAGTTTTATCCCGATCTTGGGTGCAATCTGTATCTGGTTATAACCAATGAAGCCATCCAAAAAGTTAAAATATTTCTTTCCTACAAGCGTATCAAGCACCTGGTTAATGAAAGGGAGAGGGAAGTAATCTTTGAGAGTGGATTTATTTAATTCTCAATAATCAATACAAATACGCCACCTTCCATCTTTCTTAGGTACTAGCACTAATGAAGAGACCCACTGATTGCCAGAAATAGAATAGATGAAACCGGCATCCAAGAGTCTCTGTACTTCTTCCTTCACAATATCTCTTAGAGATGGATTCATTCACCATTGGGGTTGTCAGACAGGTCAGGTTCCTTCCTAAATATAGATATGATGTGTACAAGTTTCAGGAGGGATACCCTTCATATCTTCATAACCCCAAGAAAAGGCACTAAGATGGTTTTGCAACAAATTCACAAGTTGTTCCTGCTGAGATGAGTCCAAATCTGAACTAATATGCAAGGAATTAACAGGGCTAATCTCAACAAGAGTGGTATCAGGCTCAAGAGTGGTATAAGGTAACTTTCTTCCTAGAATCTCCATGCGAAATATACATATCACCACAACGACATCCAATATATGCATCAACTATAGCAAGCCATGGTCAACCCAAGATCAAGGGATGTCCTCCTACTGGGTTCTTTAGCTGAAGCACAATGAAATCAGCAAGGTATTCCAAAGAATCTAATGAGATGATCACATCATTCAATACTCCTTTTGGCTTAATTTTAGATCTATCTGCCAATTCAAGCACAATGGGAGTAGGGCGAAGATGAGATAACTGAACTTGATCCATGTTTTGCTTAGTCATGACATTAATGGTTGCCCCCAGGTCTATAAGAACATTAGAGACAAGGACATTACCAATTTGAACTGAGACAATAGGGTTTCCGGGATCATTATATTTTTCCACAGACACACATCCCTTCATCAAATCTACTGCCCCACCAAAAAATTGAATGGTTTGGGGTTCCAATCTCTTCCTCCTGGGTTTCTTGAGACAGAGTTCCTTAATAATATTAGTACAAATGGGGATCTCTTTAATAGCTTGAAGCAAAGGTATGTTAATGAAAATATTTCAAAGCTCAAATGCCAAACTAGTCTCAGAAATAGGCTCACTCCTTTCCATTACTAGCCTCTCTGGGAATGGAGGCTGGTTGGAAGAAGATGTCAAGGATTCTGAGGGTAAAGGTTGCTTAGTGACAACTTTCGGAGAATGGTTAAGAGTTTCCTCTTCTCCTTTCTCTTCAAAAATCACCCTAGGTTGCTTATTATTTTCTGATGTTACGGTCCTTCCCGATCTCAATTGAATATCATGAACCCCAACTGGAATAGACTGGTATTCGAATGGTAAAGGTGGGTTTGTTACATAGATCATTTGTATTGATTTATTATTGTTAGGATTGGGCATAGGTTGATAAGGCAACTGAGGAGGTCGAAAGGGTGGAGGTAAAGGCAATGGTGTAGTAGTCTGACTGGGAAGTTGAGGCATTGAATAAGGTGTATACGTAGATGGATATGATTGCATGGGTGGCTAGTGGGAATATGGAAAATGGGTCGGCCCTTTCCAACCTTGTTGCCATGTTTGAGAGGGTTGCCCATGCTGATATTGATTCCCATATTGCCACTACTGATTAGTGTTAGTATAAGAATATGCATGTGAATTATAACCAAAATAGTGTCGATAAAATTGAGGAGCCATACCTGCACCTACCTGAGACCAATTCCTTCTTGCTCCCATAACATACAAGTATTCAGCTTCAGGTTGTCCCCCTATAAATATAACTTTAATTCTAGGTATAGAGGGACATTTTTCTATGACATGGTATTCTGCACAAATGGCACACTTGTTACATTCTTTCAAATTAAGAGGACACTCTTTAGGAGGATGCTTGTCTCTACATTTAGGAAAGAAAATACATAATGACTTGCTGTGTAAAATATTTCCTGGCAAGTGGCTGAAAATACTTCTTTAATCTGTGTCCATTTACCAGGAATACTGAATTTTATCCATCAATAGTTTTAACTTCTACTGCTCCATTCTCGAATACTCGTATCACTTCATACGGTCCCATCCAACATGTATGGAATTTCCCTTTAAAAATTTTAAATCTAGAATCATAAAGGAGCACCCAATCACCTGGTTGGAATTGCTTTTTCTGAATAGACTTGTCATGCCACCTTTTGTGTTGCTGCTGAATTAGTATGTTTTGCTGAACAACATCCTTACAAAATTCATCTAACTCATTTAATTGGAGAAGATGCTATTGTTCTGCCTCAGAGAGATCTAGTCCTAACTGGACTGTAGTTCTGAAAGTTTTGATCTGGAATTAAATTGGTAACATAACCTGTTTTCCATATACCAGCTCATATGGTGTATGCCCCATGCTATTTCTCCAAGTGGTTATGTATGCCCACAATGCCTCTGGTAATATTTTAGCCCAGTGTTTCTAATGCATGTTTACTGTCTTTGTAATAATGGACTCGATCACTTCGTTTGTGGATTCCACCTGGCCATTTTCTTGCGAGTGATATGGCGTGGATTTTTTGTGCCAGATCTTGTATTGCTCCATCACACCCTGTACCAGATTAGAAATAAACTGTGGACCATTGTCAGAAACAATTTCTCTAGGCACACCAAATCTAGTAAAGGTTTCAGTAAAAAGAAAATCAACAACTTTTTCTGTAGCAAAGGAAACAACTTTAGCTTCTACCCATTTTGTAACAAAATCTATACAAACCAGAATATGCTTTTTACTTAATGACGTTGGATTTATTGGCCCTATAAAATCAATAGCCCATTTTTAAAATGGCTCAATCATAACTTGGGGGCATAAAGGCATTTCATTGGTTTTATTAGGCTGGCCCATTCATTGACAGCTATCACATCGCCTGACATACTGTTTGGCGTCCTTAAACAAGGAAGACCAAAAGTAACCAACATGCAATACTTTATATGCAGTCCACTTATCAGTGAAGTGGCCTCCAAGGTTCATCATGAGAAGATTTCAATATGTCAAACACTTCCTCCTCTCTTACACATCTACAGATAATTAGATATGCACCATTGTAAAAGAGATCTCCTCGAATCCAGGAATATGCAACACTTTTCTGAATAATATTCCTCTTTTCACGAGCGGACAAGTGGGGTGGTGTTTTCCCAATAACCAAGTAATTAGCAATGTCAGAAAACCACGGAGAATCTGTTGACATAGCAAAAATATGTTCATCTGGAAAATCATCATTAACAGGAGTTGCTTCACCAGGATTATCTAATCTAGAAGGAAAATCCGCTACAACATTAGACTTCCCTGGTCTATCAACAATAGTAACATTAAACTCCTGCAATAATAGCAACCACCTACTCACTCTACCGCTAGTCAATGGTTTTTTCATCAAATATTTAATCGTGGAGTGATCAGTATGTAAAAATACTTCATATCCTCTAATATAGTGCTTGAACTTATTAATTGCAAAATTACAGCTAAAAACTCTTTCTCTGTAACTGTATAATTCAATTCAGCGTAAGACAAATTCTTACCAATATAATAAATAGCATAGGATTGCTTATTTTCCTCTTGTCCTAAAGCTATGCCAATAGCCAAATCTGAAGCATCAGAGAAAATGTGAAAAGGTAAGGACCAGTTAGGACCTCGAAAAACTGGTGCTTGCACTGACTTTTCCTTCAATGTTTCAAAAGACTGTTGGCAAGATGTGGACCAAGAAAATTCACTATCCTTAGCTAGAAGTCGGAAAAGAGGGGCAACTATCTTATAAAAATTTTTAGTGAATCTTCTATTGTAACCAAAATTCCTAAAAAACCTCTTACTTCCCTTTGTGTTTTGGGTGCAAGAAGATGCAGAATTTCAATATTTTTGGATCAACCTAGATACCTTTATTAGAAATCAAATGGCCAAGTACCACTCCTGATTTGCACATTAATCTACATTTCTTCTCACTCAAAGAGAGATGGGCTTCTTGAAAATGAAGAAGTACTTTCTCCAGATTTTTGAGAGCTTCCTGAAAAGAATCACCAAACACAGAAAATCCATCCATATAAATTTAAAAAAATTCTAGATTAGCAAAAATGGCCATGACTGTCCTTTGAAAGATATCCGAGGCATTACATAAACCAAAGGGAATCACTTTATAAACAAATGTACCCCATGGACATGTAAAATTAGTTTTATCCTAATCTTCTGGTGCAATTTGTATTTGGTTATAACCACTGAAGCCATCCAAAAAGGAAAAATATTTCTTTCCTGCAAGGGTATCAAGCACTGGGTCAATGAAAGGGAGAGTGAAGTAATCTTTGAGAGTGGCTTTATTTAATTCTCGATAATCAATACAAATACTCCACCTTCCATATTTCTTAGGTACTAGCACTAATGGAGAGACCCATTGACTGGCAGAAATAGGATAGATAAAACCGGCATCCAAGAGTTTCTGTACTTCTTCCTTCACAATATCTCTTAGAGCTGGATCCATTCTCCTTTGGAGTTGTCGGACAGGTCAGGTTCCTTCCTGAATATAGATAACACGCTTATTACAAGTTTCGAGAAGGAATGACCTTGTATCTTCATAGCTGACAAAGAGCACTAAGATGGTTTTGCAACAAATTCTGATTGTTCCTACGGGAATGGTGTCCAAGTACGAACTAATATGCAAAAATTTTCATTGCGTCGACAAGAGTGGTATCAGGCTCAAGAGTACTCAAGGGAGTGGTCAAATGCAACAGTATAGAAGAATGAGAATCATGATTATCTTGAAAATCTAGGCTGAAAATCCAGCTCAATGGCTCAAAATTAGGCATAATGTCTAGATTATTCAGGAAATCTTGAATCTCATCTTCTTGTGAAGACCCAGTATAATGATGAATAAGGGAAATGGGTTGAGTCTCCTCATCACTGCTTTGATCCAACCATAAAGTATCTCGAAGGTCCTGAATGGATCTGGCAGGGGGATATAAGGTAACTTTCTTCCTAGAATCTCCATGCAAAATATACATATCACCAGAACGACATCTAATATATGCACCAGCTGTAGCAAGCCATGGTCGACCCAAGATCAAGGGATGTCCTCCTACTGGGTTCTTTGGCTGAAGCACAATGAAATCAACAGGGTATTCCTAAGAATCTAATGAGATGATCACATCATCCAATACTCCTTCCAACTTAATTTTAGATCTATCTGCCAATTCAAGCACAGTGGGAGTAGGGAGAAGATGAGATAATCGAAGTTGATCCATGCTTTTCTTAGTCAAGACATTAATGGCTGCCCCCAGGTCTATAAGAACATTAGAGACAAGGACATTACCAATCTGAACTGAGACAATAGGGTTTCCGGGATCAGTATATTTTTCCACAGACACACATCCCGTCATCAACTCTGCTGCCCTACCAACAAATTGAATGGTTTGGGGTTCCAATCTCTTCCTCCCGGGTTTGTTGAGACAGAGTTCCTTAATAATATTAGTACAAATGGGGATCTCTTTAATAGCTTGAAGCAAAGGTATCTTAATGAAAATATTCTAAAGCTCAGATGCCAAATTAGTCTCAGAAATAGGGAGGCTGGTGGGAAGGGAGGCTGGTTGGAAGAAGATGTCAAGGATTCAGAGGGTAAAGGCTGCTTAGTGATAGCTTTCGGAGAATGGTTAAGATTTTCCTCCTCTCCTTTCTCTTCAACAATCACCCTAGGTTGCTTCTGATTTTCTGATGTTATGGTCCTTCCCGATCTCAATTGAATATCATGAACCCCAGCTGGAATAGACTGGTATTCAAATGGTAAAGGTGGGTTTGTTACATAAATCATTTGCACTGATTTATTATTTTTAGGATTCGGCATAGGTTGAGCAGGAAACTAAGGAGGTCGAAAGGGTGGAGGTAAAGGCAATGGTGGAGTAGACTGACTCGAAAGTTGAGGCATTGAATAAGTTGTATGCATAGATGGATATGATTTCATGGGTGGTTGGTGGGAATATGGAAAATGGGTTGGTCCTTTCCAACCTTGTTGCCATGGTTGAGAGGGTGTCCCATGCTGATATTGATTCCCATATTTCCATTGCTGATTAGTGTTAGGATAATAATATGCATGTGAATTATAACCAAAATAGTGTGGAGAAAATTCAGGAGCCATAC
Source organism: Pinus albicaulis (assembly GCA_034641835.2). NCBI lineage: Eukaryota > Viridiplantae > Streptophyta > Pinopsida > Pinales > Pinaceae > Pinus > Pinus albicaulis. The sequence goes on along the minus strand of CM076581.1, from coordinate 435,785,183 downwards.
TTGCACCTACCTTAGGCTAATTCCTTCTTGCTCCCATAACATACAAGAATTCAGCTTCAGGCTATCCCCCTATAAATACAGCTTTAAGTCCAGGTATAGAAGGAAATTTTTTTGTGACATGGTCTTCTGCACAAATGGCACACTTACTAGTTTCTTTCAAATTAAGAGGACACTCTTCAGGAGGATGCTTGTCTCTACATTTAGGACAGAAAATACATAATGACTCTTGTTCCTTGATGAGTTTTTGCTGGAATTTTAAAGAGTATAACTGTTTGGTAACAGTATTCATTATATCAATTTTGATGTTTTCCATTTTATTTTCTAGTCCCATAATCATAGCATCAGTAGATTCAGTTTCTCTATTTCTGTTTCGAGTTCCTCTACCAGATCTATACTGATTTCTTGAAAATTTCCTACATAATTCACAAATTTGTTCAAAAGTTTGCTAAGAAATATCACCTTGTCCTAACATATTCAAATTATTTCTAGCAATATCAGTAAGTCCTCTTAAGAATAAGGTTCTAATAGTACTGGAATCAAACTTAATTTTCGACCTTTGTAAAATATACAGGAATCTTTCTAAGAAATATTCAAGAATTTCATCCTCGTCCTGTATGATTGTAAAAATTTCATCCTGTATGTCCCGAGTTTTGCAATATTATTGATATTTATACAAAAGCACTCTCTTCATCTGATCCCAAGAGGTTATAGTGTTTCCTCCCAACCCCATAAACCAGCGTAAAGCTGAATCCTTGAGAATAACAGGAAATAATTTTAACTTCTGAGCATCAGTTGAATAATCATAACTTCTACACAGAATATCAAACTCGAATAGAAAAGAGTTAGGATCTTCATGAACTTTACCATGGAAATGAGGGAGAGATGATGGTGGAATATTCTTCATTTGCATCACAGTATCAGGATCCACAATTGGAAACACAAAAGTGGATTGTTCTTCACTTACCTGGTTGTCACCAGTCCATTCCAAATGATCTTCTTGGTCCACCATTGTTTCCATTTTACTTATACTACTCTCGACAGGTTGATCCACACCTAAGCTATTGTTACCAGAATCTAGGTGGATTGTTCCTGCGTGATGGGTTTGAATTGGATTGGGCTTCCTGCTTACAGAAGGGGACCCAATATGATTTTTTTTTTTTTTTAGAATTCTTTTGGCACTTAATGGGTTTTGAACCCTTACCTTTCCCAGGCGTTCATTTCAAAGGGAAAAAAGAAAGAAAAAATAACAAACAAAAAAATGTTGTCAGAAATCAATTAACACCAGTAAAATTCCTTCAAAGAAGCTTTTCCAAAAAATACTGCAAAAATAAAGGAAAAATTACCTCTATTGTATAATCAGAAAATTCTTACCAAATCAAATTGCCTCCTCGGCAATGGCACCAAAATGTTGGGTGCAGGAATTACACTTAAGCAAACTCCTCAACACTTAATTTGTCAACCCAGGGGATTCGTAAACTTAGAGATGAAGCACAGACAATGCCAGAGATGGTATGAATCTTTCTAATATAAATCCCAACTTTCTTTAAAGGAAAGATTGCAGAATCAAATTAAAAAGAGAAAAGAAAGGCAACTTGAACCATCAATAATCTAAGACTGGAACAAGAAAGAATGCATATGAAAGAGAGAATTAAAGATAAAAGGAAATCACTCTAGTTGATTATTGTTTAACTACTAAGTGTGTGTTTTTGTTTAGCAGAGACACTTAGCAGTGTCACCATATGGGCCCTTAAACCTGCTCCTTGAGAGATTTCCTTCTTGCACTAATTTGTCCTACACTATCACAGTCTGCTTGCACTAGTGCAGGAACAGAGATTTATGCAGAAGGTATAAATGGTGTCTTTACTAAAGGCTTTTTACTTCATGCAAGGGCTTGAACTTTTCTAGGTTCGAAGCACTCAGGTCTCGTGGCAAGAAACTAGTTCTTTCACTGGATCAGAGCTTCCTGCACTTAGCATTTAATTCTTAAAATGAGTGTTTAATTATTGCAAGTGCTCTTATACCATTAAATCAAATTGCACACATAAAAATGAACGTTTCAAAATGCGGAAATAAAGAAACAATCAATGTATATATTTATCCTGTCATAAGAATTTAATGAAAGAAAGAGGGTTGCGGGAAGTTAAACTAAGAAAGTTTTCTGCATCACACCAACATGCACTGGTGCAGGTTCATTTCTCCTGCTTAGAAAAACCAATCTGAAATCAAGTGCAGGAACAGAAGTTGCATGAAAAGGAAATTTATCTACTTCACACAATGGATCCGTTTGCACTCATACATGAATACATGTGCTTAATATTAAATCACACTTGACAATGTAAACACAAAAAATAATAAAACATGAAATGGGGTAAACGTGTTGGGTTGGATGGGCTCTAGCCAACCAGCATGTTTCCCATTTAAATAGAAACACTGCTAAGTACCTTAATTAATTCATCAACTCAACACATAATCATAATTTTTCAAAACATGAGGCAGTTCTCCTTTTATTAATTCACTGAGGCAAGTACATACATTAATGCATCGTCCAACCCAGATTTGGGCGATAACAAAATACAACGACCTGCTACCGCCTCTTGGCTGTGTTTCTGTTCTCCTCTAATATCCAAACCTTTTTTTTCCTTTAGTCCTATTTACATTTTACATTATATAGACCTTTGGCCAAAGGCCAAAATAGATCCTTTAACTGATTACATAACAAAACACAGAGTTTAGATTTTCAGTCTCCAAAATTAGGTAGTTAGTAGAACTTGTCGTAGCTAATCTCTAGCTTTTTCCCTTACGGATTGGTCTCGGCTGCCTTTGGATCACTCTGTTGTCGTGGCTGAAGCAGCTCAAGACGAGGCGGTGATCAAGGAGGTTCAAATCTGCTGCAAGGATTTGTTGTGCTGGCAACGGTGCGAGATCTGATCCTACACTAGGATCAGTGGTCAGGGTATGTACTCTAACTACCAAATAAACATAGGAGATATCGATAAGTTAAAAATAGTGATTAAAAGTAAGAAATCATGTAATAAATAATTAATAAATTCTAATTTGAATTAAAAATATGAAAAATAAATTTTATACGAAATATGTCACCGTGCTTGGATTGGTGCAAGATGAGGGTGTATAAAAGAGGTAAAACAGAGGTAAATGGTTATGATTTAGGAAGGGGAAAATGGAAAAAAGAGAGAAAATCAGGGGGCTAACATCTTCCCATCCATAAGTTGTTGTGTGTCCTCACACAACTCTTTACCTTTGCAAAAAAAACCTTCAAAACTTTGAGCATTCCAGCTTAATCCTGCTCTGGCATACTAACATCAGCCTGCAATGTTTCAGACTTCTTCTTTCTAATGTTCTTTAATTTCTTTGTCACCTTATTAAGTCACCTGAAACATTGCGCAGCACGATATTTCCAAACTCTAACTTCTCCTTTCTTTTTCCGGATCTCCGCAGTTAACTCTTCTTTATTATGTTCTTTATCCTCCTGCGCTTTAACTATGAGCTGCTCTAAGTTCTCCACTTGAAGCTCCAGTTCAGCTATCTAGGTAGCAGGATTTACCAAATATTCTGTCTTGACAGGGGCTGTGTCTTCCTCAAGGACCTCAGTATCCCTCATGGTTTCAACAAACTATTCTTCCTCTTCTTCTTCTTCTTCTTCTTCTTCTTCTTGCTCTTTTGATTCTTCTTCTTGCACTGGTGCAAGAGGGGATTCAACGTCCTGTGGGGACTGTGGTTCTTCACCTGCACTAGATTCCTCTTTCTTTTTCAGGGCCTTTTAAATAAAAGTAGCCAACAGAGTGTGATATTCAACTTCTACAGATTTTTATACGTCCGCAAGGACTGACAGGTTGTCTTCTTTGGGTGTCTGCACCTGTACTGGTGTTGAAGAAGGAGTCTCTTCAATTGGTGCACCAGTTGTCTTCTTTTTCTTTGGAGATGGGGCCTTTTCTTCTGTTGATTTCCCGGGTCATTTCCTTTTTGCAATGGTGCAAGAAGGACTTCCCTTTTCATTTTTACTCGGGCCCTTGCTTGTGCTGGCGGGGTCCTCTGTCTCCTTTCCAGCAGCTTTCTTTTTATGCAGTTGTTTTGACAGTGCCTCCCAGGTCATGTCTTTAATTTCTAATTGTTTTTGGACCAAAATTTTTATCAGACCATGGTGATATAATTTCTTGTCGGCCTGGTTTGCCTGTGCATCCCACACACATTTGGCCATTTTTTCCAAACTCTTAATCAAGAAATAGGGGAAATCAATCCGCCATCGGACATGTCAGCCGCCTTCAAAATGCTGCAACATCCTAAAATGGTACATAAAAGTGAGGGAGTACCTACCCTCACAAGTCACGAATTTTTGTAGGATGAAAAGGAGGTCCCACCACTATCCCAGTAGGGAACTGCACGAAATTCCTTTCTTCCAATCTACCTTCATGTTCTTGTCGACGATGAAACACTGCCATCGATTCCTCTCTAGTTTCTAGTATTTAAAATATTGCTCACCATTATTTTCCAAACCTGTCGCTAATGCTATGAACTCTTCCGTAACCTTGAACTTTAGAGGCCCAATTTGCACTCGACCATTTTTGAAACTTTTGGCAAACTGTAGGGCCACTTCATGGTCGTGCCCTTCAAAATTTTGCAAAAATTGAAGGAAGCCTGAGTCTTGGAATAGTGCAAGACTATTGCGAAACTCAGCAGTCTGTTCTACCATACTGAGAGACAAGGGTTCGCTTCGAACAGGTGGCATCGCTGCTCAACGGTTATGAACAGTCAAAAATTTACATGGAACACTGGGAAAATTGGTTCTTATAAATAGGGATCCAACTGTATACCATCCCTTCCATCTTATAATTCATTCATTCCACTGAAATAGCCGTGAATACGCGGCATCTTTGAGGTCATGCCAGATTGGTACTTGCGGCATCGTTTTTAACGGCTAGGTGAGGTAATAATTATGAGTGTAGGACATTTGGGATTATGGCGGAAAGGGTATTTATATCCAAGCAACGATTAAAAAATTTCTGCACTCCTTCATAATTCAAAAAAAGAACTTTAGCATTCATTAAAAAATGATCATGACTCTTAACTTAAAAACACCTTATACTTTAAATTTTCTCCTAGTTAATATAATAGTCACAAGTACTTCTTGACTAAGTGAAATAATTTCTCATAAACCTTCATGATGACTACTTTCCTATGACATATGCTATGAAAAGAACAAATTGTACTCTGTTTCTAACAGGGTGCATGCTTGCACTGCTTAAATTATGCCATCTTGTTGGTACCATTCTGCTTGTACTTATTATATAGGACGACGTGCTTGAACTAGTGCAAGCGTAATATCTGAAAAAGGACAGATAATTTAAGTAAATTATAGGTTGGACTTCCAACATGATTTCCTCAATTTATACTGGAAATTTTCTTCACCCTTTCTTGATGTTTCAGAGCATATCTTTTTGCTCTTTGTACGCTAGATCCTGCAATTCATGAGGGAATAAAGAAGTGGAAAAAGGGAAATTTAAGAATGGGAAGGAATTATGTTACAGGGATTCCAAGAATAGTACCACAAGAGGGGATAAACATAAGTGGGATAGGAAAAAAAACCAAGGGTAAAGTGGGGTTTTATGAAATGGACAAGGTAAATCAGAAGAATATGGGGAGGTTAATCATTTGGGATTGAAGAAGAAACTGAGGGAATATTACGAAATGGGATATGAAGAAATATTGAAAATTTTCTGGAAGGTCTGCCTGCACTGGTGCAAGAGAAATAACTGCAGCAAGAATTAAGCGTTACTCGAATGAATATATCCATGCTAATTACCCCAATTGTATAAAGGTTGGTTCTACTGAACCTGCTTTTACTTGGTGGTTGCTAGCATATCTAAAAATCATGCGAAATTCTCTTTTTAATAGAAATTTTTGATCTTCCTACCAGCAAGCTAGTTTTCAGGTTGATCCCTCTGCAATCATGTCAGTGAACTGATTTTCATAATTACAGGAAAATATTTTTTCTTTACTTTTTATTTTTAAAAAATTCTCTCTCACTCTCTTTTTTTTTTTTAAGAATAAGAACTCATAGTTTCAAAAAAGTTGGTATTTCCATTCACCACTACCGTCCTGAATTGCTGTTGGACTTACTGTTTAAAATCTTTCCTGGCAAGTGGCTAAAAATACTTCTTTAATCTGTGTCCATTTACCATGAATACTGAATTTTTTCCATCAATAGCTTTAACTTCTACTGCTCCATTTTTGAATACTCGGATCACTTCATACGGTCCCATCAAACGTGTATGGAATTTCCCTTTAAAAATTTTAATTCTAGAATCATAAAGGAACACCTAATCACCTGGTTGGAATTGCTTTTTCTAAATAGACTTGTCATGCCACCTTTTGTGTTGCTACTAAAGTAGTATGTTCTGCTGAAAAACATCCCTACGAAATTCATCTAACTCATTTAATTGGAGAAGACATTGTTGTTGTGCCTGAGAGAGATCTAGTCCTAACTGGATTGTAGTTCTGAAAGTTTTGATCTGGAATTCAATTGGTAACAGAACCTGTTTGCCATATAACAGTTCATATGGTGTATGTCCCGTGCTATTTCTCCAAGTGGTTCTGTATTCCCACAATGCTTTTGGTAATATTTTAGCTCAGTCTTTCTGATGCATGTTTACTGTCTTTGTAAGAATGGACTCGATCACTTTTTTTGTGGATTCCACCTGGCCATTTTCTTGCGGGTGATATGCCGTGGATTTCCTATGCCGGATCTTGTATTTCTCCACCACACCCTATACTAGATTAGAAATTAACTGCAGACCATTGTCAAAAACAATTACTCTAGGCACACCAAATCTAGTAAAGATTTCAGTAAAAAAAAAAAATCAACAACAACTTTTTCTATAGCAAAGGAAATAGCTTTAGCTTCTACCCATTTTGTAACAAAATATGTACAAACCAAAATATGCATTTTACTTAATAACGTCGGATTTATTGGCCCTATAAAATCAATAGCCCATTTTTCAAATCGCTCAATCATAACTTGGGGGCATAAAGGCATTTCATTGGTTTGATTAGGCTGGCCCATTTGTTGACGGTTATCACATCGCCTAACATATTGTTTTGCATCCTTAAACAAGGAAGGCCAAAAGTAACCAACACGCAATACTTTATATGAAGTCCGCTTATCAGCGAAGTGGCCTCCACAAGGTTCATCATGAGTAGATTTCAATATTTCAAGCACCTCCTCCTCTCTTACACATCTACGGATAATCAGATCTGGACCAGTGTAAAAGAGATCTCTTGGAATCCAGGAACATGCAATACTTTTCTGAATAATATTCCGCTTTTCATGAGCAGACAAGTGGAGTGGTGTTTTCCCAGTAACCAAGTAATTAGCAATGTTATTAAACCACGGAGAATCTGTTGACATAGCAAAAATATGTTCATCTGGAAAATCATCATCAAAAGGAGTTTCTTCACTAGGATTATCTAATCTAGAAATAAAATCTGCTACAACATTAGATTTCCCTGGTGTATCAACAATAGTAACATTAAACTATTGCAATAATAGAAACCACCTACTCACTCTACCGCTAATCAATGATTTTCTCATCAAATATTTAATCGTGGAATGATCAATATGTACAAATACTTCATATCCTATAATATAGTGCCTAAACTTATTAATTGCAAAAATTACAGCTAAAAACTCTTTCTCTGTAACTGTATAGTTCAATTCAGCGGAAGACAAATTCTTACTAATATAATAAATAACATAGGATTGCTTATTTTCCTCTTCTCCTAAAGCTGTGCCAATAGCCAAATCTGAAGTATCAGAGGAAATGTGAAAGGGCAGGGACCAGTTAGGACCTCACAAATCTTGTGCCTGCACCAACTTGTCCTTCAATGTTTCGAAAGATTGTTGGGAAGTTGTGAACCAAGAAAAATCACTATCCTTAGCTAGAAGTTAGAAAAGAGGGGCAGCTATCTTAGAAAATTTTTCAATGAATCTTCTATTGTAACCAATATGTCCTAAAAAACCTTTGACTTCTCTTTGAGTTTTGGGTGCAAGAAGATGCAGAATAATTTCAATATTTGTTGGATCAACCTGGATACCTTTATCAGAAATCAAATGGCCAAGTACCACTCTCGCTTTGCACATTAATCTACATTTATTGTCACTCAAAGCGAGATGAGCTTCTTGACAATGAAGAAGTACTTTCTCCATATTTTTGAGAGCTTCCAGAAAAGAATCACCAAACACAGAAAAGTCATCCATATAAATTTCTACAAATTCTAGATCAGCAAAAATGACCAGGACTTCCCTTTGAAAGGTAGCTCGGGAATTACATAAACAAAATGGAAGCACTTTATAAGAAAATGTACCCCATGGACATGTAAAAGTAGTTTCATCCTAATCTTTGGGTGCATTCTGTATCTGGTTATAACCAATGAAGCCATCCAAAAAGGAAAAATATTTCTTTCCTGCAAGGGTATCAAGCACTTGGTTAATGAAAGGGAGAGGGAAGTAATCTTTGAGAGTGGATTTATTTAATTCTCGATAATCAATACACATACGCCACCTTCCATATTTCTTAGGTATTAGCACTAATGAAGAGACCCACTGACTGTCAGAAATAGGATAGATAAAACCGGCATCGAAGAGTTTCTGTACTTCTTCCTTCACAATATCTCTTAGAGCTGGATTCATTTTCCTTTGGGGTTGTTAGACAGGTCAGGTTCCTTCCTGAATATAGATATGATTTTTACAAGTTTCAGGAGGGATACCCTTCATATCTTCATAGCCCCAAGCAAAGGCACTAAGATGGTTTTGCAACAAATTCACAAGTTGTTCCTGTTGAGATGAGTCCAAATATGAACTAATATGCAAGGAATTACCAGGGCTAATCTCAACAAGAGTGGTATCAGGCTCAAGATTACTCAAGGAAGTGGTCAAATGTAACAGTACAGAAGAATGAGAATCATGATTATCTTGAAAATCTAGGCTGAAAATCTGGCTCAATGGCTCAAAATTAGGCATAATGTCTAAATTATTCACAAAATATTGAATCTCATCTTCTTGTGAAGACCCAGTATAATGATGAATAAGTGAAATGGGTTGAGTCTCCTCATCACTTCTTTGATCCAACCATAAAGTATCTCGAAGGTCCTGAATGGATCTGGCAGGGGGATATAAGGTAACTTTCTTCCTAGAATCTCCATGCGAAATATACATATCACCACAACGACATCCAATGTATGCATCAACTATAGCAAGCCATGGTCGACCCAAGATCAAGGGATGTCCTCCTACTGGGTTCCTTAGCTGAAGCACAATGAAATCAGCAAGGTATTCCAAAGAATCTAACGAGATGATCACATCGTCCAATACTCCTTCCGGCTTAATTTTATATCTATCTGCCAATTCAAGCACAATGGGAGTAGGGCGAAGATGAGATAACTGAAGTTGATCCATGGTTTGCATAATCATGAAATTAATGGCTGCCCCCATGTCTATAAGAACATTAGAGACAAGGACATTACCAATCTGAACTGAGAAAATAGGATTTCCGGGATCATTATATTTTTCCACAGACACACATCCCTTCATCAACTCTACTGCCCCACCAACAAATTGAATGGTTTGGGGTTCCAATCTCTTCCTCCCGGGTTTCTTGAGATAGAGTTCCTTAATAATATTAGTACAAATGGGGATCTCTTTAATAGCTTGAAGCAAAGGTATGTTAATGAAAATATTTTGAAGCTCAGATGCCAAACTAGTCTCAGAAATAGGCTCACTCCTTTCCATTACGAGCCTCTTTGGGAAGGGAGGCTGGTTGGAAGAAGATGGCAAGGATTTAGAGGGTAAAGGCTGCTTAGTGATAGCTTTCAGAGAATGGTTAAGAGTTTCCTCTTCTCCTTTCTCTTCAAAAATCACCCTAGGTTGCTTATGATTTTCTAATGTTACTGTCCTTCCCGATCTCAATTGAATATCATGAACCCCAACTAGAATAGACTGGTATTCGAATGGTAAAGGTGGGTTTGTTACATAGATCATTTGCACTGCTTTATTATTGTTAGGATTGGGCATAGGTTGAGAAGGCAACTGAGAAGGTCGAAAGGGTGGAGGTAAAGGCAATGGTGGAGTAGACTGACTTGGAAGTTGAGGCATTGAATAAGGTGTATGCATAGATGGATATGATTGCATGGGTGGCTGGTGGGAATATGGAAAATGGGTTGGCCCTTTCCAACCTTGTTGCCATGGTTGAGAGGGTTGCCCATGCTGATATTGATTCCCATATTGCCACTACTGATTAGTGTTAGTATAAGAATATGCATGTGAATTATAACCAAAATAGTGTGGAGAAAATTGAGGAGCCATACCTGCACCTACCTGAGACCAATTCCTTATTGCTCCCATGACATACAAGTATTCAGCTTCAGGTTGTTCCCCTATAAATATAGCTTTAATTCCAGGTATAGAGGGACATTTTTTTGTGACATGGTATTCTTCTTTGTCCAAATGATCTTCTTTGTCCACCATTGTTTCCCTTTTACTTATACTACTCTCGACAGGTTGATCCACACCTGAGCTGTTGTTACCAAAATCCAGGTGGGTTGTTCGTGCGTGATGGGTTTGAATTGGATTAGGCTTCCTGGTTATAGAAGGAGACCCAATATGAAAATTATTTTCAGAATTCTTTTGGCCCTTAGTGGGCTTCGAACCCTTACCTTTCCTAGGCATTCATTTCAAAGGGAAAAAATAAATAAAAAATAACAAACAGAAAAAAGCTGTCAGAAATCAATTAACACCCGTAAAATTCCTTCAAAGAAGCTTTTCCAAACAATACTGCAAAAATAAAGGAAAAATTACCTCTATTGTATAATCATAAAATTCTTATCAAATCAAATCGCCTCCCTGGCAACGACGCCAAAACGTTGGGTGCAGGAATTACACTTAAGCAAACTCCTCAACACTTAATTTGTCAACCCGGGGGATTCGTAAACTTAGAGGCGAAGCACAGACAATGCCAGAGATGGTATGAATCTTTCTAATATGAATCCCTACTTTCTTTAAAGGAAATATTGCAGAATCAAATTAAAAAGAGAAAAGAAAGGCAACTTGAACCATCAATAATCTAAGACTAGAACAAGAAAGAATGCATTTGCGAGAGGGAATTAAAGATAAAAGGCAATCACTCCAGTTGATTATTGTTCAAATACTGAGTGTGTGTTTTTCTTTAGTAGAGAAACTTAGCAGTCTCACCATATGGGCCCTTAAACCTGCTCCTTGAGAGATTTCCTTCTTGCACTAACCTGTCCTTCACTATTGTAGTCTGCTTGCACTAGAGTAGGAACAGAGATTTATGTAGAAGGTATAAATGGTGTCTTTACTAAAGGATTTTTACTTCATGCAAGGGCTTGAACTTTTCTACATTCAAAGCACTCAGATCCCTTGGCAAGAAATTAGTTCTTGCACCAGATCAGAGCTTCCTACACTTAGCATTTAATTCTTAAAATGAGTGTTTAATTATTGCAAGTACTCTTATACCGTTAAATCAAATTGCACACATAAAAATGAATGTTTCAAAATGTGGAAATAAATAAACAATCAATGTATATATTTATCCTATCATAAGAATTTAATGAAAGAAAGAGGGTTGCGGGAAGTTAAACTGAGAAAGTTTGTTGCATCACACCAACATGCACTGGTGCAGGTTCATTTCTCCTGCTTAGACTAGGCAGGAAAACCAATCAAGCAGAGTTGCAGAAAAAGAGATATCACACCAACATGCACTGGTGCAGGTTCATTTCTCCTGCTTGGACCAGGCTGAGAAAAACCAATTTGAAATCAAGAGCAGGAACAGAAATTGCAGGAAAAGGAAAGTTATCTACTTCACACAATGGATCCATTTGTATTCAGACAGGAATACATGTGCTTAACATGAAATCACACTTGACAATGTAAACACAAATTACAAGAAAACATGAAATGGGGTAAATGTGCTGGGTTGGTTGGGCCCTAGCCAACTAGCATGTTTCCTATTTAAATAGAAACGCTGCTCAGTACCTTAATTAATTCACCAACTCAACACAAAAACATAATTTTTCGAAACATGAGGCAGAGCTCCTTTGATTAATTCACTAAGGCAAGTACATACATTAATGCATCGTCCAGCCTAGATTTGGGCAATAACAAAATACAACCTGCTACCGCCTCTTGGCTGTGTTTCTGTTCTCCTCTAATATCCAATTTTTTTTTTCATTTAGTCCTATTTAAATTTTACATTATATAGACCTTTGTTCGAAGGCCAAAATAGATCCTTTAACTGATTACATAACAAAACACAGAGTTTAGCTTTTCAGTCTTCAAAATTAGGAATTTAGCAAAACTTTTCGTAGCTAATCTCCAGCTTTTTCCCTTACGGATTGGTGTCGGCTGCCTTTGGATCACTCTGTTGTTGTGGCTAAAGCGGTTCAAGACGAGGTGATGACCAAGGAGGTTCGGATCTGCTGCAAGGATTTTTTGTGCTGGCAACAGTGCAAGATCCGATCCTGCACTAGGATCAACGGTCACGGTAAGTACTCTAACTACCAAATAAACATAGGAGATATCGATAAGTTACAAATAGTGATTAAAAGTAAGAAATCATGTAATAAATAATTAATAAATGCTAAGTTGAATTAAAAATATGAAAAATAAAGTTTATATGAAATATGTCACCGTGCTTGGACTGATGCAAGATGAGGGTGTATAAAAGAGGTAAAACAGAGGTAAATGGTTATGATTTAGGAAGGGGAAAATGGAAAAAAGAGAGCAAATTAGGGGGCTAACATCCTCCCATCCATAAGCTGTTGTGTGTCCTCACACAACTCTTTACCTTTGCAAAAAAAAACCTTCAAAACTTTGAGCATTCTAGCTCAATCTTGCTCTTGCATAATAACATCAGCCTGCAATGTTTCAGACTTCTTTGTTGTGATGTTTTTTAATTTCTTTGTCAACTTTTTAAGTCACCTGAAACATTGCACAACACGATACATCCAAACTATAACTTCTCCTTTCATTTTCTGGAACTCTGTAGTTAACTCTTCTCTACTCTGTTCTTATCCTCCTGCGCTTTAACTATGAGCTGTTGTAAGTTCCGCACTTGAAGCTCCAATTCAACTATCTGGGCATCAGGAGTTACCAAATATTCTGTCTCGACAGGGGCTGTGTCTTCGTTAGGGACCTCAGTATCCCTCATGGTTTCAGCAAAATCTTCTTCCTCTTCTTCTTCTTCTTCTTGCGCTTTCAATTCTTCTTCTTCTTCTTCTTGCACTGGTGCAGGAGGGGATTCAACATCCTGTGGGGACTGTGGTTCTTCGCCTACACTAGATTCCTCATTCTTTTTCCTGGCCTTTTTAATATAATCGGCCAACAGAGTGTCTTCTTCAACTTCTACATATTTTTCTTCAACTTCTACATATCAAACCGTGGTGATATAATTTCTTGTCAGCCTGGTTTGCCTGTGCATCCCGCACACATTTGGCCATTTTTTCCAAACTCTTAAGAAAGAAATAGGGGAAATCAATCCACCATTGGATGTGTCAACCGCTTTCAAAATGTTGCAACATCCTAAAATGGTACATAAAAGTGAGTGAGTACCTACCCTCATAGATCACGAATTTTTTTAGGATGAAAAGGAGGTCCCACCACTATCCCAGTAGGGCACTGAACAAAATTCCTTTCTTCCAATCTACCTTCATGTTCTTGTTGACGACGAAACACTGCCATCGATTCCTCTCTAGTTTCTAGTATTTAAAATATTTCTCACCATTATTTTCCAAACCTGTCACTACTGCTATGAACTCTTCCGTAACCTTGAACTTTAGAGGCCCAATTTTCACTCGACCATTTTTGAAACTTCTGGAAAACTGTAGGGCCACTTCATCGTCATGCCCATCAAAATTTTGAAAAAATTGAAGGAAGCCTGAGTCTCGGAATAGTGCAAGACTATTGCGAAACTCAACAGTCTGTTCTACCATATTGAGAGACGAGGGTTCACTTCAAACAGGCGGCATCGCTGCTCAACGGTTATGAACAGTCAAAAATTTACATGCAACACTGGGAAAATTGGTTCTTATAAATAGGGATCCAACTATCCACCATCCCTTCCATCTTATCATTCATTCATTCCACTGAAATAGCCATGAATATGCGACATCTTTGAGGTCATGCCAGATTGGTACTTGCGGCGACATTTTTAACGGCTAGGTGAGGTAATCATTACGAGTGTAGGAGATCTGGGATTATGGCGGAAAGGGTAATTATATCCAAGCAACGATTAAAACATTTCCACACTCCTTCATAATTCAAAAAAATAACTTTAGCATTCATTAAAAAATGATCAAGACTCTTAACTTAAAAACACCTTGTACTTTAAATTTTATGCTAGTTAATATGATAGTCACAAGTACTTCTCGACTAAGTGAAATAATTTCTCATAAACCTTCATGATGACCACTTTCCTATGACATATGCTATTAAAATAAAAAATTGTACTCTGTTTCTAACAGGGTGCATGCTTTCACTGGTCTGCTTGCATTGCTTAAATTATGCCATCTTGCTGGTACCATTTTTCTTGTACTTATTATATATGATGACGTGCTTGCACTAGTGCAAGCATAATATCTCAAAAAGGATAGAGAATTTAAATAAAATATAGGCTGGACTTCCAACATGACTTCCTCAATTTATACTGGAAATTTGCTTCGCCCTTTCTTGATGTTTCAGAGCATATCTTTTTGCTCTTTGTACGTGAGATCTTGCAATTCATGAGGGAATAAAGAAGCAAGAAAAGGGAAATTTAAGAATGGGAAGGAATTTTGTTACAGGGATTTCAAGAATAGTACCACAAGAGGGGATAAACAGAAGTGGGATAAGAAAAAAATCAAGGGTAAAGTGGGGTTTTACGAAACAGACAGGGTAAATCAGAAGAATATGGGGAGGTTAATCATTTGGGATTGAAGAAGAAATGGAGGGAATATTACGAAATGGGATATGAAGAAAGGCATAAAATTTTCTGGAAGGTCTGCCCGCACTAGTGCAAGAAAAATAACTGCAGCGAGAATTAAGCATTACTTGAAAGAAAATATCCATGCTAATTACCCCAATTGTATAAAGGTTTGTTCTACTGAACCTGCTTTTACTTGGTGGTCGATAGCATATCTAAAAATCACACAACATTCTCTTTTTATTAGAAATTTTTGATCTTCTTGCCAGCAAGCTGGTTTTCAGGTTGATCCCTCTGCAATCATGTGAGCAAACTGATTTTCATAATTACAGGAAAATATTTTTTCTTTACTTTTTATTTAAAAAAATTTCTCTCCCTTTTTTTTTTTTAAGAAGAACTCATAGTTTCAAAAAAGTTGGTATTTTCATTCACCACTATCATCCTGAATTGCTGTTAGACTTGCTGTGTAAAATATTTCCTGGCAAGTGGTTGAAAATACTTCTTTAATCTGTGTCCATTTACCAGGAATACTGAATTTTATCCATCAATAGTTTTAACTTCTACTGCTCCATTCTCGAATACTCATATCACTTCATACGGTCCCATCCAACGTGTATGGAATTTCCCTTTAAAAATTTTAAATCTAGAATCATAAAGGAGCACCCAATCACCTGGTTGGAATTACTTTTTCTGAATAGACTTGTCATGCCACCTTTTGCGTTGCTGCTGAATTAGTATGTTCTGTTGAACAACATCCCTACGAAATTCATCTAACTCATTTAATTGGAGAAGACACTATTGTTGTGCCTCAGAGAGATCTAGTCCTAACTGGACTGCAGTTCTGAAATTTTTGATCTGGAATTCAATTGGTAATAGAACCTGTTTGCCATATACCAGCTCATATGGTGTATGTCCCATGCTATTTCTCCAAGTGGTTCTGTATGCCCACAATGCCTCTGGTAATATTTTAGCCCAGTCTTTCCAATGCATGTTTACTGTCTTTATAAGAATGGACTCAATCACTTTGTTTGTGGATTCCATCTGGCCATTTTCTTGTGGGTGATATGGCGTGGATTTTCTGTGCCGGATCTTGTATTACTCCATCACACCCTGTACCAGATTAGAAATAAAATATGGACCATTGTCAGAAAAAATTTCTCTAGGCACACCAAATCTAGTAAAGGTTTCAGTAAAAAGAAAATCAACAACTTTTTCTGTAGCAAAGGAAACAACTTTAGCTTCTACCCATTTTGTAACAAGATCTGTATAAACTAGAATATGCTTTTTACTTAATGACATTGGATTTATTGCCCCTATAAAATCAATAGCCCATTTTTCAAATGGCTCAATCATAACTTAGGGGCATAAAGGCATTTCATTGGTTTTATTAGGCTGGCCCATTCATTGACAGCTATCACATCGCCTGACATATCGTTTGGCATCCTTAAACAAGGAAGACCAAAAGTAACCAACACACAATACTTTATATGCAGCCCGCTTATCAGTGAAGTGGCCTCCACAAGGTTCATCATGAGCATATTTCAATATGTCAAACACTTCCTCCTCTCTTACACATCTACGGATAATTAGATCTGGACCAGTGTAAAAGAGATCTCCTCGAATCCAGGAATATGCAGCACTTTTCTGAATAATATTCCTCTTTTCACGAGCGGACAAGTGGGGTGGTGTTTTCCCAGTAACCAAGTAATTAGCAATGTCAGCAAAACACGAAGAATATTTTGACATAGCAAAAATATGTTCATCTGGAAAATCATCATTAACAGGAGTTGCTTCACCGGGATTATCTAATCTAGAAAGAAAATCTACTATAACATTAGATTTCCCTGGTCTATCAACAATAGTAACATTAAACTCCTGCAATAATAGTAACCACCTACTCACTCTACTGCTATTCAATGGTCTGTTCATCAAGTATTTAATCACAGAGTGATCATTATGTACAAATACTTCATATCCTATAATATAGTTCTTGAACTTATTAATTGCAAAAATTACAGCTAAAAACTCTTTCTCTATAACTGTATAATTCAATTTAGCGGAAGACAAATTCTTACTAGTATAATAAATAGCATAGGATTTCTTATTTTCCTCTTGTCCTAAAGCTATTCCAATAGCCAAATCTAAAGCATCAGAGGAAATATGAAAAGGAAAGGACCAGTTAGGACCTCGAAAAACTGGTGCCTGCACCAACTTTTCCTTCAATGTTTGAAAAGACTGTTGGCAAGATGTGGATTAAGAAAATTGAGTATCCTTAGCTATAAGTCGGAAAATAGGGGCAACTATCTTAGAAAAAATTTCAGTGAATCTTCTATTGTAACCATCATGTCCTAAAAAACCTCTTACTTCCGTTTGTGTTTTGGGTGCAGGAAGATGCAGAATTTCAATCTTTTCTGGATCAACCTGGATACCTTTATCAGAAATCAAATGGCCAAGTACCACTCCTGCTTTGCACATAAATCTACATTTCTTCACAGTCAAAGCGAGATGGGCTTCTTGACAATGAAGAAGTACTTTCTCTAGATTTTTGAGAGCTTCCTGAAAAGAATCACCAAACACAGAAAAGTCATCCATATAAAATTACAAAAATTCTAGATCAGGAAAAATGGCTATGATTGTCCTTTGAAAGGTATCTAGGGAATTAAATAAACCAAAGGGAAGAAATTTATAAGAAAATATACCCCATGGACATGTAAAAGTAGTTTTATCCTGATCTTCGGGTGCAATCTGTATTTGGTTATAACCACTGAAGCCATCCAAAAAGGAAAAATATTTCTTTCCTACAAGGGTATCAAACACCTGGTCAATGAAAGGGAGAGTGAAGTAATATTTGAGAGTGGCTTTATTTAATTCTCGATAATCAATACAAATACGCCACCTTCCATCTTTCTTAGGTACTAGCACTAATGGAGAGACCCACTGACTGTCAGAAATAGGATAGATAAAACCGGCATCCAAGAGTTTATGTACTTATTCCTTCACAATATCTCTTAGAGCTGGATCCATTCGCCTTTGGTGTTGTCAGACAGGTCAGGTTCCTTCCTGAATATAGATATGATGTGTACAAGTTTCAGGAGGGATACCCTTCATATCTTCATAGCCCCAAACAAAGGCACTAAGATGGTTTTGCAACAAATTCACAAGTTGTTCCTACTGAGATGAGTCCAAATCTAAACTAATATGCAAGGACTTACCAGGGCTAATATCAAAAAGAGTTCTATCAGGCTGATGAGTACTCAAGGGAGTGGTCAAATGCAACAGTATAGAAGAATGAGAATCATGATTATCTTGAAAATTTAGGCTGAAAATCCGGCTCAATGGCTCAAAATTAGGCATAATGTCTAGATTATTCAGGAAATCTTGAATCTCATCTTCTTGTGAAGACCCAGTATAATGATGAATAAGGGAAATGGGTTGATTCTCCTCATTACTACTTTGATCCAACTATAAAGTATCTCGAAGGTCTTGAATGGATCTGGCAGGGGGATATAAGGTAACTTTCTTCCTAGAATCTGCATGCGAAATATACATATCACCAGAACGACATCCAATATATGCATCAGCTGTAGCAAGCCATGGTCGACCCAAGATCAAGGGATGTCCTCCTACTGGGTTCTTTGGCTGAAGCACAATGAAATCAACAGGTTATTCCCAAGAATATAATGAGATGATCACATCATCCAATACTCCTTCCAACTTAATTTTAGATCTATCTGCCAATTCAAGCACAGTGGGAGTAGGGAGAAGATGAGATAACCGAATTTGATCCATGGTTTTCTTAGTCATGACATTAATGGCTGCCCCCAGGTCTATAAGAAAATTAGATACCAGGACATTACCAATCTGAACTGAGACAACAGGGTTTCTGGGATTAGTATATTTTTCCACAGACACACATCCCGTCATCAACTCTACTGCCCCACCAAAAAATTGAATGGTTTGGGGTTCCAATTTCTTCCTCCCGGGTTTCTTGAGACAGAGTTCCTTAATAATATTAGTACAAATGGGGATCTCTTTAACAACTTGAAGCAAAGGTATCTTAATGAAAATATTCTGAAGCTCAGATGCCAAACTAGTCTCAGAAATAGGCTCGCTCCTTTCCATTACTAGCCTCTCTGGGAAGGGAGGCTGGTTGGAAGAAGATGCCAAGGATTCAAAGGGTAAAGGCTACTTAGTGATAGCTTTCGGAGAATGGTTAAGATTTTCCTCTTCTCCTTTCTCTTCAACAATCACCCTAGGTTGCTTCTGATTTTCTGATGTTATGGTCCTTCCCGATCTTAATTTAATATCATAAACCCCAACTGGAATAGACTAGTATTCGAATGGTAAAGGTGGGTTTGTTACATAGATCATTTGCACTGATTTATTATTTTTAGGATTGGGCATAGGTTGAGCAGGCAACTGAGGAGGTCGAAAGGGTGGAGGTAAAGGCAATGGTGGAGTAGACTGACTCGGAAGTTGAGGCATTGAATAAGTTGAATGCGTAGATGGATATGATTTCATGGGTGGCTGGTGGGAATATGGAAAATGGGTTGGCCCTTTCCAACCTTGTTGCCATGGTTGAGAGGGTTTCCCATGCTGATATTGATTCCCATACTGCCACTGCTGATTAGTGTTAGGATAAGAATATGCATGTGAATTATAACCAAAATAGTGTGGAGAAAATTCAGGAGCCATACTTGCACCTACCTGAGGCCAATTCCTTCCTGCTCCCATAGCATACAAGTATTCAGCTGCAGGCTGTCCCCCTGTAAATACAGCTTTAAGTCCAAGTATAGAGGGAAATTTTTCTGTGACATGGTCTTCTGCACAAATGGCACACTTATTAGTTTCTTTCAAATTAAGAGGACACTCTTTAGGAGGATGCTTGTCTCTACATTTAGGACAGAAAATACATGATGACTCTTGTTCCTTGATGATTTTTTGCTGGAATTTTAAAGAGTATAAATGTTTGGTAACAGTATTCATTATATCAATTTTGATTTTTTCCATTTTATTTTCTAGTCCCATAATCATAGCATCAGTAGATTCAGTTTCTCTATTTCTGTTTCGAGTTCCTCTACCAGATCTATACTGATTTCTTGAAAATTTCCTGCATAATTCACAAATTTGTTCAAAATTTTGTTAAGAAATATCACGTTGTCCTAACATATTCAAATTATTTCTAGCAATATCATTAAGTCCTCTTAAGAACAAGGTTGTAATAGTACTAGAATCAAACTTAAGTTTCGACCTTTGTAAAATATACAAGAATCTTTCTAAGTAATCTTCAAGAATTTCATCCTCGTCCTGTATGATTGTAAAAATTTCATCCTGCATGTCCCGAGTTTTGCAATATTCTTGATATTTAGACAAAAAAACTCTCTTCATCTGATCCCAAGAGGTTATAGTGTTTCCACCCAACCCCATAAACCAGCGTAAAGTTGAGTCCTTGAGAGTAACAGAAAATAATCTTAACTTTTGAGCATCAATTGAATAATCATAACTTCTACACAAAATATCAAACTCGAATAGAAAAGAGTCAAGATATTCATGAACTTTACCATGGAAATGAGGGAGAGTTGATGGTGGAATATTCTTCATTTGCGCCACAGTATCAGTATCCACAATTGGAAACACGAAAGTGGATTGTTCTTCACTTACCTGGTTGTCACCAGTCCCTTCCAAATGATCTTCTTGGTCTACCATTGTTTCCCTTTTACTTATACTACTCTCAACAGGCTGATCCACACTTGAGTTGTTGTTACCAGAATCTAGGTGGATTGTTCCTACGTGATGGGTTTGAATTGGATTAGGCTTCCTGCTTACAGAAGGAGACTCAATATGAAAATTGTTTTCATAATTCTTTTGGCCCTTAGTGGGCTTCGAACCCTTACCTTTCCTAGGAATTTATTTCAAAGGGAAAAAATAAAGAAAAAATAACAAACAAAAAAATGTTGTCATAAATCAATTAACACCAGTAAAATTCCTTCAAAGAATTTTTTGCAAACAATACTGCAAAAATAAAGGAAAAATTACCTCTATTGTATAATCATAAAATTCTTACCAAATCAAATCGCCTCCCCGGCAACGGCGCCAAAATGTTGGGTGCAGGAATTAAACTTAAGAAAACTCCTCAACACTTAATTTGTCAACCCGGGGGATTCGTAAACTTAGAGACAAATCATAGGCAATGCCATAGATGATATGAATCTTTCTAATATAAATCCTTACTTTCTTTAAAGGAAAGATTGCATAATCAAATTAAAAAGAGAAAAGAAAGGCAACTTGAACCATCAATAATCTAAGACTGGAACAAGAAAGAATGCATTTGCAAGAGGGAATTAAAGATAAAAGGTAATCACTCTAGTTGATTATTGTTTAACTACTAAGTGTGTGTTTTTCTTTCGTAGAGACACTTAGTAGTGTCACCAGATGGGCCCTTAAACCTGCTCCTTGAGATATTTCCTTCTTGCAATAATCTGTCCTGCATTAGTGCAGGAACATAGAATTATGCAGAAGGTATAAATGGTGTCTTTACTAAAGGATTTTTACTTCATGTAAGGGCTTGAACTTTTCTAGGTTCGAAGCACTCAGATCCTGTGGCAAGAAACTAGTTCTTGCACTGGATCAGAGCTTCCTGCACTTAGCATTTAATTCTTAAAATGAGTGTTTAATTACTTCAAGTGCTATTATACCGTTAAATCAAATTGCACACATAAAAATGAATGTTTCAAAATGAAGAAATAAAGAAACAATCAATTTATATATTTATCCTATCATAAGAATTTAATGAAAGAAAGAGGGTTGCGCGAAGTTAAACAGAGAAATTTTGCTGCATCACACCAACGTGCACTGGTGCAAGTTCATTTCTCCTGCTTAGACCAGGTGGGAAAAATAATTAAGAAGAGTTGCAGAAAAAGAGATATCACACCAACGTGCACTGGTGCAGGTTCATTTCTCCTGCTTGGACTAGGCTGAGAAAAACCAATCTGAAATCAATTGTAGGAACATAAATTGCAGGAAAAGGAAAGTTATCTACTTCATAGATCGGATCTGTTTGCACTCAGACAGGAATAAATTCCAGGGGTTGTGTCTTCCTCAGGGACCTGAGTATCCCTCATGGTTTTAGCAAACTCTTCTTCCTCTTCTTCTTCTTCTTCTTCTTCTTCTTCTTCTTCTTGCTCTTCCGATTCTTCTTCTTCTTATTCTTCTTCTTCTTCTTGCACTTCTTCTTCTTACACTGGTGTAGGAGGGGATTCAACGTCCTATGGGGACTGTGGTTCTTCGCCTACACTAGATTCCTCATTCTTTTTCCTTGCATTTTTAATAAAATCGACCAACAGAGTGTCATCTTCAACTTCTATAGATTTTGCTACGTCTGCAAGGACTGCCAGGTTGTCTTCTTCGGGTGTCTGCGCCTGTACTGGTGTTGAAGAAGGAGTCTCTTCAACTGGTGCACTAGCTGTCTTCTTTTTATTTGGAGATGGAGCCTTTTCTTTTGTTGATTTCCTGGGCTGTTTCCTTTTTGCACTGGTGCAAGAAGGACTTCCCTTTTAATTTTTACTTGGGCCCTTGCTTGTTCTGGTGGGGTCCTCTGTCTCCTTTCCAGCAGCTTTCTTTTTATGCAGCTGTTTTAACAACGCCTCCTAGGTCATGCCTTTAATTTCTAATTGTTTTTTGACCAAATTTTTTATCAGACCATGGTGATATAATTACTTGTCAGCCTAGTCTGCCCGTACGTCCCGCACACCTTTGGCCATTTTTTCCAAACTCTTAAGAAGGAAATAGAGGAAATCAATCCACCACCAGAGGAGTTGGCTGCCTTCTAAATGATGCAACATCCTAAAATGGTACACAAAAGTGAGGGAGTACCTACCCTCACAGGTCATGAATTTTTGTAGGATGAAAAGGAGGTCCCGCCACTATCCCAGCAGGGCACTGCGCGGAATTCCTTTCTTCTAATATACCTTCATGTTCTTGTAGAAGACGAAATGTTGACATCGATTCCTCTCTAGTTTCTTATTTTTAAAATACTGCTCACCAGTATTTTCCAAACCTGTCGTTGTTGCTATAAACTCTTCCCTAACCTTGAACTTTAGAGGCCCAATTTGCACTCGGCCATTTTTGAAACTTCTGGCAAAATGTACGGCCACTTCATGGTTGTGCCCGTCAAACTTTTGCAAAAATTGAAGGAAGCCTGAGTCTCGCAATAGTGTAAAATTATTTCGAAACTCAGCAGTCTGTTCTACCATACTGATTCGAACAGGTGACATCACTTCTCAACGGTTATGAACAGTAAAAAAATTTCATGCAACACTCAAAAAATTGGTTCTTATAAATAGGGATCCAACTGTCCACCATCCCTTCCATGTTATCATTCATTCATTCCACTGAAATAGACGTGAATACATGGCATCTTTCAGTTCATGCCAGATTGGTACTTGCGGCAGTGTTTTTAACGACTAGGTGAGGTAATCATTATGAGTGTAGGACATCTAGGATTATGGAAAAAAGGGTAATTATACTCAAGAAATGGTTAAAACATTTTCGCACTCCTTAATAATTAAAAAAAAGAACTTTAGCATTCATTAAAAAATGATCATGACTCTTAACTTAAAAACACCTTGTAATTTAAATTTTCTCCTAGTTAATATGATAGTCACAAGTACTTCTCAACTAAGTGAAAGAATTTCTCATAAACCTTCATGATGACCACTTTCCTATGACATATGCTATGAAAAGAACAAATTGTACTCTGTTTCTAATAGGGTGAATGCTTGCACTGCTTAAATTATGCCATCTTGCTGGTACCATTCTGCTTGTACTTATTATATAGGGCGACGTGCTTGCACTAGTGCAAGCATAGTATCTAAAAAAGAACAGAGAATTTAAGTAAAATATAGGCTGGACTTCCAACATGACTTCCTCAATTTATACTGGAAATTTTATTCGCCCTTTCTTGATCTTTCAGAGCATATTATTTTTCTCTTTGTACGTGAGATCCTGCAATTCATGAGGGAATAAAAAAGTGGGAAAATGGAAATTTAAGAATGGGAAGGAATTATGTTATAGGGATTCCAAGAATAGTACCATAGGAGGGGACAAACAGAAGTGGGATAGGAAAAAAAATCAAGGGTAAAGTGGGGTTTTACAAAACAGACAAGGTAAATCAGAAGAATATGGGGAGGTTAATCATTTGGGATTGAAGAAGAAACTGAGGGAATATTACGAAATGGGATATGAAAATTTCCTGGAAGGTCTGCCTGCATTGGTGAAAGAAAAATAACTGCAGTGAGAATTAAGCGTTACTTGAATGAAAATATCCATGCTAATTACCCCAATTGTATAAAGGTTGGTTCTACTGAACCTGCTTTTACTTGGTGGTCGCTAGCATATCTAAAAATCATGCAAAATTCTCTTTTTATTAGAAATTTTTGATCTTCCTACCAGCATGCTAGTTTTTAGGTTGATCCCTCTGCAATCATGTCAGCACACTAATTTTCATAATTACAAGAAAATATTTATTCTTTACTTTTTATTTAAAAAAAATCTCTTTTTTTTTAAGAAGAAGAACTCATAGTTTCAAAAAAGTTGGTATTACCATTCACCACTACCATTTTGAATTTTTGTTAGACTTGTTGTGTAAAATATTTCCTGGCAAGTGGCTGAAAATACTTCTTTAATCTGTGTCCATTTACCAGGAATATTGAATTTTGTCCATCAATAGTTTTAACTGCTACTGCTCCATTCTCAAATACTCGGATCACTTCATACGGTCCCATCCAATGTGTATGGAATTTCCATTTAAAAATTTTAAATCTAGAATCATAAAGGAGCACCCAATCACCTGGTTGGAATTGATTTTTCTGAATAGACTTGTCATGCCACCTTTTGAGTTGCTGCTGAATTAGTATGTTCTGCCAAACAACATCCCTACGAAATTCATTTAACTCATTTAATTGGAGAAGACACTGTTGTTGTGCCTCAGAGAGATCTAATCCTAACTGGACTGCAGTTATGAAAGTTTTGATCTAGAATTCAATTGGTAACAGAACCTATTTTCCATATCCCAGCTCATATGGTGTATGTCCCGTGCTATTTCTCCAAGTGGTTCTGTATGCCCACAATGCTTCTGGTAATATTTCATCCCAGTCTTTCCAATGCATGTTTACTGTCTTTGTAAGAATGGACTCGATCACTTTGTTTGTGGATTCCACCTGGCCATTTGCTTGTGGGTGATATGGTGTGGATTTCCTGTGCCGGATCTTGTATTGCTCCATCACACTCTGTACTAGATTAGAAATAAACTGCGGACCATTGTCAGAAACAATTTCTCTAGGCACACCAAATCTAGTAAAGATTTCAGTAAAAATAAAATCAACAACAACTTTTTCTGTAGCAAAGGAAACAGATTTAGCTTCTACCCATTTTGTAACAAAATCTGTACAAACTAGAATATTCTTTTTACTTAATGACGTTGGATTTATTGGCCCTATAAAATCAATAGCCCATTTTTCAAATGGCTCAATCATAACTTGGGGGCATAAAGGCATTTCATTGGTTTGATTAGGCTGGTCCATTCGTTGACAGCTATCACATCGCCTGACATACTGTTTGGCATCCTTAAACAAGGAAGGCCAAAAGTAACCAGCACACAATACTTTTTATGCAGTCCGCTTATCAGCGAAGTGGCCTCCACAAGGTTCAACATGAGCAGATTTCAATATGTCAAACACTTCCTCCTCTCTTACACATCTACGGATAATCAGATCTGGACCAGTGTAAAAGAGATCCCCTCAAATCCAGGAATATGTAGCACCTTTCTGAATAATATTCTGCTTTTCACGAGCGGAAAAGTGGGGTGGTGTTTTCCTAGTAACCAAGTAATTAGCAATGTTAGCAAACCATGAAGAATCTGTTGACATAGAAAAAAGATGTTCATCTAGAAAATCATCATTAACAAGAGTTGCTTCACCAGGATTATCTAATCTAGAAATAAAATCTGCTACAACATTAGATTTCCCTGGTCTATCAACAATAGTAACATTAAACTCCTGCAATAATAGCAACCACCTACACACTCTACCACTAGTCAATGGTTTGTTCATCAAATATTTAATGATCAGTATGTACAAATTCTAGATCAGCAAAAATGGCCAGGACTGCCCTTTGAAAGGTAGTCGGGGCATTACATAAACCAAAGGGAAGCACTTTATAAGAAAATTTACCCCATGGACATGTAAAGGTATTTTTATCCTGGTCTTCGGGTGCAATTTGTATCTGGTTATAACCACTGAAGCCATCCAAAAAGGAAAAATATTTCTTTCCTGCAAGGGTATTAAGCACCTAGTCAATGAAAGGGAGAGGGAAGTAATATTTAAGAGTGGATTTATTTAATTCTCAATAATCAATACAAATATGCCACCTTCCATCTTTCTTAGGTACTAGCACTAATGGAGAGACCCATTGACTATCAGAAATAGGATAGATAAAACCGACATCCAAGATTTTTTGTATTTCTTCCTTCAAAATATCTCTTAGAGCTGGATTCATTTGCCTTTGGCATTGTCGGAGAGGTCAGGTTCCTTCCTGAATATAGATATGATGTGTACAAGTTTCAGGATGGATACCCTTCATATCTTCATAGCCCCAAGCAAAGGCACTAAGATGGTTTTGCAACAAATTCACAAGTTGTTCCTGCTGAGATGAGTCCAAATCTGAACTAATATGCAAGGACTTACCAGGGCTAATCTCAACAATAGTGGTATCAAGCTTAGGAGTACTCAAGGGAGTGGTCAAATGCAATGGTACAGAAGAATGAGAATCATGATTATCTTGAAAATCTAGGCTGAAAATCTGGCTCAATGGCTCAAAATTAGGCATAATGTCTAGATTATTCAGGAAATCTTGAATCTCATCTTCTTGTGAAGACCTAGTATAATTATGAATAAGGGAAATTGGCTGAGTCTCCTCATCACTGCTTTGATCCAACCATAAAGTAACTCGAAGGTCCTGAATGGATCTGGCAGGGGTATATAAGGTAACTTTCTTCCTAGAATCTCCATGCGAAATATACATATCACCATAACAACATCCAATATATGCATCAACTGTAGAAGGCCATGGTCGACCCAAGATCAAGGGATTTCCTCCTACTAGGTTCTTTGGCTGAAGAAAAATGAAATCAACAGGGTATTCCCAAGAATCTAATGAGATGATCACATCGTCCAATACTCCTTCCGGCTTAATTTTAGATCTATCTGCCAATTCAAGCACAGTGGGAGTAGGGCGAAGATGAGATAACCGAAGTTGATCCATGGTTTTCTTCATCATGACATTAATGGCTACCCCCAGGTCCATAAGAACATTAGAGACAAGGACATTACCAATCTGAACTGAGACAACAGGGTTTCCGGGATCAATATATTTTTCCACAGACACACATCCCGTCATCAACTCTACTGCCCCACCAAAAAATTGAATGGTTTTGGGTTCCAATCTCTTCCTCCCGGGTTTCTTGAGACATAGTTCGTTAATAATCTTAGTACAAATGGGGATCTCTTTAATAGCTTGAAGAAAAGGTATCTTAATGAAAAGATTCCGAAGCTTAGATGCCAAACTAGTCTCAGAAATAGGTTCACTGCTTTCCATTAGTAGCCTCTCTGGGAAGGGAGTGTTAGGACCTCACTATGTATCATTTTTACTATATATTTTGACACCACCTTACCTTTATAACCATGTTTAAAAAGGATTCCATTATCATTTTCATTCACTTTATCCAAAGGTATATAAAATCCTCTTCTTTACTATATGTTTAATCTGTTTACATATAATTCCATATTATTCTTATATTTTATCATTAATCGAAGTAGATTATTACTAACATAAGTCTAAAAGATCGTAGATAAAGTTATATGCTGTGCTGGAACAATCGGCCGTTGCTGAAACAGTCAAAATTCGTTGCTGAAACAGTCGACTCCGTTGCTGAAACAGCCAGCAAGCACGCAAATTCCACCGCTATTCGTAATTTGCGATTCTGGAAGAGCATTTTGTGGAACAATGGCAAAAACATGAAGACGTGGTTACACGGATTATTCTAAAGATAGTACTCTTTTTGTATCTGTTGTAACAATATATTTTTATGGAAGAACAAAATAGCCTGTTTTAAGAAAGAAGAACAGATTCGGGATAAATGTAGATTTTCTCTCATGTAATTGTAAGAGATGTCTCCTCTTTAAAAAGAGGAGACATCATCATTAGAAGGGGATTAGAGCTCGAAACTATAGGAGAACATTGTGTTTGAGAGACTGGAGCTAGACTCCATTTGTAATGTATCATTTCTGTTGACAGATGAATAAAATTTCCTTTTGAGCGCTCCAATTTAATTCTTTCCCTGGGGAATCTTGTGAGAGGGAAAGGGCCCGCCTTCCTCACAAGATTCACCCGACTGTCCCTGTAGTTTGTTTAATTTCTTTATGCTATTCGCAATTTACTTTAATTCTGTTTGCTGAACACCAGTTACACAGTTCTGTAGTTTATTGAGTATTATGTTTCCTTAACGCTGCATATGTTTAGTACATTCATTCTTAAGAAGTTGAGAGATCTATTTCTGTTAATTGTTTGAATGTATGATGCTGGAAAGCAGGTGCTGAAGGTTCCTGTACAAAGGAATAGGGTCCTGTTCTCTTGAGTTATCTTTTCTACAGAGTAATTAGTGTCAGGCAGCAGGTGCTGAAGTTCCTATTTAAAGGAATAGGGTCCTGTTCCTGTTATGGTTGATTGGTTTCCTTTCCTGCAGATTGATTTCCCTTTATTTGGATTCTAAACTGCAATATAGGAATTAATTCTGCTATAACATAAGTAACTTCAGCTTTGATTAAACAGAGTGTGAATAATTAGATTTGTATGATTGATAATTGTGTGGCTTTTTACTACAACATTGTTTTTGCTTTTGAAATTGAGCATATCCAGTGCGTGATTGTCTTTGGAATAAACAGACTTCCTCGGGTTGACAATTTATGTGGAGCTTGAATTGTGAAAACAATTAAAGAGACCAACAGGGAGGCTAGTTGGAAGAAGATGGAAAGGATTCAGAGGGTAAAGGCTGCTTAGTGACAGATTTCAAAGAATGCTTAAGAGTTTCCTCTTCTCCTTTCTCTTCAATAATCACCCTATGTTGCTTCTTATTTTCTGATGTTACGGTCCTTCCCGATCTCAATTGAATATCATGAACCCCAACTGGAATAGACTGGTACTCAAATGGTAAAAGTGGGTTTGTTACATAGATCATTTGCACTGCTTTATTATTGTTAGGATTGGGCATAGGTTGAGCAGGAAACTGAGGAGGTCGAAAGGGTGGAGGTAAAGGCAATGGTGGAGTAGACTAACTTGGAAGTTTAGACAATGAATAAGGTGTATGCGTAGATGGATATGATTGCATGGGTGGCTAGTGGGAATATGGAAAATGGGTTGGGCCTTTCCAACCTTGTTTCCATGGTTGAGAGGGTTACCCATGACGATATTGATTCCCATACTGCCACTGCTGATTAGTGTTAGGATAAGAATATGCATGTGAATTATAAGCAAAATAGTGTGGAGAAAATTCAAGAGCCATACCTGCACCTACCTGAGGCCAATTCCTTCTTGCTCCCATAGCATACAAGTATTCAACTTCAGGTTGTCCCCCTGTAAATACAGCTTTAAGTCCAGGTATAGAGGGACATTTTTCTGACACATGGTCTTCTACACAAATGGCACACTTATTAGTTTCTTTCAAATTAAGAGGAAACTCTTTAGGAGGATGCTTGTCTCTACATTTAGGATAGAAAATACATAATGAATCTTGTTCCTTGATGAGTTTTTGCTGGAATTTTAAAGAGTATAACTGTTTGGTAACAGTATTCATTATATCAATCTTGATGTTTTCCATTTTATTTTCTAGTCCCATAATCATAGCATCAGTAGATTCAGTTTCTCTATTTCTGTTTCGAGTTCCTCTACCAGATCTATACTGATTTCTTGAAAATTTCTTGCATAATTCACAAATTTGTTCAAAATTTTGTTACTAAATATCACCTTGTCCTAACATATTCAAATTATTTCTAGCAATATCAGTAAGTCCTCTTAAGAACAAGGTTGTAATAGTACTAGAATCAAACTTAAGTTTCGACCTTTGTAAAATATACAATAATCTTTCTAAGTAATCTTCAATAATTTCATCCTCATCCTCTATGATTGTAAAAATTTCATCCTGCATGTCCCGAGTTTTGCAATATTCTTGATATTTAGACAAAAACACTTTCTTCATCTGATCCCAAGAGGTTATAGTGTTTCCTCCCAAACTTATAAACCAGTGTAAAGCTAAGTCCTTGAGAGTAACAGGATCTTAACTTCTGAGCATTAGTTGAATAATCATAAATTCTACATAGAATATCAAACTCGAATAGAAAAGAGTCAATATCTTCATGAACTTTACCATGGAAATGAGGGAGAGATGATGGTGGAATATTCTTCATTTGTGCCACACTATCAGGATCCACAATTGGAAACACAAAAGTGGATTTTTCTTCACTTACCTGGTTGTCACCAGTCCCTTCCAAATGATCTTCTTGGTCTACCATTGTTTCCCTTTTACTTATACTACTCTCGACAGGCTGATCCACACTTGAGCTGTTGTTACCAGAATCTAGGTGGATTGTTCCTGCGTGATGGGTTTGAATTGGATTGGGCTTCCTGCTTACAGAAGGAGACCCAATATGAAAATTGTTTTGAGAATTATTTTGGCCCTTAGTGGGCTTCGAACCCTTACCTTTCCTAGGCATTCATTTCAAAGGGAAAAAAGAAAGAAAAAATAACAAACAAAAAAATGTTGTCATAAATCAATTAACACCAGTAAAATTCCTTCAAATATGCTTTTCCAAACAATACTACAAAAATAAAGGAAAAATTACCTCTATTGTATAATCATAAAATTCTTACCAAATCAAATCGCCTCCCCGTCAACGGTGCCAAAATGTTGGGTGCAGGAATTACACTTAAGCAAACTCTTCAACACTTAATTTTTCAACCCGAAGGATTGGTAAACTTAGAGACAAAGCACAGACAATGCCAGAGATGGTATGAATCTTTCTAATATAAATCTCTACTTTCTTTAAAGGAAATATTGAATAATCAAATCAAAAAGAGAAAAGAAATGCAACTTGAACCATCAATAATCTAAGATTGGAACAAGAAAGAATGAATTTGCAAGGGGGAATTAAAGATAAAAGGAAATCACTCCAGTTGATTATTGTTTAACTACTGAGTGTGTGTTTTTATTTAGCAGAGACACTTAGCAGTGTCACCAGATGGGCCCTTAAACCTGCTCCTTGAGAGATTTCCTTCTTGCACTAATCTGTCATGCACTATCGTAGTATGTTTGCACTAGTGCAGGAACAAAGGTTTATGCAGAAGGTATAAATGGTGTCTTTACTAAATTATTTTTACTTCATGCAAGGGCTTGAACTTTTCTAGGTTCGAAGCACTCATATCCCGTGGCAAGAAACTAGTTCTTGCACCGGATCAGAGCTTCCTGCACCTAGCATTTAATTCTTAAAATGAGTGTTTAATTATTGCAAGTGCTATTATACCGTTAAATCAAATTGCACACCTAAAAATAAATGTTTCAAAATGCGGAAATGAAGAAAAAATCAATGTATATATTTATCCTGTCATAAGATTTTAATGAAAGAAAGAGGGTTGAGGGAAGTTAAACTGAGAAAGTTTGCTACATCACCCCAACGTGCACTGGTGCAGGTTCATTTATCCTGCTTAGAACAAGTGGGAAAACCAATCAAGAAGAGTTGTAGAAAAAGAGATATCACACCAACCTACACTAGTGCAGGTTCATTTCTCCTGCTTGGAACAGGTTGAGAAAAACCAATCTGAAATCAAGAGCAGGAACAAAAATTGCAGGAAAAGGAAATTTATCTACTTCACACAACGGATCCATTTGCACTCAGACATGAATACATGTGCTTAATATTAAATCACACTTGACAATGTAAACACAAATGACAAGAAAACAAAAAATGGGGTAAACGTGCTGGGTTGGCTGGGCCCTAGCCAACCAACACGTTTCCCGTTTAAATAGAAATGCTGCTCAGTACCTTAATTAATTCATCAACTCAACAAAGAAACATAATTTTTCAAAACATGAGGCAGAGCTCCTTTGATTAATTCACTTAGGCAAGTACATACATTAATGCATCGTCCAACCCAGATTTGGGCGATAACAAAATACAACGACCTACTACCGCCTCTTGGCTGTGTTTTTGTTCTCCTCTAATATCCAAACTTTTTTTTTCCTTTAGTCCTGTTTACATTTTACATTATATAGACCTTTGGCCAAAGGCCAAAATAGATCCTTTAACTGATTACATAACAAAACACAGAGTTTAGCTTTTCAGTCTTCAAAATTAGGCAGTTAGCATAACTCATCGTAGCTAATCTCTAGCTTTCGTCCTTATGGATTGATCTCGGCTGCCTTTGGATCACTCTTCTGTCGTGGCTAAAGCAGCTCAAGACGAGGCGGTGATCAAGGAGCTTCGGATTTGCTGTGCTGGCAATGATGCAAGATCCGATCTTGCACTAGGATCAGCGGTCACGGTAAGTACTCTAACTACTAAATAAACATAGGAGATATCGATAAGTTAAAAATAGTGATTAAAAGTAATAAATCATGTAATAAATAATTAATAAAGTATAAGTTGAATTAAAAATATGAAAAATAAAGTTTATACGAAATATGTCACCGTGCTTGGACTGGTGCAAGATGAGGGTGTATAAAAGAGGTAAAATAGAGGTAAATGGTTATGATTTAGGTAGGGGAAAATGGAAAAAAGAGAGAAAATTAGGGGGCTAACATCCTCCCATCCCTAAGATGTTGTCTGTCCTCACACAAATTTTTACCTTTGCAAAAAAAAACCTTCAAAACTTTGAGCATTCCAGCTCGATCCTGCTCTGGCATACTAACATCAACCTGCTATGTTTCAGACTTCTTCTTTCTGATGTTCTTTAACTTCTTTGTCACCTTTTTAAGTCGCCTGAAACATTGCGCAGCACGATAATTCCAAACTCTAACTTCTCCTTTATTTTTCTACATCTCCGCAGTTAACTCTTCTCTACTATGTTCTTTAACCTCCTACACTTTAACTATGAGCTGCTCTAAGTTCTACACTTGAAGCTCCAGTTCAGCTATCCGGGCAGCAGGAGTTACCAAATCTTCTTTCTCGACAGGGGTTGTGTCTTCCTCAGGGACATCAGTATCCCTCATGTTTTCAGAAAACTTTTCTTCCTCTTCTTCTTCTTCTTCTTCTTGCTCTTTCGATTCTTCTTCTTCTTCTTCTTCTTGCACTAGTGCAGGAGGGGATACAATGTCCTGTGGGGACTGTGGTTCTTCGCCTGCACTAGATTCCTCATTATTTTTCCTGGCCTTTTTAATAAAATTGGCCAACAGAGTGTCATCTTCAAATTCTACAGATTTTGCTACGTCCGCAAGGACTGACAGGTTTTCTTCTTCGGGTGTTCGCACCTGTACTGGTGTTGAAGAAGGATTCTCTTCAAATGGTGCATCAGCCGTCTTCTTTTTCTTTGGAGATGGAGCCTTTTCTTCTGTTGATTTCCTAGGTCGTTTCCTTTTACAAGGACTTCCCTTTTCATTTTTACTCGGGCCCTTGCTTGTGCTGGAGGGGTCCTCTGTCTCCTTTCCAGCAGCTTTCTTTTTATGCAGTTGTTTTAACATCACCTCCCAGGTTATGCCTTTAATTTCTAACTATTTTTGGACCAAAATTTTTATACTGGCCGTGGTGATATAATTTCTTGTCGGCCTGGTCTGCACGTGCGTCCCGCACACCTTTGGCCATTTTTTCCAAAATATTAAGCAAGAAATAGGGGAAATCAATCCGCCACCAGACGTGTCGGTTGCCTTCGAAATGCTGCAACATCCTAAAATGGTACATAAAATTGAGGGAGTACCTACCCTCACATGTCACAAATTTTTGTAGGATGAAAAGGAGGTCCCGCCACTATCCCAGTAGGGCATTGCGTGGAATTCCTTTCTCCCAAACTACCTTCATGTTCTTTTCGACGACGAAACACTGCCATCGATTCCTCTCTAGTTTTTTATTTTTAAAATACTGCTCACCAGTATTTTCCAAACCTGTCACTGCTGCTATAAACTCTTCCGTAACCTTGAATTTTAGAGGCCCAATTTGCACTAGGCCATTTTTTAAACTTCTGGCAAACTGTAGGGCCACTTCATGGTTGTGCCCGTCAAAATTTTGCAAAAATTAAAGGAAGCTTGAGTCTCGAAATAGTGCAAGACTATTGCAAAAGTCAGCAGTCTGTTCTACCATACTGAGAGACGAGGGTTCGCTTCGAACAGGTGGCATCGCTGCCCAACGGTTATGAACGGTCAAAAATTTACATGCAACACTGGGAAAATTGGTTCTTATAAATAGAGATCCAACTGTCCGCCATCCCTTCCATCTTATCATTCATTCATTCCACTAAAATAGCCATGAATACATGGCATCTTTGAGGTCATGCCAGATTGGTACTTGCGGCGGCGTTTTTAATGGCTAGGTGAGGTAATCATTAGGAGTGTAGGACATCTAGGATTATGGTAGAAAGGGTAATTATATCCAAGCAACGGTTAAAACATTTCCACACTCCTTCATAATTCAAAAAAAGAACTTTAGCATTCATTAAACAATGATCATGACTCTTAACTTAAAAACACCTTGTACTTTAAATTTTCTCCAAGTTAATATGATAGTCACAAGTAGTTCTCGACTAAGTGAAATAATTTCTCATAAACCTTCATGATGACCACTTTCCTATGACATATGCTATGAAAATAAAAATTGTACTCTGTTTCTAACAGGGTGCATGCTTGCACCGGTCTGCTTGCACTGCTTAAATTATGCCATCTTGCTGGTACCATTCTGCTTGTACTTATTATATAAGACGACGTGCTTGCACTAGTGCAATCATAATATCTGAAAAAGAACAGAGAATTTAAGTAAAATATAGGCTGGACTTCCAACATGACTTCCTGAATTTATACTGGAAATTTGCTTCGCCCTTTCTTGATGTTTCAGAGCATATCTTTTTGCTCTTTGTATGCGAGATCCTGCAATTCATGAGGGAATAAAGAAGTGGGAAAAGGGAAATTTAAGAATGGGAAGGAATTCTGTTACAGGGATTCCAAGAATAGTACCACAAGAGGGGATAAACAGAAGTGGGAGAGGAAAAAAAATCAAGGGTAAAGTGGCGTTTTACGAAATAGACAAGGTAAATCAGAAGAATATGGGGAGGTTAATCATTTGGGATTGAAGAAGAAACTAAGGGAATATTACGAAAAGGGATATGAGGAAAGGAATAAAATTTTCTGGAAGGTCTGTCTGCACTAGTGCAAGAAAAATAACTGCAGCGAGAATTAAGCATTACTTAATGAAAATATCCATGCTAATTACCCCAATTGTATAAAGGTTGGTTATATTGAGCCTGCTTTTACTTGGAGGTCGCTAGCATATCTAAAAATCATGCAACATTCTCTTTTTATTAGAAATTTTTTATCTTCCTTCCAGCAAGTTGGTTTTCAGGTTGATCCCTCTGTAATCATGTCAGCGAACTGATATTCATAATTACAGGAAAATATTTTTACTTTACTTTTTATTTAAAAATTTTTCTCTATTTATTTATTTATTTTTATTTTTTTAAGAAGAAGAACTCATAGTTTCAAAAAGGTTGGTATTACCATTCACCAATACCATCTTGAATTGCTGTTGGACTTGATGTGTAAAATCTTTCCTAACAAGTGGCTGAAAATACTTCTTTAATCTGTGTCCATTTACCAGGAATTCTGAATTTTGTCCATCAATAGTTGTAACTTCTACTGCTCCATTCTCGAATACTCGGATCACTTCATACGATCCCATCCAACGTGTATGGAATTTCCCTTTAAAATTTTTAAATCTAGAATCATAAAGGAGCACCCAATCACTTGGTTGGAATTTCTTTTTCTGAATAGACTTGTCATGCCACCTTTTGCGTTGCTGCTGAATTAGTATGTTCTGCTGAACATCATCCCTACGAAATTCATCTAACTCATTTAATTGGAGAAGATGAAATTGTTGTGCCTTAGAGAGATCTAGTCCTAACTAGACTGCAGTTCTGAAAGTTTTGATCTGGAATTCAATTGGTAATAGAACCTGTTTGCCATATACCAGCTCATATGGTGTATGTCTCGTGCTATTTCTCCAAGTGGTTTTGTATGCCCACAATGATTCTGGTAATATTTCAAAGCAGTCTTTCCGATGCATGCTTACTGTCTTTGTAAGAATGGACTCGATCACTTTTTTTGTGGATTCCACCTGGCCATTTGCTTGCGGGTGATATGGTGTGGATTTCTTGTGCCAGATCTTGTATTGCTCCATCACACCCTCTACTAGATTAGAAATAAACTGTGGACCATTGTCAGAAACAATTTCTCTAGGCACACCAAATCTAGTAAAGATTTCAGTAAAAATAAAATCAACAACAACTTTTTCTGTAGCAAAGGAAACAACTTTAGCTTCTACCCATTTTGTAACAAAATCTGTACAAACCAAAATATGTTTTTTACTTAATGAATTTGGATTTATTGGCCCTATAAAATCAATAGCCCATTTTTCAAATGGCTCAATCATAACTTGGGGGCATAAAGGCATTTCATTGGTTTGATTAGGTTGGCCCATTCGTTGACAGCTATCAGATCGCCTGACATACTATTTGACATCCTTAAACAAGGAACACCAAAAGTAACCAGCACGCAATACTTTATATGCAGTCCACTTATCAGCGAAATGGCCTCCACAAGGTTCATCATGAGCAGATTTCAATATGTCAAACACTTCCTCCTCTCTTACACATTTACAGATAATCAGATCTGGACCAGTGTAAAAGAGATCTCCTCGAATCCATGAATATGCAGCACTTTTTTGAAAAATATTCCGCTTTTCACGAGCGGACAAGTGGGGTGGTGTTTTCCCAATAACCAAGTAATTAGCAATGTCAGCAAACCACGGAGAATTTGTTGACATAACAAAAATATGTTCATTTGGAAAATCATTATTAACAGGAGTTGCTTCACGAGGATTATCTAATCTAGAAAGAAAATCTGCTACAACATTAGATTTCCCTGGTCTATCAACAATAGTAACATTAAACTCCTGCAATAATAGCAACCACCTACTCACTCTACCACTAGTCAATGGTTTTTTCATCAAATATTTAATCGCAGAATGATCAGTATGTACAAATACTTCATATCCTGTAATATAGTGCCTGAACTTATTAATTGAAAAAATTACAACTAAAAACTCTTTCTCTATAACTGTATAATTCAATTCAGCGGAAGACAAATTCTTACTAATATAATAAATAACATAGGATTTTTTATTTTCCTCTTCTCCTAAAGTTGTGCCAATAGCTAAATCTGAAGCATCACAGGAAATGTGAAAAGGTAGGGACCAGTTAGGACCTCGCAAAACTGGTGCCTACACCAACTTTTCCTTCAATGTTTCAAAATACTGTTGGCAAGCTGTGGACCAAGAAAATTCACTATCCTCAGCTAGAAGTCGGAAAAGAGGGGCAGCTATCTTAGAAAAATTTTCAATGAATCTTCTATAGTAACCAGCATGTCCTAAAAAACCTCTTACTTCCCTTTGAGTTTTAGGTGCAGGAAGATCCAAAATAATTTCAATCTTTGCTGGATAAAACTGGATACCTTTATCAGAAATCAAATGGCCAAGCACCACTCCTTCTTTACACATTAATCTACATTTCTTGTCACTCAAAGCGAGATGGGCTTCTTGAAAACGAAGAAGTACTTTCTCTAGATTTTTAAGAGCTTCCTGAAAAGAATCACCAAACACAAAAAATTCATCCATATAAATTTCTACAAATTCTAGATCAGCAAAAATGGTCAGGACTACCCTTTGAAAGGTAGCCGGGGCATTACATAAACCAAAGGGAAGCAATTTATAAGCAAATTTACCCCATGGAAATGTAAAATTAGTTTTATCCTGATCTTCGGGTGCAATCTGTATCTGGTTATAACCACTGAAGCCATCCAAAAAGGAAAAATAATTCTTTCCTGCAAGGGTATCAAGCACCTGGTCAATGAAAGTGAGAGGGAAGTAATCTTTGAGAGTGGCTTTATTTAATTCTTGATAATAAATACAAATATGCCACCTTCCATATTTCTTAGGTACTAGCACTAATGGAGAGATCCACTGATTGTAATAAATAGGATAGATAAAACCGGCATCCAAGATTTTATGTACGTATTCCTTCACAATATCTCTTAGAGCTGGATTCATTCGCCTTTGGGGTCGTCGAACAGGTCGAGTTCTTTCCTGAATATAGATATGATGTGTACAAGTTTCAGGAGGGATACCCTTCATATCTTCATAGCCCCAAGCAAAGGCACTAAGATGGTTTTGCAACAAATTCACAAGTTGTGCCTGCTGAGATGAGTACAAATCTGAACTAATATGCAAGGACATACTAGGGCTAATCTCAAAAAGAGTGGTCTCAGGCTCAGGAGTACTCAAGGGAGTGGTCAAATGCAATGGTAAAGAAGAATGAGAATCATGATTATCTTGAAAATCTAGGCTAAAAATCCAGCTTAATGGCTCAAAATTAGGCATAATGTCTAGATTATTCAAGAAATATTGAATCTCATCTTCTTGTGAAGACCCAGTATAATGATGAATAATGGAAATGGGTTGAGTCTCCTCATCACTGCTTTGATCCAACCATAAATTATCTCAAAGGTCCTGAATGGATCTGGCAGGGGGATATAAGGTAACTTTCTTCCTATAATCTCCATGTGAAATATACATATCACCAGAACGACATCCAATATATGCATCAATTGTAGCAAGCCATGGTCGACCCAAGATCAAGGGATGTCCTCCTACTGAGTTCTTTGGCTGAAGCACAATGAAATCAGCAGGGTATTCCCAATAATCTAAAGAGATGATTACATCGTCCAATACTCCTTCCGACTTAATTTTAGATCTATCTGCAAATTCAAGCACAATGGGAGTAGGGTGAAGATGAGATAACCGAAGTTGATCCATGGTTTGATTAGTCATGACATTAATGGCTACCCCCAAGTCTATAAGAACATTAGAGACAAGGACATTACCAATCTTAACTGAGACAACAGGTTTTCCGAGATCAGTATATTTTTCCACAGACACATATCCCGTCATCAACTCTACTGCCCCACCAAAAAATTGAATGTTTTGGGATTCCAATCTCTTCCTCCCGGGTTTCTTGAGACAGAGTTCCTTGATAATCTCAGTACAAATTGGGATCTCTTTAATAGCTTGAAGCAAAGGTATCTTAATGAAAAGATTCTGAAGCTCAGATGCCAAACTAGTCTCAGAAATAGGCTCACTCCTTTCCATTACTAGTCTCTCTGGGAAGGAAGGCTGGTTGGAAGAAAATGGCAAGGATTCAGAGGGTAAAGGTTGCTTAGTGACAGATTTTGGAGAATGGTTAAGAGTTTCCTCTTCTCCTTTTCCTTCAACAATCACCCTAGGTTGCTTCTGATTTTCTGATGTTACGGTCCATCCCGATCTCAATTGAATATCATGAACCCCAACTAGAATAGATTGGTATTCAAATGGTAAAGGTGGGTTTGTTACATAGATCATTTGTATTGCTTTATTATTGTTAGGATTGGGTATAGGTTGAGCATGCAACTAAGGAGGTCAAAAGGGTGGAGGTAAAGGCAATGGTGAAGTAGACTGACTCGGAAGTTGAGGCATTGAATAAGGTGTATGCGTAGATGGATATGATTGCATGGGTGGCTGGTGGGAATATGGAAAATGGGTTGGCCCTTTCCAACCTTTTTGCCATGGTTGAGAGGGTTGTCCATGCTGATATTGATTCCCATACTGCCACTGCTGATTAGTGTTAGGATAAGAATATGCATGTGAATTATAACCAAAATAGTGTGGAGAAAATTCTGGAGCCATACCTGCACCTACCTAAGGCCAATTCCTTCTTGCTCCCATAGCATACAAGTATTCAGCTTAAGGCTGTCACCTTGTAAATACAACTTTAAGTCCAAGAATAGAGGGGCATTTTTTTGTGACATGGTATTCTGCACAAATGGCACACTTATTAGTTTCTTTCAAATTAAGAGGACACTCTTTAGGAGGATGCTTG
Organism: Pinus albicaulis; assembly: GCA_034641835.2. Taxonomy (NCBI): domain Eukaryota; kingdom Viridiplantae; phylum Streptophyta; class Pinopsida; order Pinales; family Pinaceae; genus Pinus; species Pinus albicaulis. The sequence goes on along the minus strand of CM076581.1, from coordinate 435,744,927 downwards.
TCTCTACATTTAGGACAGAAAATACATAATGACTCTTGTTCCTTCATGAATTTTTGCTGGAATTTTAAAGAGTAACTGTTTGGTAACAGTATTTATTATATAAATTTTGATGTTTTCCATTTTATTTTCTAGTCCAATAATCATAGCATCAGTAGATTCAGTTTTTCTATTTCTGTTTCGAGCTCCTCTACAAGATCTATACTGATTTCTTGAAAATTTCCTGTATAATTCACAAATTTGTTCAAAATTTTGCTGAGAATTATCACCTTGTCCTAACATATTCAAATTATTTCTAGCATTATCAGTAAGTCCTCTTAAGAAAAAGGTTCTAATAGTACTGAAATCAAACTTAAGTTTTGACCTTCTTAAAATATACAGGAATCTTTCTAAGTGATCTTCATGAATTTCATCCTCGTCTTGTATGATTGTAAAAATTTCATCCTGCATGTCCCGAGTTTTGCGATATTCTTGATATTTAGACAAAAACACTCTCTTCATCTGATCCCAAGAGGTTATAGTGTTTCCTCCCAACCCCATAAACCAGCGTAAATCTGAGTCCTTGAGAGTAATAGGAAATAACCTTAACTTCTAAGCATTAGTTGAATAATCATAACTTCCACACAGAATATCAAACTCGAATAGAAAAGAGTCAGGATCTTCATGAACTTTACCATGGAAATGAGGGAGAGATGATGGTGGAATATTCTTCATTTGCGCCACAGTATTAGGATCCACAATTGGAAACACAAAAGTGGATTGTTTTTTACTTACCTGGTTGTCACTAGTCCCTTGCAAATGATCTTCTTGGTCCACCATTGTTTCTATTTTACTTATACTACTCTCGACAGGATGATCCACACCTGATCTGTTGTTACCAGAATCTAGGTGGATTGTTCCTGCGTGATGGGTTTGAATTGGATTGGGCTTCTTGCTTACAGAAGGAGACCCAATATGAAATTTTTTTTCAGAATTATTTTGGCCCTTAGTGGGCTTCGAACCCTTACCTTTCAAGGCATTCATTTCAAAGGGAAAAAAGAAAGAAAAAATAACAAACAAAAAAATGTTGTAAGGAATCAATTAACACCAGTAAAATTCCTTCAAAGAAGATTTTCCAAACAATACTGAAAAAATAAAGGAAAAATTACCTCTATTGTATAATCAGAAAATTCTTACCAAATCAAATCACCTCCTCGGCAACGGCGCCAAAATGTTGGGTGTAGGAATTACACTTAAGCAAACTCCTCAACACTTAATTTCTCAACCCGGGGGATTCGTAAACTTAGAGAAGAAGCACAGAAAATTCCAGAGATGGTATGAATATTTCTAATATAAATCCCTACTTTTTTTAAAGGAAAGATTGTAGAATCAAATTAAAAAGAGAAAAGAAAGGCAACTTGAACCATCAATAATCTAAGACTGTAACAAGAAAGAATGCATTTGCAAGAGGGAATTAAAGATAAAAGGCAATCACTCCAGTTGATTATTTTTTAACTACTGAGTGTGTGTTTTTCTTTAGCAGGGATACTTAGCAGTCTCACAAGATGGGCCCTTAAACCTGCTCCTTGAGAGATTTCCTTCTTGCACTAATCTGTCCTGCAGTATTGCAGTTTGCTTGCACTAGTGCAGGAACATAGATTTATGCAGAAGGTATAAATGGTTTCTTTACTAAAGGTTTTTTACTTAATGCAAGGGCTTGAACTTTTCTAGGTTCGAAGCACTCAGATCCCGTGGCAAGAAACTAGTTCTTGCACTTGATCAGAGCTTCCTGCACTTGGCATTTATTTCTTAAAATGAGTGTTTAATTATTGCAAGTGCTATTATACCATTAAATCAAATTGCACACATAAAAATGAATGTTTCAAAATATGGAAATAAAGAAACAATCAATGTATATATTTATCCTGTCATAAACATTTAATGAAAGAAAGAGGGTTGCGGGAAGTTAAACTGAGAAAGTTTGCTGCATCACACCAACTTGCACTTGTGTAGGTTCATTTCTCCTGCTTAGACCAGGTGGGAAAACCAATCAAGCAGAGTTGCAGAAAAATATATATGACACCAACATGCACTGGTGCAGGTTCATTTCTCCTGCTTGGACCAGGATGAGAAAAACCAATCTGAAATCAAGTGTAAGAACAGAAATTGCAAGAAAAGGAAAGTTATCTACTTTACACAACGGATCCGTTTGCACTCAGACAGGAATATGTGCTTAATATTAAATCACACTTGAAAATGTAAACACAAATTACAAGTGTTAGTATGAATATTTCGTCGTAAAAGACCACTTTAGCTACCCATAACAAATAGCCCTAACATCGATTAGGGCTGCCAAATATCTTTAAATATGAAATTAGGTGATCCAAATAATGCTGCACAAATCCAGATCTAAGCATAAAAGACATTAAGCAGATAAAGTAAAATGTGGCTCCATGCATCGAATAGACAAGACAAGAACAATGTATTTGAAAGAATTTTTATATTATATTAAAAAGGGGGCACCTGAGAGGAAAACAAGAAAGGTGTTTTCTAGTTCTCCTCAATGGGATGGGTTCTTGAAAGTCCTCAGTGTTTCAGATCTAAAATTCCTCTCTCTTGTTGTTGTAGAAAACCCAGACAAACATAGAACTCAATGGGAGCTCACAAGGCAAAATGGAGAATGTGACCTAGTATAGATCCAGAGTGATCTAATGCAATGGAGGTGACTAATGAATGAGGAAAATCCTTCTATTTATAACAAAATATTAGGGCGGTCTAGAACTCGGTGCATGAATAAAATATTATTAATCGAATTCCAGAACCACCCTTTAGGTTATTATATTTGTTGGAGGGAAAATGATTTTTGACTTGGGTCAATTCCTTTATTTATAAATAATAAATAAATAAATGATTTATTTATCATTTTAGGGAAATGATGGGAATATAATTAAATAAATAATGGTTTATTTAATTATTCATGGATGATTTAGTCAAATTTAACTAAGAATATTATTTAAATAATGATTTAAATAACTTAATCTTAGGAAATAATTAAATAAATAAGGATTTATTTAATTAATTTCCTTGTTTTGGGTTAAATATGACCGGTAAATATAAACAAATAAGTTATTTCACATGGTGAAAGCAATTTTACTTAGGGTAAAATTGGTCTTACATGGTGTACTTGGGTTCATCTAATAATAATAGGTTAGATGACCAAAAAATGGTGTAACAGATTGCCCCCCAACGTACGAGTGTTAGGAGCAAATCGTATGACCGAAGTAAGTTATAAGAACTCAATCACTAGACATCAAGAGGGAAGTGAGAGATAGAAATATAAGGTAGTCTAATGTGCTAAAGGACTAGACCCTGAGGAGACGAGACTTACAGGTGCAACAAGTCTCTATCTTATGAAGTGGTACCTGTGCTAAAGGCGGTGGGGGAGGCATACCTATGCCTGCCGAGACAAAGTACAAAGAATAGGAAGTCTAGTAAACAAGGAACCGAACCATGAAGAATATGCTGGCTTAAATAGGAGCCAGAAAAATAGAATGATGGATCCCACATACATGCTATGCCTGGAATAACCGTCAGAACTTATACAATAAGATTTTAGTACATGAGATACAAATATGCCCAAATTCCCCCTACACACGGGGAAGGGCTCGCAAAATCTGACTGATACATGCAAATCGAAGAGGCGCTACAAGCGGCTCGGGCCAATATCATCAAATGGGAGGAGCTACATCAAGGGTTGAAATGAAGAAGTCATCCGGGCATGTGGGGGGCTACCTGCAGGGCCACCCCCTCATGAGGGTTGAGACATCTCACACACACCCGGGAATCACCAATAGTTGTTGCTGCATCACTGGACTATCAAGTGTATAGATCACAATCGTGCTAAAAAGAGCTCGAACCAAGGTACACTGCCCCCTAGACCTGGCTTCTGGAGTAAATGAGTTAATGTCGACAGAAGGAGGTCCGCCATAGGTGAGGTAATAAGGGAATCTCAACTAAGGCACGGGAGAAAATAGTAGAGTGACTAACAGATGGACATTGATGATGATAATGAAGTGATGGATACTAAGTAGCGGATGGACGACTTCCCTTGTTAGAGCATAAGGGGCATGAATGGCTTGGCAACAACTGACACAATATCAGGGGGGATAGGTGACAATGGTACGGAAGGCCATAACGTGCAACGCGAGAGAGGGACTAAGCGAGGAAGGATGGAGCACTATAGTGGGAGATAAAGGGGCTCGATATAGACTCCATGGCGGATGATGACTCAACTCGGATGCTCTAAACAAGGGCGACTCGATGGTGCTGCCACATATAAAAGGTCCAATGGGGGACCATAAAAACATGAGTACAATATGGTATCTCATGACGAAAATCTACATGAACAAAGCCAAGTAAAGAGGCAAAGTGGTGCCCCAAGTACAAGCATTGTAAGTGAAGAATTCCGATTGGAAGGAGAGATGAAAGGACCCTTCGTGGACAGAATGTGTCCTGGTGAAGTATCCAAACATGAAAAACTAACAGATACCCATTTGAGTGCTAGGTGAGAGTTTTCCAACGGTGTAGACGGTGTGTCAAACGGGGCTACGGTTGGGTCGCAGCGAGCGAAAGAAAAAACAGGGGTTTTTCTTCTAATAAGGCATTTTCCCTCCAAAATCTTTCATTTGCTTGTGTAGCTATGGTGAATGTGGAGAGGAGAGAAGGCCCTAAATCTTGCGGCGACCGTAGCGGACAAACCGACCGTTGGAATCACGATCCTTCAGTTGCAGGTAAGAGGCCTAATCCTACTCTTTTTTTTTTATGGATTCAAAGTTCATATTAGGGGTTTAAATCTCAGTAACTGCTCCTAGTTCATCATTATGGTCAGGTCGCACTTTTTGGGGCAAAAACTATGACCTGGGACGCAGGTTTGGGCCTGAAAAGTGCGACCTGGCCCAGGATTTGGCCAAAAAGTGCGACCTGTTAGATGGGGGTGGTTTCAGTGATGTTATGGGTTGATATTTAATTTTGGTGTAAGGAAATGCAGTTTTGTTTATCTGTAGACTGACAAAGATGGTGGTTTTGTGCAAATATGGCAGATATATGGATCAAGTGGAGACAGAGAGAGACCTAGGTACATTACGGATGGAAATCCAAACGGATCAGGGTGTCCGTCGTGCATTAGCTAGGTTTGGGGTTTTGAAATTTGTGGAGAACCCTTTAATGAGGGTTGGTGAGCCCTTGTTGGCCCGGATTATCAGTTATTGGGATCCAGACCATGAGGTGTTTATAGTGCAGGGGCACAAGATTGAGCTGACAGTTTAGGATCTGTATTTCTTGACTGGTCTCCCGCCATTAGGGATGGTGGGAAATACAGAGCCAGTGTTACCGCGAGGGCATAACATCATGGAGTTTGTTGAGCGAAATTATCGACCAGGTGTCCAAGTCAAAGGGACTCAGATATCGATTGGGGATCTAGAGAGGTTGGAGACCTGGGCAGTGGCAGCAATGTTGCGGATCTTGGGCAGCTAGGCATTCCATCACATCACTGGAGGGCAGATGATGATTGTAGAGAGTGTGTTGGGTGGGACCTACTATGGGTGGGCCCAGATGATGTTGGTGTCGGTGAAACGACAGCTGTCGCTATGTAAGCAGCAAGTGAATCATGATTGTGCCTATGGGACGGTATTGTGCGCTTTCTTATTTGAGAAGATCCCGACCTTACGACCTTGTATACATTTACCTGATGGGGGTCTGAGAGAGCCCCGGATGCATCGGTGGGGATGGCTACTTTGTAGAGGAGGGGGAGGGGCGGTCAGACGGGTGTTCCGACCAAAGTTCTTCACCCATTAGGATTAGATGCCATTGTACATAGATGACTATCCCTATAGTGGGATGAGTTATTGGGGAGATCCAGACTTTCCGCTTCCGCTTGGTCGAGTATGGGGGCCTGATGGTAAGTGACAAGAAACTAATCTGTTATGTGCATTTTAGAGTTTGTGACTAGTATTCATGGTACTAATCCTTCTACTTTTTGGAATGCAGATATAGCTCCAGTAAAACCGACCGGATATATGGGACGACCTGCAGCAGCAGGGGCTACAGGTGCAAGTGGATCAAGGATGGCATAGAACAAGGATATGGCCACTCTGTTGGAGGACATCCATCGTAGATGTGAGGGGCTGCTGACCAGTGTGTCGGAGCATGGTTGGCAGGATTTAGATGACCAGTACATAGAGTTATGTATTGGGCTACCCTCGGAATGGCGAGATATCATGTGATGCATGGCAATGGCCGGTCAGACTGTGCGTGATCTATGAACTGCGGGAGCAGAGCCGTTGGCTCGGGATCCTCCAGAGAGTGATTAGATGTAGGGCAGGTGGTGCCCCCCAGTGTCTATGTAGGGGCAAGTGGTGCCCCCCATTTTTTTAGTTTTGTTTTTTGTAACATGCTATGGGCATGTGATATGTTTCAGAGTAGATGGACTCTAAAAACACATGTTATATGATATATATGATTCATATTCATTTTTTTGATGATGTTAAATGTTATTGTCTTGTGTGTGATAAATGCCAGTCAAGAACATGATTTGCGATTTGATCTACGTAGTGATTTTGACTTCTAGGGATATGGTTGAAAGTAATGAATCTAAATTCATGTATCAAAAGTTTCACTCGTAAATATTGTCTAAACAGGATAGGTTTATGCACACGATAGACACCATTAAGTTGTAGGACAAGAAGTAGGGAATCTAAATGAACGTGCAGATGGAGGATGTGATGAGAGAGGGCATCGGCTAAGAGACCATGTACGACATCGTATTCGGCCTGATTATTGGTGGAATTACCAATGCAGACCCCATTTGCAAGAACCAGGGTATGCAAGGGGGTAAAAATGGCCCATGCTACCGAGGCGAGATTTCGGGAATAGCGACTTTCCCCATCGGCATAACCAAGATAATGTGTGGACGAGAGGGCTGGTGGAATAGTGTCACAAGACAAGAAATGGGAGGGAGGAGAATAAGGATGGTAGCATGAGTAGAGGGTAGAAATCCACTGACAACTACGGGAGGGAGTAGTCCGGGTAATAATTCTAGGACTCATATATCGACTACAGGGAGATGAATGAGAACTATGGGAGGAAGAGCGGGAAATCATGCTGTGAAGGACATCATAGATACGGATGGTATGAACGTGATTATGGGAGGAAATGGAAAGGTCAAGGAAACCACATGACGCTGCAAAGCTACCTAAATCATTAGTATGGGAAGAGAGGCACATATACGGGTCATCATGGGGAATGACAGAAGAATAGGTAAAAATATGGTCAAAGCATGAAGAGCCTGAGAATGTTGTTGAAGGAGAATCAAGCAAAACAGATGGAGTGGATTCAGAGGGAATGTACTCTGAGGGTCGTGTGGATGATGATAGGTATAGGAGGGGGGAAGCATGTTCCTACATCTCAACATCAGGGGGAGGAATTTCAATGGTAGCAGGGGGATCCTCGAGTAGACCTGATGCATATTGAGCAAGGATGGGAGAGGCGGATTGATTTTGTTCAACTTCGTACTCGCGAATGACCTCTAAAGATGCTCGGTAATTCATGAGGTGAGGAAAATGGTGAGAATAATTTCCATGGACACCACATAGTGTTGAAAATGCAATAAGATGATGGAGCTTAGTGAAAAGAAGTCGCCTTCACTAAGTGGGCCCGCAGGCTATTTTTGGCGCAAAGTCTATTTTTAGACTATGTCTATTTTTAGACATATGGATCATGGTCTATGAGTTGCAGGATGCTATTTATGGATAATTGGTCAAGTTGGTAAAAATATATGGGCATCTATTTTTAGACATTGGGCGAAGTCTATTTTTAGACTGCCAGTCTAAAAATAGATCAGTCGAATATTATTAGCCCTTAATAATATTTGGACTATAAACATTATCTTATCCTCTTGGAGCACTTCAGTTTGATGCTTGGATGTGGCACATGCAGTTGACAGAAGGAAATACACTTTTCCTAAGGGTTAGTTGAGCTATTGCATGGTTGACTTCAGTTAGAACTCATGTGGCAGAGTTTGGTGGAGTTGATGAGACAGTTGGTGGAGTTGTGTTCGGTTTAACTTAGTTGAACTAGTTGTATTTAGTCTAACTGATAAATACACTAGTGATGAGTGTTGTGAATTAATTATTAATTAATTCACTAATTATTAACTCATAAATCAACTAAAGAATACATCAGTTAACTGCAGTGCATGGACAGTTCAGTGGAGACCAGTGTTAGAGGTGGGTGAAAGGGTGAGTCTACTATCAGTTGTGACTATAGCCGTGCATGAGATTTGCACACACATTGATTGAGATTGCCAATGAGAATTGCGCAGTACAAGCCAGTGGGATTCGAACTTGGATCTCATCATTATTCATCTTGGATTGCGCAGTAGAGGCAGGCAGACAGGTGGAGGAGATTTGAACTTGTGACTTGTTCATATCTGAGCTAGTTTGTGTGTAGCAAGTGAGATAGTGCTGAGAGTTGTGAGGAGCTTTGTGCTATGTATTGTTACATGTTCTATATCATTATAATATACAGATAGTTGGGGGTTTTCAGCTGTAAGCTTTCCCCATTACATATTGTGTTATATGTGTGCTTGATTATGTTTTAATGTGCGCATGTGACTGCTTCTATTTCCGCAAATTGATGATAAATTGTAGAAGAGGTTATGTATTATGCATGAAGCTTAAATAGTGTGTAATCAAGATAATCTCGGTGAATAATTCAGCTATTATTCAAATTTATACATGGTATCAGAGTGAAATTGATCATCGGATCTATTACAGTGATTACAATTTATTTCGGTAGACAGAGTCTATAAGCAGGCCAGGTAGCCTCTGGATCCATCCTTTCTTTGAAAGGTTATATATCCAGTAAATTCCCCTACAGTTGATCTCTATGCTAGAAATACTTTTTTCTCACAGATTAAAAGCGGTTGAGTTTTGAGCTGGTGGAATTCGAATTTGCAGCAGTGTTTTCTTGGTGTTGAAGTCAAAATGTCTTTCAACGGATTGCGATTGGAGTATGCCCTTCAGGGCAGCTCGAATTATGTTGCATGGAAGGACAGGATGGAGGCGGTGTTAGATGAAAATGGGCTGAAGGAGTTCATAGATGCTGAAGTCCCAAAGCCTACTGATGCTGCTCAAGTTGAGGCTTGGCAAAAGAAGACAGCAAAATGTCAAAGGATTCTGTTGGAGGGCGTGAAGGATCACATTGTATCCAGCCTGCATGGAAAAGCTTCTCCATACTTGATGTGGAAAGCATTGACATATTTATTCCAAAGCAAGAGCGACCAGAGGAAGTTGGCGCTCAAGGATAAACTCAGAAACATAAATATGGAGAAAGGCGACAGTATACCCAAGTACCTCACGAAGTTCACCCAATGCAAGGATGAGCTAGGAAGTGTGGGGGTGATTGTAGATGATGAGGACTTGGTGGACTTGGCTTTCCTTGGTCTTCCGAAGAGTTAGCATTCCTATAAGGACTCTGTCAATGGTCAGGAGAAATTTCCAGGATGGGAGCGACTTTGGTCGGATCTTATGCAAGAGGAGATAAGGCAGAGTACCAGGGACGAATCTTCATCAAAGGTATCTGATGAAGAAAATTGCACTTTGGATGCCAAAGAAAAGAAGGGGAAGAGCAAGAAAGGTTCTCATTTCGGTGCGAAATGCAAGAAGCAGGACATGTCCAAGGTGAAGTGCTTTCATTGTCACCAGCACGGACATTATGCCACAAATTGTCCGCAAAAGAAGAAAAATAAGCAGGCTGCTGGATCTGCAGTGGGAGAGGCCTTAGCCTCACAGTTTGAGCTGGATTTTTCACTGATCGCATGCTTGGTCTCAAGTGTGATGGGATCAGTATGGTTCTTGGACAGTGGTGCGTCTTTTCACATGACAGGAGATCGAGATTTATTTTCTGATTTGGATGAGAAAGATCTTGGAGTGCACATCGAGATGGGCGATGATGGTAGATACAGTGCGACCGGTATCGATACCATTTCCTTTGAGAGGGAGTCTGGTAAACCCTTCGTATTGAAGAAAGTGATGCATGTTCCAGGATTGAATAATAATCTTATCTCTGTGGCGATGTTAGAAGACAAGGGATATGATGTTGTCTTCAGCGAGGGAAAGGCTTTCCTGCATAGTAAGACAACTGGAGAAACCCAGAGGATAGGGGTTCGAATCAAGAACCTTTATCAATTACAAGTAGATGGATGTGCAGCAATGGCATGTAAGGCAGAAGGAGTGGTGAGCCGGGATGATGGTGAGCTGTGGCACCGGAGATTGGGCCACCTTCACCATGGAGCTTTGAAGATACTGTAGCAGATTTCTACTGGGCTTCCTAAGGGCACTCTTGCGTAGTCAGATCAGTGCAAGGGGTGTACCTTGGGAAAATTTGTGAAAGCCAGATTTCACGAGAACGATAGTCGCGCCACGATGATCCTTGAGATAATTCACACAGACGTGTGTGGACCTTTCTCAGTAGCTTCGACAGCAAAGCATAGGTACTATGTGATCTTTTTTGATGATTATTCTCGGAAGTGCTGGATCTTCTTCATGCAGAAGAAGAGCGAGACATACTCAAAGTTCTGTGAGTTCAAGGCACTGGTTGAGAAGGAATCGGGGAAGCAAGTGAAGGCTCTTAGGAGTGACAATGGTGGTGAATTCAAGGACTTTTGCAGCGCAGAATGAATTCGGAGAGAACTCATAGCACCTCATAACCCACAGCAGAACGAGGTTGCTGAGCGGAAGAACAGAATGATTGTGGGTGCTGCACGGGCGATGTTGCATGATCAGGGCCTACCCATTCACTTGTGGGAAGAGGCATGAAATACTGCAGTATATGTGCAGAACCATTGTCCTCACAAGATACTTGGCATGAGTACACCCAAGGAGGCGTTTTCTGGTAAGAGGCCTGATATTTCCCATTTGAGGATTTTTGGTTCACCTGTCTACATTCATGTGACGAAGGATGCCAGGAAGAAGCTGGAGCCGACTGCAGAGGTTGGGATATTTTTGGGGTGCACTGATACGCCCCACAACCATCGTGTGTATTTTCCAGACAGCCGCAAGACTGTTGTGCGACGGGATATCAAATTTCAGGAAGAGAAAGCCATGAATTTTTCGCTTGAGAGGGAGCCACACTTGCATGCAGATGAGGAGATATTAGTTCCTAAGGATGAGCTTCAGGATGTGGATCAGCCACAAGAGGAAGTTCATGGAGTGGAAGAGACCACTCATGCAGCGCCAACCATCAGAGGGCGGAAGCGCACTACAGAAGTTGAGCGACTGGCTCAAGATGCAGAGAAGGTTGTAGGACCACCTACAACACAGCGCAGATAGAGACAGTCACCGGACCGATACACTGGATACATGGCTCTTGTGAGAAAAAGTGCCGTGACAGAGCCATCCTCTTTCGAGGAAGTTGTGGAGGACCCCGCATGGGTAGATGCCATGGTGGAAGAGTATGATTCGATTGTCAGAAACAGTGCATGGGAAATTGTCCCGAGACCGGAGGGGAAATCAGTGGTGGGTTCGAGATGGATCTACAAAGTGAAGCAGGCGGCTGACGGGAGTATGGAGAAGTACAAGGCAAGATTTGTTTCCTAAGGCTTCTCACAGATAGAGGGGATCGATTATGAGGAGACCTTTTCACCTGTCGCAAGGTATTCTTCCATACGGACGATTCTTGCTCTCTCAGCGCAGATGGGGTGGCACATTCATCAAATGGATGTGAAGACTACATTACTCAATGAAGTCATTGAGGAGGAGGTGTACATAGAGCAGCCCGAAGGTTTCGAGATCTTCAACAGCGAGTCACATGTGTGTAGACTCAAGAGAGCGTTGTATGGGTTGAAACAAGCACCTCATGCTTGGTACACACGGATAGACAGTTATTTCAGCGGACTTGGATTCTCCAAGAGTGAGGTGGATCCTAACCTATACCAGATTTTGGTGGAGGGTAAGTTGCTGATCATTGTACTTTATGTAGATGATTTGATTTTGACGGGTGATGAGCTGTTGATACTTTCATGCAAGGAGGATCTTGCTAGAGAGTTTGAGATGAAGGACTTGGGCCTCCTTCATTATTTCCCGGGATTGGAAATTTGGCAGTGTAGTGATGGACTGTTTGTTTCTCAGGGTAAGTATGCCCGGGAGATACTGGAGAAGTTCAACATGCATGGCTGCAAGCCTGTTGATACTCCTCTTCCTGGAGGTTGGAGGAATGAGGATGCTACTTCAGCGGAGGTAGTGGATGCCACTGTTTATCGACAGTTGGTGGGGTCGCTTATGTATCTGGTCAATACACGACCCGATATATGCTATGCTGTTAACCAGCTTTCACAAGCTATGGTTAAGCCTACCAAGATCTTCTGGAAGGCAGGCAAGCATGTATTGCGTTATCTTAGAGGCACATCGGGATATGGATTGTGGTACAGACAGGAGGATGAGGTGAAGCTATGTGGCTTCACGGATGCAGATTGGGCAGGGAGCCCAACGGACAGAAAGAGCACATCTGGAGGGATCTTCAGTATCGGGTTGACAACAGTTTCTTAGTACAGCAGGAAGCAGAGATCCGTGGCACTCAGTTCAACAGAGGCCGAGTATATGGCAGTAAGCTTGGCTGCATGCGAGGCTATATGGATGAGGAAGATCCTGGTCGAGTTGTTCGGGTCACACTTGGAGCCTACCGTGATTTATTGTGATAACCAGAATTGCATTAAACTCTCAGCTAATCCAATATTTCATGATAGATCCAAACACATCGACATCAGGTACCATCATATCAGAGATTGTGTGCAGCGGAGGATCATGTTACTTTCATACATTCCCACGGAGGATCAGGATGCTGATATCTTGACGAAGGCGCTCACCAGGAGCAAATTCGAATACCACAGAGGCAAGATAGGGGTTGCAGATAATCCATATCTTGTTGAGAGGGAGTGTTGAGAATGCAACAAGATGATGGAGCTTAGTGAAAAGAAGTCGCCTTCACTAAGTGGGCCCGCAGGCTATTTTTGGCGCAAAGTCTATTTCTAGACTATGTCTATTTTTAGACATATGGATCATGGTCTATGAGTTGCAGGATGCTATTTATGGATGATTGGTCAAGTTGGTAAAAATAGATGGACCTCTATTTTTAGACATTGGGCGAAGTCTATTTTTAGACTGCCAGTCTAAAAATAGATCAGTCGAATATTATTATCCCTTAATAATATTTGGACTATAAACATTATCTTATCCTCTTGGAGCACTTCAGTTTGATGCTTGGATGTGGCACATGCAGCTGACAGAAGGAAATACGCTTTTCCTAGGGGTTATTTGAGCTATTGCATGGTTGACTTCAGTTAGAACTCATGTGGCAGAGTTTGGTGGAGTTGATGAGACAGTTGGTGGAGTTGTGTTCGGTTTAACTTAGTTGAAATAGGTGTATTTAGTCTAACTGATAAATACACTAGTGATGAGTGGTGTGAATTAATTATTAATTAATTCACTAATTATTAGCTCATAAATCAACTAAAGAATACATCAGTTAACTGCAATGCATGGACAGTTCAGTGGAGACCAGTGTTAGAGGTGGGTGAAAGGGTGAGTCTACTATCAGTTGTGATTATAGTTGTGCATGAAATTTGCACACACATTGATTGAGATTTCCAATGAGAATTGCATAGTACAAGCCATTGGGATTCAAACTTGGATCTCATCATTATTCATCTTGGATTGCGCAGTAGAGGCAGGCAGACAGGTGGAAGAGATTTGAACTTGTGACTTGTTCATATCTGAGCTAGTTTGTGTGTAGCAGGTGATATAGTGTTGAGAGATGTGAGGAGCTTTGTGCTATGTATTGTTACATGTTCTCTATCATTATAATATATAGATAGTTGGGGGTTTTCAGTTGTAAGCTTTCCCCATTACATACTATGTTATATGTGTGCTTGATTATGTTTTAATGTGCGCATGCGACTGCTTCTATTTCCGCAAATTGATGATCAATTGTAGAAGAGGTTATGTATTATGCATGAAGCTTAAATAGTGTGTAATCAGGATAATCTCAGTGAATAATTCAGCTATTATTCAAATTTCTACACACAAAGCACAGGGTTTGTTGGTGCGAAGAGTCTTTGGGTTCTTGGCTGCGGATGAGGAAGAAACAGAGGTTTCAGGGACTGTAGATTCAGGGAATGTGACTTTAACCATGGGTTGGATACGGGGCAACTCAGAACAAGTATGGGTGGGATGACCGATACCATCACACAAGGCACAAGGCTTGGCGGGTGGGGGAGGGGTAGGGTCGGGTGCGGTGGCCTTGTCCTTGGATGCCCCCTTGCAAGTTTTTATTTTCTTTCCTGTAGCTGTCACAACATGAGGAGGGTCTTGCAGAGGGGCTAGGGGCACTGTAGCGGTGGAAGGAGAGAAGGCAATCGATTGCACTAGTGTCACAACAATGTATGGTTTGGGGTGGCCCGATGGGGTCTCAGCTGGAGGAGTAAGATACCATACTGGTATTCCCAAGGTTAAATTTGGGAGGTAAAGGGTGGCCATGACGGGAATGGAATAGACGCGGGGGGGGGGGGGGGGGGGGGGGGGGGGGCGGGGGGGACCAAGGAAAGGTATCTGACTAGCGGGGTAATGGCCAAGAGGGATGGCTCCCAGATGGTTAAGACTTGGGGGAACCGGCCTAGGAGGGTAGAGAGGCTCATGGGTACCAGTTGTAGGGGAAGGGCCAGCAAGAGGAGGTCCAGGTGGTGGTGGCAAAGGGCTAGGAGCAGGTTGGGGTGGGTGAGGTTGAGGTTGCTGACTAACCAAAGTGGGTTGCGCAAGGTCAGCCCGAGATGATTGCATCATGCAAACGTTCACCAAGCTAGGATCGGAGACTGGGGGAGGGGGAGGACTCGGGAAGGTACCAAGCAAGGATGAGTCTTTGTAGACGCCAAGGGAAACACTGGTCAAGGAATCAACCGTTTGCTTGTTGGTGACAACAGAAATGGTGGACTCAGGGGAGGTCTGAGATTTTGGTTCACGGTAAGTCAACAGGTCAATAGTGACAATCGTGCCATTATGATGGAAAAACATCTTGTGGTGGACTGCGGATGGGACGGCAGACATGGCATAGGTGTAACTACGCCCCAAAATAATTTTGTAGTCAAGAGGGGTGTCGATAACTTCAACGTCGACACAGACAGTCTTACCTACAAGGGTGATAGGACAGTTACGGAAAAGGCCGATGGGTTGGGAGGCATGGTCATCCCACGCATGAAGGGTGATTGTGGAAGGGGCCAGCTCAGGAGATCCAAGTTGTTTCCAAACCGAAGTAGACACCACACAGGTAGATGCCCCCTCATCAATAATACACCGAGCGATGTTGGAATTTCAGATTTTGACTGGCATTTGGAAAGCAACAAAAGCAGGAAGAGGGGGATGGTCTGATTGACAGGCATCGAAAACAATCAATTGTTCATCAGTAGGATCTACAACACCCACAACAGATAGTAGAGCCTTCTTTTGAGAAGGACACGACTGGAGGAGTTCCAGTGTTGAAATGGCAGCAGGAGATTGTGCCAGATCATCTACTATGCTGTAGGAATGGGTAGCCCGACCAGAGGCAGCATTTCGACGTAATGGGCCCGTAGGAGTCTTGGTATGAACCTCAGCTTTAGATGAAGGTATTTGCAAGGGACCATTGGGTGTCGACAGAGGCTTTGTAGGACCTGAAGATGGGGACTCGAAGGCAGATGGAACGGGAGGCATGGAGTACTGATGAGACCGAGTTTGAAGGTTAAGGTTGA
This sequence comes from Pinus albicaulis, assembly GCA_034641835.2. NCBI lineage: Eukaryota > Viridiplantae > Streptophyta > Pinopsida > Pinales > Pinaceae > Pinus > Pinus albicaulis. Next base: position 435,729,119 of record CM076581.1, on the reverse strand, counting down.
CGGTGAGAGGTTGGTCAGAGGCCATCATGAGAATCTGGTAATAAAAGGAACCATAAGGGGAAGGTTGAGTAGCCACGAATCCTTGTTGAGGGAAAGGATCGGTAAACACAGTGGTTTGAGAAGTAGCCATATTGGGAGGGACAGTAGGGGAGGAGTGTTGTCCCCGCACGGTGGCCTGAGACTCCCACATCTGCCGCATTTGTGGTAATAAGGGACAATCGTGAGTGTAATGACCATAAACACCGCAACACGAACAGGGCTTATTGGTGCGAAGCGGCCTGTCCAGCTTGGGCTAAGAACCCTGTGGCTAGCTGGCAGTGGTAGAGTCAATACTTTAAGGATTGGATCCACGATTACCAGAAGCGGATTGATTGCCTTTCCTCTTTCTTTGATAAGGAATAATATTAGTTGCCCCCTGCTATGCAAATACTTGCCCTGGAGGGGGTAGTAAGTGCGGTTGCGGGGGTGGAGAAGGCAAGGGAGTGGGAGGTCCAAATGCTGGAGGAGCTGGGACACCAAGCTGTTGGTACGGATAAGGGGTAGGATGGGAAATGTTGAGGTAAGCAGGAGTGTGGGCGAAAGGAGGAGGCATGCCATATCCTGGATACATGCTACCTGGAGGGGGAAAAGTGTCGGAGGCACTGGTCCCTCCTGAAGGTAAACCATAGCCCAGAAGAGGTTGAGCAGGGGTATGTGTCATAGCTCCAACGATACCGTCAGCAGAGTGAGATGCCCCCAAGGCATTAGGGCCACTGGGCTTGGGGAGGTCAAGAAGGACGGTATAAACATAACCAGATTGAGCATAGATAAGGTCATATTCCAGGGCTATTTGGAGGGCGGCTTCTTCGGTTTGAGGAAAATGGGATGCGACATCTTTGCCAATGGGAGGTAAAAGAGAGTGAAGGAACCTGTCCATATAAACCCAATCTTCAAAGGGGGGAGCACGACCTAAGCTTCGTCTTCGTTGCCATTCCTGGACATGAGCGGAAAGGAAGGTCGAAGAGGATTGATGAAAGGAAGTCAAGAGTTCAGTACCCATGTCGTATTAGAGAGGGAGCTAGAAATAAGATAAAAAGGCTTGGGAAATGGTCGCAAAGGTGGTATGGGAAGAGGTGGCTTGATCAACATACCATTTAGAAGCTTCGCTGGTAAGCGTGCATTGGAACAATCGAAGACGGATGGAGTCATCGGTGATGGAATTGAAGGAACACCACCTGTGGAAAGATCGGATATGGTTGGAGGGATCTTCACTAGCAAGGCCTTCAAACTTGGGAATGTCGGGGGGGAGTTTGGTTGGCATAGCAGGCTAACTGACATCGTGGCGAATAGGATCATTGATTAGCTTATTGAAGTCGGGGAAACTGAGACCGGCCATATAAGGGAGCAAAAAGGCATTCGAGGTAGGTCCCGTAGTGGTTCCACTGGAAACGGACCTAGCAGTAGAACTGGGGTTGCCACTAGCGCTAGGCCCTGAACTAGACATGGTGAAGGTAACAGGGGGAGAACCAGGAGTAGGGGGAGAACCCGAACAATCAGAGGAAGAGTCAGAGTGTAGACTCGGGGGAGGACTTACTCGATGATGACAGGAAGGAGGAAGTTGACCAACCGGAAACTAAGGGTGAAGGCCAAGAAGTGTCTGGGACAAACACCTTGGAGGCACAATGATGACAGGAAGAAGAAAACCGACAGGGGCAGGGAGGGGAAAAATCAAGTGAGGTCAATGTCGAAACAAGGGCAGAGAGGTGCAGTGTCAAATGATTTTAAAGGCTTTGCCATGCGGTGTTAACCAGGCTCTTCTTCACTTAGGGTCAGTGTGTGGCGTGCGTTAATTTTAATTGTTTAAACCCAGATGTTTTGAGAGTAAAAGAAAAAGTGTGTTGCGTAACTGAAAATAAATCTGCAGTAAATAAGACTGAAAGAACAGAAAATTAACATCTAACAATGCATCAATCTAACCCAAGAAGGCGGGTCTCTCAAAACCAGACTATAAGAGGGAAAAAACTAAGCAAAGCACGCGAAAAAGAGGCCAATAGATCTAAAGTCGGGAGGGACAGGGATCTAAAGGAGAAATCTGCTGAAAAGAGGTGCAGAGAACAACAAAGAGGCAGAAGCAAGGTTGATGCTGAAAAGGAGGAGATCAGCTAAAAATAGAAGGGACAAGGAGGCGGCCCTAAAAAATAACCCAAACAGAACTATATGAGGTGATTTTAAAGGGAGAAGAGCTGATCTAAAGGGATCTGAAAATGAGGTATTAGATCGGAAAGCAATAAGGCTGAAACCCTGGAAATTCAGACTTCTGAAACAGCAAAAACTCTCCCACAAAAAGTGGAGGGTACTAGAGCCCTAAGGAGAAATATTCCCACTTAGTTGAGTGAAAAATATCAGAAACAGGTCTAAACGGGCGAAGACAAAGGCTGGAAGACCCTGACAGAAGCTTCAAACAAACCCAGAAAAAGTGCTGGAAAATTGCAGAAAAAAGTGCAGGTCACAGGTTCTGACCTGTTTTCAGTCCGGGTCGCAGATTTGGGGTAGAAAAGTTTGACCTCAAGGCCAAGTCGCAGTTTTTGGGCCGATAAGTGTTTCCTGTAGATCCGGGTCTCTCGGCGGCAAATTTCAGAAAAAGTTGTCGTCTCAGCTGCGGCTGATGTCTGTCACCTACGCAATAGGGCCAAAAACACACGGAAGTTAAAAATTTTAATGTTTGAGGGTTTTAGAGGTGAAAAGCACCATAAAAATAGGAAAAACAGAAAACGGAAGAGAAACCCTAGGGTCTGAAACAGCTGGATATGCAGGAATATATAAAACGACAGCGGTCGCAAAAGAAAACCCGTGTGGGGTTGCCAATTGTTAGTATGAATCTTTCGTCGTAAAATACCACTTTAGCTACGCATAACAAATAGCCCTAACATCGATTATGGCTGCCAAATATCTTTAAATCTGCAATTAGGTGATCCAAATAATGCTGCACAAATCCATATCTAAGCATAAAAGACATTAAGCAGATAAAGTAAAATGTGGCTCCATGCATCCAATATACAAGACAAGAACAATGTATTTGAAAGAATTTTTATATTATATTAAAAAGGGGGCACCTGAGAGGAAAACAAGAAAGGTGTTTTCCGGTTCTCCTCAATGGGATGGGTTCTTGAAAGTCCTCAGCGTTTCAGGTCTAAAATTCCTCTCTCTTTTTGTTGTAGAAAACCCAGACAAACATAGAACTCAATGGGAGCTCACAAGGCAAAAATGGAGAATGTGACCTAGTATAGATCTAGAGTGATCTAATGCAATGGAGGTGACTAATGAATGGGGAAAACCCTTCTATTTATAACAAAATATTAGGGCGGTCTAGAACTCGGTGCATGAATAAAATATTATTAATCGAATTCTAGAACCACCCTTTAGGAATATTTTATTATATTTGTTGGAGGGAAAAGGATTTTTGGCTTGGGTAAATTCCTTTATTTATAAATAATAAATAAATAAATGATTTATTTATCATTTTAGGGAAATGACGGGAATATAATTAAATAAATGATGGTTTATTTAATTATTCATGGATGATTTAGTCAAATTTAACTAAGAATATTATTTACATAATGATTTAAATAACTTATTCTTAGGAAATAATTAAATAAATAAGGATTTATTTAATTAATTTCCTTGTTTTGGGTTAAATATGACCGGGAAATATAAACAAATAAGTTATTTCACATGGTGAAAGAAATTTTACTTAGGGTAAAATTGGTCTTACATGGTGTACTTGGGTTCATCTAATAATAATAGGTTAGATGACCAAAAAATGGTGTAACAACAAGAAAACACAAAATTGGGTAAACGTGTTGGGTTGGCTTGGCCCTAGCCAACCAGCACATTTCCTGTTTAAATAGAAATGTTGCTCAGTACCTTAATTAATTCATCAACTCAGCATAGAAACATGATTTTTCGAAACATGAGGCGGAGCTCCTTTGATTAATTCACTGAGGCAAGTACATACATTAATGCATTGTCCAGCCCAGATTTGGACGATAAAAAAATACAACGACCTGCTACCGCCTCTTGGCTGTGTTTCTGTTCTCCTCTAATATCCAAAAAAAAAAATTCCTTTAGTCCTATTTACATTTTAAATTATATAGACCTTTAGCCAAAGGCCAAAATAGATCCTGTAACCGATTACATAACAAAACCCAAAGTTTAGTTGTTTAGTCTTCAAAATTAGGCAGTTAGCAGAACTAGCCGTAGCTAATCTCCAGCTTTCGCCCTTACAGATTGGTCTCGGCTGCCTTCAGATCACTCTGTTGTCTTGGTTGAAGCGGCTCAAGACGAGGCGGTGATCAAGGAGGTTTGGATCTGCTGCAAGGATTTGTTATGCTGGCAATGCTGCAAGATCCGATCCTGCACTGGGATCAGCGGTCACGGTAAGTACTCTAACTACCAAATAAACATAGGAGATATCGATATGTTAAAAATAGTGATTAAAAGTAAGAAATCATGTAATAAATAATTAAGAAATTCTAAGTTGAATTAAAAATATGAAAAATAAAGTTTATACGAAATATGTCACCGTGCTTGGACTGGTGCAAGATGAGGGTGTATAAAAGAGGTAAAACAGAGGTAAATGGTTATGATTTAGGAAGGGGAAAATGGAAAAAAGAGAGAAAATTAGGGGGCTAACATCCTCCCATCCCTAAGTTGTTGTGTGTCCTCGCACAACTCTTTACCTTTGCAAAAAAAGCCTTCAAAACTTTGAGCATTCCAGCTCAATGCTGCTCTGGCATACTAAGATCAGCCTGCAATGTTTCAGACTTCTTCTTTCTGATATTCTTTAATTTATTTGTCACCTTTTTAAGTCGCCTGAAAAATTGCACAGCACGATACTTCCAATCTCTAACTTCTCCTCTATTTTTCTAGATCTCCGCAGTTAACTCTTCTCTACTCTGTTCTTTATCCTCCTGCCCTTTAACTATGAGCTGCTCTAAGTTCTACACTTGAAGCTCTAGTTCAGCTATTCGAGAAAAATAAGTTACCAAATATTATGTCTCAACAGGGGTTGTTTCTTCCTCAGGGACCTTAGTATCCCTCATGATTTCAACAAACTCTTCTTCCTCTTCTTCTTCTTCTTCTTCTTCTTCTTCTTCTTCTTGCTCTTCTGATTCTTCTTCTTCTTCTTCTTGCACTGGTGCAGGAGGGGATTCAATGTCCTGTGGGGACTGTGGTTCTTCTCCTGCACTAAATTCCTCATTATTTTTCCGGGCCCTTTTAATAAAATCGGCCAACAGAGTGTCATCTTCAACTTCTATAGATTTTTTTGTGTCCGCAAGGACTGACAGGTTGTCTTCTTTGGGTATCTGCGCCTGTACTGGTGTTGAAGAAGGAGTCTCTTCAACTGGTGCACCAATTGTCTTATTTTTCTTTGGAGATGGGGCCTTTTCTTCTATTGATTTCCCGGGTCGTTTCCTTTTTGCACTGGTGCAAGAAGGACTTCCCTTTTCATTTTTACTCGGGCCCTTACTTGTGCTAGCGGGGTCCTCTGTCTCCTTTCCAACAGCTTTCTTTTTATGCAGTTGTTTTAACAGTGCCTCCCAGGTCATGCCTTTAATTTCTAATTGTTTTTGGACCAAAATTTTTATCAGACCGTGGTGATATAATTTCTTGCCGACCTGGTCTGCCCAGCGTCCCACACACCTTTGGCCATTTTTTCCAAACTCTTAAGCGAAAAATAGGGGAAAGCAATCCACCATCGGACGTGTTGGCCTCCTTTGAAATGCTACAACATCCTAAAATGGTACATAAAAGTGAGGGAGTACCTACCAGCAGGACACTGCGTGGAATTCATTTCTTCCAATCTACCTTCATGTTCTTGTCGACGACGAAACGCTGCCATTGATTCCTCTCTAGTTTTTTATTTTTAAAATACTACTCACTAGTATTTTCCAAACCTGTCGCTACAGCTATAAACTCTTCCGTAACCTTGAACTTTAGAGGCCCAATTTGCACTCGGCCATTTTCGAAAATTTTGGAAAACTGTAGGGCCACTTCATGGTCATGCCCAACAAACTTTTGCAAAAATTGAAGGAAGCCCGAGTCTCGCAATAGTGCAAGACTATTGTGAAACTCAGTAGTCTATTCTACCATATTGAGAGATGAGGGTTCGCTTCGAACAGGCAGCATCGTTGCTCAATGGTTATGAACAGTCAAAAATTTACATGCAACACTGGGAAAATTGGTTCTTATAAATAGGGATCCAACTGTCCACCATCCCTTCCATGTTATCATTCATTCATTCCACTGAAATAGCCGTGAATACGCGGCATCTTTGAGGTCATGCCGGATTGGTACTTGCGGCGGTGTTTTTAACGACTAGGTGAGGTAATCATTATGAGTGTAGGACATTTGGGATTATGGCAGAAAGGGTAATTATATCCAAGCAACGGTTAAAAAAATTTCGCACTCCTTCATAATTCAAAAAAAGAACTTTAGTATTCATTAAAAAATGATCATGACTCTTAACTTAAAAACACCTTGTACTTTAAATTTTCTCCTAGTTAATATGATAGTCACAAGTACTTCTCGACTAAGTGAAAGAATTTCTCATAAACCTTCATGATGACCACTTTCCTATGACATATGCTATGAAAAGAACAAATTGTACTCTGTTTCTAACCGGGTGCATGCTTGCACAGGTTTGCTTGCACTGCTTAAATTATGCCATCTTGCTGGTACCATTCTGCTTGTACTTATTATATAGGACGACGTGCTTGCACTAGTGCAAGCATAATATCTAAAAAAGAACAGAGAATTTAAGTAAAATATAGGCTGCACTTCCAACATGACTTCCTTAATTTATACTGGAAATTTGCTTCGCCCTTTCTTGATGTTTCAGAGCATATCTTTTTGCTCTTTGTACATGAGATCCTGCAATTCGTGAGGGAATAAAGAAGTGAGAAAAGGGAAATTTAAGAATGGGAAGGATTTATGTTACAGGGATTCCAAGAATAGTACCACGAGGGGATAAACAGAAGTGGGGTAGGAAAACAAATCAAGGGTAAAGTGGGGTTTTACGAAACGGACAGGGTAAATCAGAAGAATATGGGGAGGTTAATCATTTGGGATTGAAGAAAAAACTGAGGAAATATTACAAAATGGGATATGAAGAAAGGCATAAAATTTTTTGGAAGGTCTTCCTACACTAGTGCAAGAAAAATAACTACAGCGAGAATTAAGCGTGACTTGAAAGAAAATATCCATGCTAATTACCCCAATTGTATAAAGGTTGGTTCTACTGAACCTGCTTTTACTTGGTGGCTGCTAACATATCTAAAAATCATGCAACATTCTCTTTTTATTAGAAATTTTTGATCTTCCTGCCAGCAAGCTAGTTTTCAGGTTGATCCCTCTGCAATCATGTCAGCGAACTAATTTTCATAATTACAGGAAAATATTTTTTATTTACTTTTTATTTAAAAAAATTTCTCTGTCTTTTTTTTTTTTTAAGAAGAAGAACTCATAGTTTCAAAAAAATTGGTATTACCATTCGCCACTACCATCCTGAATTGTTGTTGGACATGATGTGTAAAATCTTTCCTAACAAGTGGCTGAAAATACTTCTTTAATCTGTGTCCATTTACTAGGAATACTGAATTTTGTCCATCAATAGTTTTAACTTCTACTGCTCCATTCTCGAATACTCAGATCACTTCATACGGTCGCATCCAACCTGTATGGAATTTCCCTTTAAAAATTTTAAATCTAGAATCATAAAGGAGAACCCAATCACCTAGTTGGAATTGCTTTTTATGAATAGACTTATCATGCCACCTTTTGCGTTGCTGTTGAATTAGTATGTTCTGCTGAACATCATCTCTACGAAATTCATCTAACTCATTTAATTTTTGAAGACGTTTTTGTTGTGCCTTAGAGAGATCTAGTCCTAACTGGACTGCAGTTCTGAAAGTTTTGATCTGGAATTCAATTGGTAACAAAACCTGTTTTCCATATACCAGCTCATATGGTGTATGTCCCGTGCTATTTCTCCAAGTGGTTTTGTATGCCCACAATGCTTCTCAGAATATTTCAGCACAGTCTTTCTGATGCATGTTTATTGTCTTTGTAAGAATGGACTCGATCACTTTGTTTTTGGATTCCACCTGGCCATTTTCTTGCAAGTGATATGGCGTGGATTTCTTGTGCCGGATCTTGTACTGCTCCATCACACCCTATACCAGATTAGAAATAAATTGTGGACCATTTTCAGAAACAATTTCTCTAGGCACACCAAATCTAGTAAATATTTCAGTAAAAAGAAAGTCAACAACTTTTTCTGTAGCAAAGGAAATAGCTTTAGCTTCTACCCATTTTGTAACAAAATCTGTACAAACCAAAATATGTTTTTTACTTAATGATGTTGGATTTATGGGCCCTATAAAATCAATAGCCCATTTTTCAAATCGCTCAATCATAACTTGGGGGCATAAAGGAATTTCATTGGTTTGATTAGGCTGGCCCATTTGTTGACAGCTATCACATCGCCTGACATACTGTTTGGCATCCTTAAACAAGGAAGGCCAAAAGTAACCAGCACGTAATAATTTATATGCAGTCTGCTTATCAACGAAGTGGCCTCCACAAGGTTCATCATGAGCAGATTTCAATATGTCAAACACTTCCTCCTCTCTTACACATCTACGGATAATCAAATCTGGACCAGTGTAAAAGAGATCTCCTCGAATCCAGGAATATGCAACACCTTTCTGAATAATATTCCGATTTTCACGAGTGAACAAGTGGGGTGGTGTTTTCCCAGTAACCAAGTAATTAGCAATGCCAGCAAAACATGAAGAATATGTTGACATAGAAAAAATATGTTCATCTGGAAAATCATCATTAATAGGAGTTGCTTCACTAGGATTATCTAATCTAGAAATAAAATCTGCTACAACATTAGATTTCCCTGGTCTATCAACAATAGTAACATTAAAATCCTGCAATAATAGCAACCACCTACTCAATGTACCGCTAGTCAATGGTTTTTTCATCAAATATTTAATCGCGGAATGATCAGTATGTACAAATACTTCATATCCTGTAAAATAGTGCCTGAACTTATTAATTGAAAAAATTACAGCTAAAAATGCTTTCTCTGTAACTGTATAATTCAATTCAGCGGAAGACAAATTATTACAAATATAATCAATAGCATAGGATTGCTTATTTTCCTCTTGTCCTAAAGCTGTGCCAATAACCAAATCTAAAGCATCAGAGGAAATGTGAAAAGGCATGGACCAGTTAGGACCTCACAAAACTGGTGCCTGCACCAACTTTTCCTTCAATGTTTCAAAAGACTGTTGGCAAGTTGTGGACCAAGAAAATTCACTATCCTCGGCTAGAAGTCGGAAAAGAGGGGAAACTATATTATAAATTTTTTTAATGAATCTTCTATAGTAACCAGCTTGTCCTAAAAAACCTCTTACTTCCCTTTGAGTTTTGGGTGCTAGAAGATGCAAAATAATTTCAATCTTTGCTGGATCAACTTGGATACCTTTATCAGAAATCAACTGGCCAAGTACCACTCCCACTTTGCACATTAATATACATTTCTTATCACTCAAAGCGAGATGGGCTTCTTGACAACGAAGAATTACTTTCTCCAGATTTTTGAGAGCTTTCTGAAAAGAATCACCAAACAGAAAATTCATCCATATAAATTTCTACAAATCCTAGATCAGCAAAAATGTATAGGACTGCCCTTTGAAAGGTAGCCGGGGCATTACATAAACCAAAGGGAAGAAATTTATAAGAAAATGTACCCCATGGACATGTAAAATTATTTTTATCCTGATCCTCGGGTGAAATCTATATCTGGTTATAACCACCGAAGCCATCCAAAAAGGAAAAATATGTGTTTCCTGCAAGGGTATCAAGCACCTGGTCAATGAAAGGGAGAGGGAAGTAATTTTTGAGAGTAGCTTTATTTAATTCTCTATAATCAATACAAATATGCCACCTTCCATATTTATTAGGTACTAGCACTAATGGAGAGACCCATTGACTGTCAGAAATAGGATAGATAAAACTGACATCCAAGAGTTTTTGTACTTCTTCCTTCACCATATCTCTTAGAGTTGGATTCATTTTCCTTTGGTGTTGTTGGATAGGTTAGGTTCCTTCCTGAATATAGATATGATGTGTACAATTTTCAGGAGGGATACCCTTCATATCTTCATAGCCCCAAGCAAAGGCACTAAGATGGTTTTGCAACAAATTCACAAGTTGTTCCTGCTAAGACGAGTCCAAATTTGAACTAATATGAAAGGACTTACTAGGGCTAATATCAAAAAGCATGGTATCAGGCTTAGGATTACTCAAGGGAGTGGTCAAATGCAATGGTACAGAATAATGAGAATCATGATTATCTTGAAAATCTAGGCTGAAAATCTAGCTCAATGGCTCAAAATTAGGCATAATGTCTAGATTATTTAGGAAATATTGAATCTCATCTTCTTGTGAAGACCCAGTATAATGATGCATAAGCGAAATGGGTTGAGTCTCCTCATCACTACTTTGGTCCAACCATAAAGTATCTCGAAGGTCCTGAATGGATCTAGCAGGGGGATATAAGGTAAATTTCTTCCTATAATCTCCATGCGAAATATACATATCACCAAAACGACATCCAATATATGCATCAGCTGTAGCAAGCCATGGTCGACCCAAGATCAAGGGATGTTCTCCTACTAGTTTCTTTGGCTGAAGCACATTGAAATCAACAAAGGTATTCCCAAGAATCTAATGAGATGATCACATCGTCCAATACTCCTTCCGACTTAATTTTAGATCTATTTGCCAATTCAAGCACAGTGGGAGTAGGGCGAAGATGAGATAACCGAATTTGATACATGGTTTTATTAGTCATGACATTAATGGCTACCCCTAGGTCTATAAGAAAATTAGAGACAAGGACATTACCAATCTAAACTGAGACAACAGGGTTTCTGGGATCAGTATATATTTCCACAGACACACATCCCGTCATCAACTCTGCTACTCCAATAACAAATTGAATGGTTTGGGGTTCCAATCTCTTCCTCCCGGGTTTCTTGAGACAGAGTTCCTTAATAATCTTAGTACAAATGGGGATCTCTTTAATAGCTTGAAGCAAAGGTATCTTAATGAAAATATTCTGAAGCTCAGATGCCAAACTAGTCTTAGAAATAAGCTCACTCCTTTCCATTACTAGCCTCTCTGGGAAGCGAGGCTGGTTGGAAGAAGATGGCAAGGATTCAGAGGGTAAAGGTTTCTTAGTGACAGCTTTCGGAGAATGGTTAAGAGTTTCCTCTTCTCCTTTCTCTTCAAAAATCACCCTAGGTTGCTTCTGATTTTCTGATGTTACGGTCCTTCCTGATCTCAAGTGAATATCATGAACCCCAACTGGAATAGAATGGTATTTGAATGGTAAAGATGGGTTTGTTACATAGATCATTTGCACTGCTTTATTATAGTTAGGATTGGGCATAGGTTGAGTAGGAAACTGAGGAGGTCGAAAGGGTGGAGGTAAAGGCAATGGTGAAGTAGACTGACTCAAAATTCGAGGCATTGAATAAGGTGTATGCATGGATGGATATGATTGCATGGGTGGCTAGTGGGAATATGTAAAATGGGTTTGCCCTTTCCAACCTTGTTGCCATGGTTGAGAGGGTTTTCCATGCTAATATTGATTCCCATACTACCACTGCTGATTAGTGTTAGGATAATAATATGCATGTGAATTATAACCAAAACAGTGTGGAGAAAATTCAGGAGCCATACCTGCACCTACCTGAGGCCAATTCCTTCTTGCTCCCATAGCATACAATTATTCAGCTTTAGGTTGTCCCCCTGTAAATGCAACTTTAAGTCCAGGTATAGAGGTACATTTTTCTATGACATGGTCTTCTGCACAAATGGCACACTAATTAGTTTCTTTCAAATTAAGAGGACACTCTTTAGGAGGATGCTTCTCTCTACATTTAGGACAGAAAATACATAACGACTCTTGTTCCTTCATGAGTTTTTGCTGGAATTTTAAAAGTATAACTATTTGGTAACAGTATTCATTATATCAATTTTCATGTTTTCCATTTTATTTTCTACTCCCATAATCATAGCATCAGTAGATTCAGTTTTCTATTTCTGTTTCAAGTTCCTCTACCAGGTCTATACTGATTTCTTGAAAATTTCTTGCATAATTCACAGATTTGTTCAAAAGTTTGCTGAAAAATATCACCTTGTCCTAACAGATTCAAATTATTTCTAGCATTATTATTAAGTCCTCTTAAGAACAACGTTCTAATAGTACTGGAATCAAACCTAAGTTTCGACCTTTGTAAAATATACAGGAATATTTTAAAGTAATCTTCAAGAATTTCATCCTCGTCCTGTGTAATTGTAAAAATTTCATCTTGCATGTCTTGAGTTTTGCAATATTCTTGATATTTAGACAAAAACAATCTCTTAATTTGATCCCAAGAGGTTATAGTGTTTCCTCCCAACCCCATAAACTAGTGTAAAGCTAAGTCCTTGAGAGTGACAGGAAATAATCTTAACTTCTATGCATCAGTTGAATAATCATAACTTCTACATAGAATATCAAACTCGAATATAAAAGAGTCAGGATCTTCATGAACTTTACCATGGAAATGAGGGAGAGATTATGGTGGAATATTCTTCATTTTCGCCATAGTATCAGGATCTGCAATTGGAAACACAAAATTGGATTTTTCATCACTTACCTGGTTGTCACCAGTCCCTTCCAAATGATCTTCTTGGTCCACCATTGTTTCCCTTTTACTTATACTACTCTCGACAGACTGATCCACACCTGAGCTGTTGTTACCAGAATCTAGGTAGATTGTTCCTGTGTGATGGGTTTGAATTGGATTGGGCTTCCTGCTTACAGAAGGAGACCCAATATGAAAAAAAATTTCAGAATTCTTTTTTCCCTTAGTGGGCTTTGAACCCTTACCTTTCCTAGGCATTCATTTCAAAGGGGAAAAAGAAAGAAAAATAACAAATAAAAAAATGTTGTCAGAAATCAATTAACACCAGTAAAATTCCTTCAAAGAAGCTTTTCCAAACAATACTGCAAAAATAAAGGAAAAATTGCCTCTATTGTATAATCAGAAAATTATTACCAAATCAAATTGCCTCCCTTGCAATGGCGCCAAAATGTTGGGTGCAGGAATTACACTTAAGAAAACTTCTCAACACTTAATTTGTTAGCTCGGGGGATTCGTAAACTTAGAGACAAAGCACAGATAATTCCAGAGATGGTATGAATCTTTCTAATATAAATCCCTACTTTCTTTAAAGGAAAGATTGCAGAATCAAATTAAAAAGAGAAAAGAAAGGAAACTTGAACCATCAATAATTTAAGACTGGAATAAGAAAGAATGCATTTGCAAGAGGGAATTAAAGATAAAAGGTAATCACTCCATTTGATTATTGTTTAACTACTGAGTGTGTGTTTTTCTTTAGCAGAGACACTTAGCAGTCTCACCAGATGGGCCCTTAAACCTGCTCCTTGAGAGATTTCCTTCTTACACTAATTTGTCCTGCACTATCATAGTCTGCTTGCACTAGTGCAGGAATAGAGATTTATGCAAAAGTTATAAATGGTGTCTTTAATAAAGGCTTTTTACTTCATGCAAGGGCTTGCACTTTTCCAGGTTCGAAGCACTCAGATCTCGTGGCAAGAAACTAGTTGTTGCACCGGATCAGAGCTTCCTGCACTTAGCATTTAATTCTTGAAATGAGTGTTTAATTATTGCAAGTGCTATTATACTGTTAAATCAAATTACACACATAAAAATGAATGTTTCAAAATGCGGAAATAAAGAAACAATCAATGTATATATTTATCCTGTCATAAGCATTTAATGGAAGAAAGAGGATTGCGATAAGTTAAACTGAGAAAGTTTGCTGCATCACACCAACGTGCACTGGTGCAGGTTCATTTCTCCTGCTTAGACCAGGCAGGAAAACCAATAAAGAAGAGTTGCAGAAAAAGAGATATCACACCAACGTACACTAGTGCAGGTTCATTTCTCCTGCTTGGACTAGGCTGAGAAAAACCAATCTGAAATCAAGTGCAGGAACATAAATTGCAGGAAAAGGAAAATTATCTACTTCACACATCGGATCCGTTTGCACTCAGACATGAATACATGTGCTTAAGATTAAATCACACTTGACAATGTAAACACAAATTACAAGATAACATAAAATGGGGTAAACGTGTTTTTCTTTAGTAGAGACACTTAGCAGTGTCACCAGATGGGCCCTTAAACCTACTCCTTGAGAGATTTCCTTCTTACACTAATCTGTCCTGCATTAGTGCAGGAACATAGATTTATGCAGAAGGTAGAAATGGTGTCTTTACTAAAGAATTTTTAATTCATGTAAGGGCTTGAACTTTTCCAGGTTCGAAGCACTCAGATCCCGTGGCAAGAAACTAGTTCTTGCACCGGATCAGAGCTTCCTGCACTTAGCATTTAATTCTTAAAATGAGTGTTTAATTATTGCAAGTGCTATTATACTGTTAAATAAAATTGCACACATAAAAATGAATGTTTCAAAATTTGGAAATAAGGAAATAATTAATGTATGTATTTATCCTGTCATAAGCATTTAATGAAAGAAAGAGGGTTGCGGGAAGTTAAACTGAGAAATTTTGTTGCATCACACCAACGTGCACTGGTGCAAGTTCATTTCTCTTGCTTAGACCAGGCAGGAAAACCAATCAAGAAGAGTTGCAGAAAAAGAGATATCACACCAACGTGTAATGGTTCAGGTTCATTTCTCCTGCTTGGACTAGGCTGAGAAAAACCAATTTGAAATCAAGTGCAGGAATAGAAATTGCAGGAAAAGGAAAGTTATCTACTTCACACATCGGATCCGTTTGCACTCAGAAATGAATACATGTGCTTAAGATTAAATCACACTTGACAATGTAAACACAAATTACAAGAAAACAAAAAATGGGGTAAACATGTTGGGTTGGTTGGGCCCTAGCCAACCAGCACGTTTCCCGTTTAAATAGAAACGCTGCTCAGTACCTTAATTAATTCATCAACCCAACACAGAAAAATAATTTTTTGAAACATGAGGCAGAGCTCCTTCGATTAATTCACTGAGGAAAGTACATACATTAATGTTGAGATTCAACAAGATGATGAGCTTAGTGAAAAGAGTCGCCTTCACTAAGTGGGCCCGCAGGCTATTTTTGGCGCAAAGTCTATTTTTAGACTATGTCTATTTTTAGACATGTCGATCATATTCTATGAGTTGCAGGATGCTATTTGTGGATGTTTGGTCAAGTTGGAAAAATATATGGACTACTATTCTTAGACATATTGGGCGGAGTCTATTTTTAGACTGCCAGTCTAAAAATAGATATGTCGAATATTATTAGCTCTTAATAATATTTGGACTCTAAACATTATCTTATTCTCTTGGATCACTTCAGTTCATTGCACAGATGTGGCACAACAGCTCACAGAAGGAATTACGCTATTCCTAAGGGTTTACTGGAGCTATTTCATGGAGGACTCAGTATGGACTCAAGTGGTAGAGTTTGGTGGAGTTGGAGAAGTAGTTGGTGGAGTTGTATTTAGTTTAACTCAGTTAGACTCAGTTGAGATAGTTGTATCTAGTCTAACTAATTGATACACTAGTGAGAGTGGAGTGAATTAATTAGTTAATTAATTCACAAATAATAACTCATTAATCAACTGAGGAATACATCAGTTAACTATAGTGCATGGAAGTTTCAGTGGAGACCAGTGGAGAGATAGGTGAAAGGGCAAGATAGACTATTAGTTGTGACTATAGTGATGCATTGATTGCATCCAACACTCAATGGAGATGCCAATGAGGATTGCATGAGCAAGGCTGTAGAAATTCGAACTCATTCAGAGCCATTCTTCAGCAGGGATTGTGCAATAGAGGCAGGCTAGCAGGTGGAAAAGATCGGTGCATGGATTTGCAAGATCAGGCTTGATTAGTGTGTAGTGATTGTATTGTACTGAGAGCTTGATATGATCAACTTTGTATGAGGATTTTTACATGATCTCTATGAAATATATTATATACAGATAGTTGGGTTTTTCATCTTCAGGCTTTCCCGTTAAACAACTGTGTTAATGTGTGTGAATTTTTATTATTTCATGTTTGCATTGCAATCTTGATTTAATTTCCACAAATGATCAATGGTGGAATAGATTCTATATTTTTCATGAAGCTAAAATAGTGTGAGATCAGGAGAATCTTGGACATATAACACATAAGTTATATAATTTCTACAATTAATGCATTGTCCAGCCCAGATTTGGGTGATAACAAAAAACAAAACGACCTGTTACCGCCTCTTGGTTGTGTTTCTGTTCTCCTCTAATATCCAATTTTTTTTTTTCCTTTAGTCCTATTTACATTTTACATTATATAGACCTTTGGTCAAAGTCCAAAATATATCCTTTAACTGATTACATAACAAAACACAGAGTTTAGCTTTTCAGTCTTCAAAATTAGGTAGTTAGTAGAACTGGCCATTGCTAATCTCCAGCTTTCGCCCTTACGGACTGGTCTCGGCTGCCTTCGGATCACTCTGTTGTCGTGGCTGAAGCGGCTCAAGACGAGGCGATGATCAAGGAGTTTCGGATCTGCTGCAAGGATTTTCTGTGCTGGAAACGGTGCAAGATCCGATCCTGCACTAAGATCAGCGGTCACGATAAGTACTCTAACTACCAAATAAACATAGGAGATATCGATAAGTTACAAATAGTGATTAAAAGTAAGAAATCATGTAATAAATAACTAATAAATGCTAAGTTGAATTAAAAATATGAAAAATAAATTTTATACGAAATATGTCACCGTGCTTGGACTGGTGCAAGTTGAGGATGTATAAAAAAGGTAAAACAGAGGTAAATGGTTATGATTTAGGATGGGGAAAATGACAAAGAGAGAGAAAATTAGGGGGCTAACACCTCCAATATGAGCCAACAAAACTGGTTTTACAGGTTTGAAGCAGAAAACTAAAGTTTGAAGATGGTGGCACAGTTGTGATGTATAAGGTTCTCCACTCAACAGATTCTAGGCATGTAATCTAAGCTTTTAAAGTCTTGTCTGAGGCTGTAATAATCTTATGATCCAAGCTCTAAAATCTGAGTTACCACAACAAGAATTGCCCAAAACATGATGACATCACAAGGTAGTTGTCCACAGGTCAAGCTTACAGGTATGAGGTTATTTAATGTTGGACTGCAGTTCTGTCAGCACTAATAACATCAAGATACAGGTAGTTTACATCAGATATACCCCAAGCAATTAATCCTTCAATCCCTTCTCGGTGTCTTCAAATGTGCTTACTACGTTATGCTCTGAAATTTTCTTACTGTGTTATGTTTTGAAAATATCTCCACCAAAAATGATGATGAAAAGGAGTATTGGATGTCATATTTATATAGTTTTTTACCTTATGATGAATATACATTCCGGTTGGGTGAAGGAGTATGAGCCACAATATGTTCGCTCACATATATATATATATATATATATATATATATATATATATATATATATATATATATATATATATATATATATATATATATATATATATATATATCTATATTTCAACTCAAAAATTCAATTTCTCACAAACTACTAGGATTTTGAGGGCAAGTAAGGGCTCATTAGAAAGAGGAAGAATTCCTCTTTAAGATGGTTTAGGATTCATTTTGAAAGGATGCCTCCATGCTATACAAATTTATTTTTCTTGATGACTGTTTCTAAAATCTTTAGTGCAGAAGATGATTAGGACAGCAAGAGGTCATTAGGGGTTGATGATTAGGACATCAAGTCTTCATCATAGTGTCATCATGTAAATTATCCATGTCATCATGACATCATGTAATAGTGCAGTGATATGTCATCAACCATAATGCAACATTTATTAATTTTCTATCAAGAGAGCTTCAAGGTAGTCTTCCAATGACCATCAAGACCTTCATCAAGTGCCATCACGTATGACATCATCAATTTTGGTCATTCATGTATATTCCTTCAATAGTGCAGTATCCATCAAGGGTAAGGACACCATCCTGGTTCTAGGCTTCTTCATCAAGAGCTAGGATACATGAGGTTATGATATCACAAGAATATTTTCCATCCCAATAATGCTATATTGACATCAATGACAACTTTGATTAACAATCTCCCCCTTTGTCATTGATGGCAATATTCTTGGCCTTCAACATTTTTCTCCCCCTTTGACATCAATGGCAAACGGGGTGCCCAAGTATTCCACCCTATCAAGCTGCTTCTCTTTATCATATTTTCTTTGTCAATAATAGTTCTTCATAAGTACAATCCTCCCCTTGTCATGGTGCTCTTTTTTCTAGCAATGGTGTCCATGATAGATGTGTTTATATTTCTTCATTTGATGAATCAACTCATCCCTGCCTGCATAGAATCCTCTAGCTCAAGACAGATTGCTCGCCTTGTGATCAAGTGGAAGACATCTTCAATAATGGTCCATTGGATGAGTGAAGGATTATGTTCTTCAATGGAGTCGCTCCCAAGAGATGATCTATCAAAAGATGATTGTCCATGTGTGACTCATTAAGGATTTCATAGGGCCCACTCACAGATCACTTTCTGCAAGAATACTCAAGAAACACAAAGCTGCCCCTAACTGTATGCATGGTCTCCTTTCAGACAATCTCTTGTCATCAAATACCTAGAGTATCAAGGATGACTTTATTAAGTCAACAACATGTGTTGTTGGCTGGAGTGTTCAAGAGACTTCCGGATTCAACTTGCTTCCTTCTCCATACTTGTGTAACTTTCTTCTCTTGGTTAGTTGTCATGGTTTTAGCTTGTTTAGGAACCCAAGTCAAGTTACAATCACGTGCGATATGTCCAATGTTATGGCAATTGAAGCACTTTATCTTATTCATGAATGAAAGATCATGACTTCTTCTTGCAAAGTTTCTTCTAGGAAACTAACGGGGACCATTATATTTGTCCTTGTGGTATGCCCTACAATCCTTTGCCATGTGCCCAAAATTTGTACAAGAATAACAATAACCAAAAAATATACTTTTGTACTTGGAGGATGGAGATTGCCTTGATGTTCTTCCAAAGTCATTCTACCTTGGGATCCTCTGATGATATCCATTACCTCTTGCATCCTTGACACCATCAACATACTTTCTTGAAGTAGGGTTTCTTCCAATGTCATCTTGACTCATGCTTTTGCTGGAACTAGGGGCATCAATATTTCTTCCAAGCTTTTCCACATCCTTGTTGTTTGAAGCATTAGGGTTTCCATCACTTTTGTTTGAGGGTTCACATGAATAACCAAGACCTGATTTATCAAAGAGGTATCTTTGATGACTTAGGATTTCATCTAGGGTTTGAGAACTCTTCAAGTTCTTATTTAGCAAGTCAACTTCCTTTTTAAGAGAGGCAATTTCTCCTTCCAACTTTTCACAATCTTCATCTTTCATGACTAGTTGCTTCTTCATTTCTTCCATCATCCTTGTTGCTTCGTGTGCTTCAATTTTCAAGGAGATGATATTTGATTTCATTATGAATATTTCTTCATTCTCCTTTGCTGGACTGCTCACCATTTCTTCTTTTATTCTTTTCATTTCACATGTTTCGGCCTTGAGAAGATTGATGTCTGATTTTAGTTTGAAGATTTCTTCATCCTTTTCTTCTAGTTGGCATATCATGGTGTTTCTCTCCTTTTCTGCTTCATCAACTTGTCCTTCTATGAATGCCAAAGTTTCCATCACCTTCCCAACTCCTTGCACTTGTTTCCTTACTTCTTCTAGTTGAGATCTAAGAGAGGAGACCTCTTCCTTGTATTGACCAATCTCTGCTTCAAGATTGTTCAAGCTCTTAACTCTTTGTTCAAGGTGGCTTGACAAAGTTTCTTCCCTTTTCTTTGCCTTATCCAATTGATTTGTCATAGATATGATTTCTTCATGATGCTTTCTATTGTTTTGATGAAATTCCTCCTTAAGTTTGGTGAGCTCCTCATCTCTTTCTTGTACTTGAAGCTTGAGAAGGTCAAATTCCTTCCTTGTCTTGTGGTCACCATCTTGTGCTCTCTTCTTAAGTTCCTCATTTTACTTTTTCAAATAGTTAATCTCTTCCATGGCATCTATAATCTTAGTGATGAGATCTTCTTCAAAGTTTGCTTTGCTTTCTTCTTCTTCTAGGTCTTCTTTGGCCTTGATGTCATCATTCTTATTTTCAACTTCCTTGATGGGTTTTGGATTTCCTTCTTTCTTTCCATCATATTTTTGACTAGAGGTCATGGTCAATGCTCCTTTTGAGTGAAGATCATGAAGTTTGTCCCATATGCCTTTTGCTGACGAACATTTTTCCAAATTGGCCTTCATAGAATCAGGTAGCCCATTCAAGATTGCTTTCATTGCTCTTGTATTATACTCCTTGGATTCTCCTTCCATCATGCTATCAGTAATCACCGATTTCCAAACTTCAATGCCTTGAGTCTTTAAGAAATTCCTCATTCTTGCCTCCCATATATCAAAGTTTCCATTGAACAATGGGGCCTTCGCAAAATGATTGACTTCAATTTCGATGGTTGAGGAAGACACATCTTTAGGAGGATTGGAGACTTTCTTCCTTGGCTTTGCCATTTGTGTTCTAATGATCAACCTTCAAGCTGTTAGGCTTTGAGTGAAGGTACTGGCTCTGATACCAATTGTTGGAAATACTAAGAGGGGGTGAATCAATATTTCTTTTCAATTGTTAATTTTACCAATTAGATCACTTATATTTAGAACACAAAATGAACAATAAGAATAAATGCTTTTATTAATTTCTTCTTTACAATAAATCAAGTACAATATATGTAGGGCTCCAACCCTAGATGAAGACACCAATCTTCAATCTCCCAGGCTCCAACCTGTATTTGCCAAGCACCAACTTGGACTTCCAAGGCTCCAACCTTGTCAATTCTAAGGCACCAACCTCAAGGGCTCCAACCCTATATCTGGTACAGGCTCCAACCTGGTCTCTTGAGGACTCCTATCCTCTAGGGCTCCAACCCTATCTTCCAAGGCACCAACCTTGTCTCTATGAGGCTCCAACCTCTTGGGCCCCAACCCTCAGCTTCACTTCGTCAAAATACGTTTGGTTATTATTCACTGCTCCCAAAGTCTTCTTCAACAAGCCATGTCAATCTTCAGCTATGCCTCCTCCAAATCACTTCATAAATGACAACCTTGATTTATCAATAGGTGTCACCACTGCTCTTCATCTCACCCAAACACTTTCTCCAAGGTCACCACATGATGACTTCAGTACATCATGGTCTCCAAGGGTAGATCCAAGATCAGCCAAGGATTCTCAACAAGGTATCTTCTATAGGCTGCTCAAATGAAGGTCAAATTAATACTCCTCAAGATGTGCTCCAAAGAAACCTCCAAAGTTAGCTCCAAGTGCAAAGTCTTCACAAACAAATCTTCAAGGTCACTTCACAAGTGATCCAAGTGTCTTCGAAAACTAATTTTCCAAATCTGAGGTTCCAAGATAGAAATGTCACCAATTCTGAGTAAATGTTCATTGTTCCTGAGCCTTCAATTCTTTACTGTCCACGGGTCCTCAAGTTCTTAGCTTGTCCAAGCCTCCACCACTTCAACTCTTGCATGTTAACTGTTTATACCTCCATTAGATGTCCACAGCAAACTTTGATGATGACAAACCACAAATATGAATCTCCACAAGTATATTACACTGAGTCATCCACAAAAGTGTTCTATCCGATCTCCATAATACTTCAAGTATTGTTCTGATCAAGCTCAAGAGATACACCACCCAACAGACTTGCTTAACACCAGCACTGAGCTCACAGGTGAAGGATGTATATCATATTAAAGGAGAGATCTATCCGAGTTTTTTATTATAAGGACAGTCTAAGGTCCTGTAGCAGTATTATGGCCAGAGACTACAATACAGAGGTCCGACCTGTTATATAACTGAGCCAACTGTAGAGTAGTTCATTCCTTAAAAGAGATCTGAACTGACAGTGATAATGTATTCTGGTCTGAGCCTCCAATTTGAGCCAACAAAACTGGTTTTACAGGTCTGAAGCAGAAAACTAAAGTCTGAAGATGGTGGCACATCTGTGTAATGTATAAGGTTCTCCACTCAACAGATTCTAGGCATGTAATCCGAGCTTTTAAAGTATTGTCTGAGGCTGTAATAATCTTATGATTCAAGCTCTAAAATCTGAGTTACCACAACGAAAATTGCCCAAAACATGATGACATCACAAGGTAGCTGTCCACAGGTCAAGCTTACAGGTATGAGGTTATTTAATGCTGGACTGTGGTTCTGTCAGCAGTAATAACATCGAGCTACAGGTAGTTTAGATCAGACATACCCCAAGAAATTAATCCTTCAATCCCTTCTCGGTGTCTTTAAATGTGCTTACTACGTTATGCTCTGAAATTTGCTTACTGTGTTATGTTTTGAAAAGATCTCCACCGAAAATGATGATGAAAAGGAGTATTGGATGTCATATTTATATAGGTTTTGAGTCTTGACCTTATGATGAATAGACATGTCGGTTGGGTGAAGGAGTATGAGCCTACACAAGTCGGCTCAAGTCGGCTCAAGTCGGCTAGGAAATATATATATATTTTTCAACTAAAAAATTCAATTTCTCACAAACTACTGGGAGTTTGAGGGCAAGTAAGGGCTCGTTAGAAAGAGGAAAAATTCCTCTTTAAGATGGTGTAGGATTCATTTGGAAAGGATGCCTCCAAGCTGTCCAAATTTATTTTTCTTTGTGACTGTTTCTGAAATCTTTAGTGCAGAAGATGATTAGGACAGCAAGAGGTCATTAGGGCTTGATGATGAAGACAACAAGAGGTTATTAGTGTGTTTCCAAGTTCTTCATCATAGTGTCATCATGTAAATTATCCATGTCATCATGACATCATGTAATAGTGCAGTGATATGTCATCAACCATAGTGCAACATTTATTAATTTGTTATCAAGAGAGCTTCAAGGTAGTCTTCCAATGACCATCAAGTGCCATCACGTATAACATCATCAAGTGTGGTCATTCATGTATGGTCCTTAAATAGTGCAGTATCCATCAAGGGTAAGGACATCATCCTGGTTCTAGGCTTCTTCATCAAGAGCAAGGATACATGAGGTTATGACATCACAAGAATATTTTCCATCCCAATAATGCTATATTGACATCAATGACAACTTTGATTAACAATCTCCCCCTTTTTCATTGATGGAAATATTCTTTCCCTTCAAAATTTTCTCCCCCTTTGACATCAATGGCAAATGGGGTGCCCAAGTACTCCCCCTATCAATTTTCTTCTTTTTATCATAGTTTCTTTGTCAATAATAGTTCTTCATAAGTACGATCCTCCCCTTGTCATGGTCCTATTTTTTCTAGAAATTGTGTCCATTATAGATGTGTTTATATTTCTTCATTTGATGATTCAACTCATCCCTACTTGCATAAAATCCTCTAGCTGAAGACAGATTTCTTGCCTTGTGATCAAGCGGAAGACATCTTCTATAATGGTCCATTGGATGAGTGAAGGATTATGTTCTTCAATGGAGTCGCTCCCAAGAGATTATATATCAAAAGATGATTGTCCATGAGTGACTCATTAAGGATTTCATAGGGCCCACTCACAGATCACTTTCTGCAAGAATACTGTAATATCCCAAAATAGGGAATTTATACACTATTGGGAATATCTTAAGATATTCCAAATGTGGAGATCCAACAATACATAAACATAAACTGGAAATAACAGTGAAAAAAATCAGACCAAAATGTATGGAAACCATAGAGCCATTTTATTATTTAAATCAGCAACAAACATGTACAATACAACTCAAATGATCAAGGCAAACAAGCCTCTCATAAATACATGTGAAAAGATGGAATGTTGCTCTATTGCAGAATGCTCTGAACATGTACTACGCAGTCATAGAAGGTAAATCACTACATGGGAATGTAAAATATCATACATATGCATATAGATGGCTCATACAACGTTGGGAGTGAAGATATATGCTCCCAATCACTACCTCAAGACAATCCTGGAAGGATTGGCTGAAATATGCAAAACTACAAAATGTTGGAGTTGCAGGGTAGCAACTACAACTCAAGAACTGGAAATGGATGGAGAAGGTTGAAGATGCTGCATCCGATGAAAATACCTCCTACAATGGATCTTCCAAGTGAAATTTTGATCCTAACACTGAAGATCTCACCCTCCGACAATCATTGCAATTGCTCACTACAAATACTAACTGAAAATAACGCAGTCACTGAGGGATACTGCGATGTAGGTGCAAGAAAAAGTGTTGGTCAAGTGCCAAGATCTGCAATATGATCCAAGGGCTTCCAAATTGATATCTCAAAGGAAAGAGAGCCTCCTCCTTTGAAAAACAAGTGTTGGAAGTGGTGTTGTTAACCCTCACTGCAACACCCTGCAACACAACATTATTTTGTTGCAGAAATAACGTTGTAGCTGAAGGAGGATGCTTGGCCTCAAGCCTGGATGTGAGGAAAATCAGTACAAATACTTCAATAGGCCTCTCAAGAAAGGATAAGGATTCCTAAACAGGAAATCCTTGTGCTAAGCAGCATTGCAACTCTGCTAAATAGCAGGAGAATGCACAAAGTATAAACAGACAAAGAAATCAACAATCTGAATCATGAATAACAATGGCTGCCTTGCCCTCCTTTTAAACAAGTGAAAGCCCTCTCTCCATGGGTCCCACTCATTATGGTTTCCTCCACCAAATAACCCTCTTCCCATTCATACTGCGTTGTCTATCAAAGTGTCCTCCACCTCCTATCCCAGCACTGTTGACTTGGTCAAACTTTACCTTGTCTCCATATAAATGTCCACTTTCACACATAAGGGTGTGAAATCAAGCTCTTATGTCTATCCCGTTTCACATTTGAGGGATTTTATTCATGTTTTTAATATTCATGGGCTTCCTTACCCATTTATTTAGTTGTTAGGTGATAAAAAAAAAAATTAATATTCCATTTAGTTGTGTGCTAAAGTGGGAATATTACAGTCCTCCCCTCCCAAATGTTGCTTGTCCTCAAGAAACTGCAAGGATAGAACTGGAAATTCTCCTTCCAAGGCATGGAGTATGAAATGTGTTGAGGAACTTATTCCCCATGTGGATCCTCCATCCCCCGAGAAATCATCCATACAAAATGAGTTACCTCCCAACATGGCAACTCCTGAAAATCCTCTTCCACCTTTGGCTCCTGCAATGTAGGTGGGCTAAAATTATGATCTTGGTAGAAAAAATAACCTACCCCACGTTGTCCTCCTCTCCACTTAGGATAAGTGCAGAGTATATGTTGATCTTGGGCTGCAATAATATTTCCCTCAAGTGGCAATATGAAGTCTAGACCTCCAAGGATCTCTCCTCCAACGTTATGAAGCATGCTAGCCCAAATCACCTCATATGTGATGAGTTGGAAGTCACCATCATATGGAATCCAATCAAGTCCATGGCTCACCTCATAAAAGATCAAAATTTTGGCTATGGTGTCCATACTACCTCTCAAGCTCCCATTAGAACATGCAATGAAAAAAATGTGGGAAATCTCTCCCTCAAGGGACACATCCAACCAATGTGCCATTCCCCCAATCATGCTCCCAATAAAAACAAGAACAACAACAACATAAGGAACCATAATGAGAACCATACTTGCTACCATATGTAGCAAGCGAGAAGGAAAATGGTCCCTCAAATGTAACCAACGCAGTTTGATCCTCAAATGCAAGGGAGAGTGACAAAAATTGAGGTTTCTCAACCACTTCCTTGTTGTCCCACTCTCCTCATATGTTTGGAGAAAGTGAATGATGTATGGTGCAAAGTGAGCATGTTCTCCAAAATACATCTCCTCCCCAAGTCCTCCTAGGGAGTGGTCACCAATACTTCTCATGACCTCAAGTAGACCATGAAGTCTATAAAAAAGAATGCTCCTCCTTGGAGAAACATCCTACACATGTATGGTTAAGGGATGCATATATACATTATACAAATCATTATGCAAACAAACAATACCTGTACCATATACTTTGCTCATACAAATGGAGTGGCTCATAGATGAGTCCCCACTCATCCTCAAAGAGAAAATAGGTGGTTGTGCTAACTCTTCCAAAGAGTTATGTATCTCCTCCATCTCCACATGATCCATGCATCTCCTCATATGCTGATATATATCCTCCTCAAACCCCTTCCAAAAATACCCCTCCATAATGGTATGGTATGCTCTCATAGAAAAAGTGTGGCTGAAAAGGAAATCCTCATGAGCTGCTTGTAGCAACTTCTCCTTGAGCTTGGAAGCTCCAGATAAGAAGACCCTACCATGATAGTAGATGACCCCATCTCTGACTGAATACCCCTCCTCATGCAACTAGTCATCCAATATCATGCAAGTGAAAAGATCCTTGGAATACTCCACCAATAGCGGGGAGTTCCAATATGGATCTATCCTCCATAGTGACAACGCTGATGATCTCTCATGAAGAACATTTTTCATATGGTAATCCTCCTCTTTGACATCTCTCATGCCAAAGATGTAAGTTGGAAGGTTGTTATCCTTCCCCTACTGCTTCTGCCACAACGCAGAATCTGAAATGAGATTGAATAAAGATGATGTTGAGAGAATTCCTCTCTCCTCCTCGAGTCTACCTAAGACTCTCAGAACTGTACAATGACCTCCCAAGGTCTCCACTCCTCTAAAATCAATGAATGGTGCCTCAAAATGTGAAGCATCTATCATCATCTACTGATCTAGTGGTCTCCTTGGTGAAATGTCTCCATGCAATGAGACATCATCATCAAGAGTAGACTTCATATATGAATGGACAGACTTGTCCCTACTCTCACTGCGCAATCCAATATCCCTCTTAGGTTCATCAACCTCATGAAATAGACAGGGATGTGTGCTCCTCATCACATGATGTTGGTCATCCTCCCTATCTCCTCCTTGTATCTCCATAGTTCCACACCTCATCATCAATGGCACATGTAGAACATGAGTTGTGCCTTGATCTCCACACATGAGATCCTGGGAACTTCCTTGCAAAGATGCAATAATCCCTCTAGTTGGAGCAAGAGCTCCTCTTTCTTTTGCATGAAGTGCTAGATCAACTCTAGAAATGGTAGCGTTGTTGCCCTCAGCCTTCTCAACGTGAATGGGCAACCTCCCAATGATTGGATCATCTTTTGAAAAAGGGATCTCCATGCCTTCCTGTTCCAACATACAAGATAAAGGTCTTGCCTCTAGCAAAGTATGATGCAAGTTATCAGCCTCTTCCATGGGTTTCTGAAGTAGTTTTGGTTTCATGATGTCCTCCATCACATGTAATGTCTTTGTTTGTTTAAATTTTTTTTGCTTCACCACATGTGTTTCAGAAATTTTCTTATCAAACTTTTCCACCAATGTTTTAATGAACCTTGCATAGGAAGAAGTATTTTCATTCTTTAAAGAAAAATACTAAAATATCCACCATGCATAGGCCTTACCTCCAAAATATAGCGCTACTACTCTGATGGCTTCATCTTCCGAAATTTGGTGCTGCTGCAAAAAGGTGTCTAACTCTTCCACCCAAGCTCTGGCTGAACATGTTTTTTAGGGGAACCATCAAAGGTAGACAAAAGAAATCTATCCAAATTATGCTGCTTGCTCCTCCTCACCTTGATCTTGCAAAACTCTGGAAAATTTATATGATCTCTAAACTTCTGAGTTTGAGATTCATACTTATGCAGGAAACCACTAAGAGTTCCCCTCTTAGGCATTCCTTCTTCCTCTCTCTCTCTCATGGAAAAACTGGGCATGAGACTGCGCTATGCATCATAGGGTGTGGCTACATGCTCACACTCCCCATAAGAAAATATAGAGTTTGAATCAGTTTCAAACCCTCTTAGAGATTCTATACACATCTCCCTCCTTATCTTCTTGAAATCTTCATGAATGCTCTGTACAGATCTTGGAAGAAGCTTTGTAAGCCTATATTCCTTTCTTTCTCCACATAATGGAGTCTTCATCTTCTCTTTTCTTGATAGCATCATGGCTGAGATCCACAGGCTGAGCCAAGATTATGCTTTGATACCACTGTAATATCCCAAAATAGGGAATTTCTACACTATTGGGAATATCTTAAGATATTCCAAATGTGGAGATCCAGCAATACATAAACATAAACTGGAAATAGCAGTGAAAAAAATCATACCAAAATGTATGGAAACCATAGAGCCATTTTATTATGTAAATCAGCAGCAAACATGTACAATACAACTCAAATGATCAAGGAAAACAAGCCTCTCATGAATACATGTGAAAAGATGGAATGTTGCTCTATTGTAGAATGTTCATGAACATGTACTGCGCAGTAATAGAAGGTACACTACTACATGGGAATGTAAAATATCATACATCTGCATATAGATGGCTCATACAACATTGGGAGTGAAGATCTATGCTCCCAATCACTACCTCAAGAAAATCTTGGACGGATTGGCTAAAATATGCAAAACTACAAAATGTTGGAGTTGCAGGGTAGCAGCTGCAACTCAAGAACTGGAAATGGATGGAGAAGGCTGAAGATGCTGCATCCGATGAAAATATCTCCTCCAATGGATCTTCCAAGTGAAAGGTTGATCCTAACACTGAATATCTCACCCTCCGACAATCACTGCAATCCCTCACTGCAAATACTAACTGGAAATAATGCAGTCACTGAGGGATACTACGTTGTAGCTGCAAGAAAAAGTGTTGGCCAAGTGCCAAGATCTAAAATATTCTCCAAGGGCTTCCAAATTGATCCCTCAAAGGAAAGAGAGCCTCCTCCTCTGAAAAAAAAGTGTTGGAAGTGGTGTTGTGAACCCTCACTACAACAACCTGCAACACAACATTATTCTGTTGCAGAAATAACATTGTAGCTGAAGGAGGATGCTTGGCCTCAAGCCTAGATGTGAGGCAAATCAGTACAACTCCTTCAAGAGGCCTCTAGAGAAAGGAGAAGGATTCCTAAACAGGAAATCCTTGTGCTAAGCAGCACTGCAACTCTGCTAAATAGCAGGAGAATGCACAAAGTCTAAACAGACAAAGAAATCAATAATCTGAATCATGAATAAAAATGGTTGCCTTGCCTTCCTTTTAAACAAGTGAAAGCCCTCTCTCCATGGTTCCCACTCATTAGGGTTTCCTCCACCAAATAACCCTCTTCCAATTCATATTGTGTTGTCTATCAAAGTGTCCTCCACCTCCTATCCTAGAGTTGTTGACTTTGTCAAACTTGACCTTGTCTCCATGCAAATGTCCTCTTTCACACATAACGGTGTGAAATCCAGCTTTTATGTCTATCCCATTTCACATTTGAGGGATTTTATTCATGTTTTTAATATGAATCAGCTTCCTTACCCATTTATTTAGTTGTTAGGTGATAAAAAAAAAATTAATATTCCATTTAGCTATGTGCTAAAGTGGGAATATTACAAATACTCAAGAAACACAAAGCTACCCCTAACTGTATGCATGGTCTCCTTTCAGACAGTCTCTCGTCATCAAATACCTAGAGTATCAAGGATGACTTTATTAAGTCAACAACATGTGTTGCTGGCTGGAGTGTTCAAGAGACTTCCAGATTCAACTTGCTTTCCTCTCCATACTTGTGTAACTTTCTTCTCTAGGTTGGTTGTCATGGTTTTAGCTTGTTTAGGAACCGAAGTCAAGTTACAATCAAGTACGATATGTCCAATGTTATGGCGATTGAACCACTTTATCTTATTCATGAATGAAAGATCATGACTTCTTCTTGCAAAGTTTCTTCTAGGAAACTGATAGGGACCATTATATTTGTCCTTGTGGTATGCCCTACAATCCTTTGCAATGCACCCAAAATTTGTACAAGAATAACAATAACCAAAAAGTATTATTTTGTACTTGGAGGATGAAGATTGCCTTGATGTTCTTCCAAATTAATTTTGCCTTGGGATCCTCTGATGATATTCATTACCTCTTACATCCTTGACACCATTGTTACATAGCAATTTGTCACCATCCCTGCAATCCCCCTGTCCCGCACATTGGAGGGCTCATTCCATGACCTGTGAGCAGTGACATAACCTAAAAACACTTTCATGGCATTCCCCTAGACATGGACTTTCATTCCCCTGAAGACAACTCCTTGTGAAAAACCCTAAAAATAGCCTTTTCATCCTTAGTGCAACTAGCCAGTGTTATACCCGCACCAATGGGGGAAATCCTCCAAAGAAGGCGCGCCAATTGGCGCTCTGTCTCAGAGTCGCACTCGCGCTAGGCTTAATAAAGGGTGTTTTTTAAAAATAAATGGCGGAATTTTGACTCTAACCAATTCCTAAACTGGTCTCTAAATTGAGTTGGGATGTTTGGCTCTGGATTTCCATGTAGAGGAAGTGGTTTTCCACCTCTCATGGAAGCTTCCTTGAGGATAGGGCCAATCCCATGATTGTCTGGATCCCAGCTCCCCTTCCACCATCTATATAAGCTTGCCATTTCCCTTTGCAAGCTAGTCTCCAAGAGCCTTCATAGCCTAAATAATGTTGCAAGAGCCTTGATAGTCCTCATAGTGCCAAATCAATAGCAAGGAGATTGACGATGAAAGAGAGAGGCTTGTCCCCATTCCCGACAAGCTTTACCGAGACGTATTCCGCTGACGACCCACTGAAGGAAGGTTCAATGTCAAAGCCAGGTTGTATTTTCCTTTGTATGAATTAATGATAAGTGACTATTGGTTATGGTTCCACTCGTATTGTTCATTATGATCATGAGTTGTGTCTTCTCTGACTGATACATAATTGCATATATTGTGTTTTACGCTTGTGTTTGTCGTGTTTCTTGTGTGTGCAGGTGTTCGATCACGGCGAGAGAGAGGATTGTGATTTGCTGGAGCAAGGAAATGGGAGCATCATCTTCTCTACAAACAACAGAGATTCAAGGTAAGCCTTCTTCGCCATTTGGTTTATTGCAATTAGGAAATTGCACCTTAGCGTGATATGATTGTTGCTAGACCCAATCTGGGCTAGTAGGGATCGCCTCTGTCTGCAGAGGGGATTTACCTCTACAACAAATTGGCGACTCCATTGGGGAGTTAACTTGTTGTTTTCTTTATAAACTACAGACGGAGCCTGAAGTTAACCAGATAGCCTTCGAAATGCTCTTGCTTTGCATTAGCAAAAGTAGATGAATGTTGCTTCAGTCAATCTCTGGTCTAGTTTATGAACTGAACACTTGGAGTATTGTCTTGTCTTTTCGGTCGATTCTTGACTTTGCTTGCTTGATCAACTCTTTTGGCTGGCTCTTTCTATGTGTTTGGATTTTGTTTAACTTTACCATCACTAGTTTGTTTCTTGGATTGCTATTTTTTATTTTTCCTTAGTAAACTCGACTGGCATGCTTATTAGCCTGACAGTCGCACCCATTAGCGCATGTTGCCAGTGTATTACCCACGCCAATCCTGTTCTGGCGCTAGATTCCGCCTAACAGTAGCGCCAATCCTAAAAGGTGCTAGGGTTTGCTCTATTTTGAGCTTTCTGAGCTTGATCTATGTGTTTGGTTTCATTTTTACAACTTCTTGAGTGTTCTGGAGCCTTGTTTGACTGACTGTGACCTTCATCCTTTGGTTGTTTGCCCGTTTCTATCGATTTTACATTCTAGCCCTAGGGCATCTAGGTGCTATAGTGTGTCGAGCCTCCCGTGGGAGTTTTTGGTTTCTATCTGTTCAGTCAACCTTGTGATTGCTTCTGTGCATTAGTTTGGTGGTTGTCTATCATTTTATTGCATTATTTGAGTGATTGTCTTCTTCTTCATTTGAATTCCGCTTTGTCTCACTTTGAGCCTAGATAACATGGTTCATTTGAGTCTTGGATATTCTGCTTGAAGTGGTGAGTCCGGTCTTGGTTGGGGATAAATTCTTTGTTTTTTCATTTTCAAGCGTTGGAACTTGTTGTCAGTTAGAAACCCGTGCCAATTTTCCATTGGCGTAGTTTTCAGTGAGCAAGTCACGCCAGTTGGCGCTAGTTTCACCTACAAAAGTCATGCCAATTTCAGGGTGTATGAAAATTGAGATTTTTTCCCTAAATCCTTGACCAGTGTGTCTTTCCCTTCCGGTCTTTTCACTGTATGAGCATAGATTACATTGCTCATTGTTTGAAATGTCTTATTTCCATGATTGTTTGATGTAAAAGGGAATGAATGCCTTGTTTTGATCTCTTTCTTTGGAAGTCCTCTTTGTGTTTGACCTCATATTTCTTGTCGCCTTTTGAGGGATTTCATGACAAAGTGTTTGAAACAACGATTGCATTCTTAGTGTTTTTTTACATCTCTTTTGCATTCATCCTTCATTAAGGAGATTTGCATTCTTTTAGTTTTTGTCTCATATTTTTCTTTTCGTTAAAATGCATTATATCACATTGCATTGAAAAGTATTTTTTGAGATCCATCATTGAACTTAGATTACATTGTTTAATGATTGAAAACTAGAAATCGCATCGAGTGCATTCTCTTTCATTAAAAGCATGCATTAAGTAGATTCTCATTTCATCGAAAAATGCATTGAGTGCATTCTTATCATTTGAAAAGAAAAAGGAAATTGTGCATAGATTACGAATGCATAGTTTTCAAAGAAGAGGATTTTGCATAGATTACATTGCATAATTCGCCGTTGAATGTTTGAAATTACTTTTGGATAGTGAAAGTCATCTAGTTTGGAAAAATTTCGTTTACAGTGTTGTTGTTTGTTGCATCATTGTTTGAAGCTCTTCCCTTAACTAGATAGCATTCATCAAATTGAAAAGTTTTATTTTCTCATGTAGTGTGCATTTAGGAGATTTTGAGACATAACACTCGCTAGGGCCTGAAAACTGAAACATAATTGAAGATAAACATTAAAATATATTCAATTTACACTAAAGAAGCATTTAAACATTAACGCAATATTTAGAGGTCTAGGTTAGAGACGTGTTCCGGCGTCGTTAAACCTAGTAGCTATCGTTCACCTCTTGGCTTTAGACAGCACTAGTATGGACTTGTGCTCCCCATACCATCGCATATATAAAGAGAGACCCCACTAGGTTTCTATCCTTTATCCATAAGAAGATGAGTCTGCCACCCTATACCTGTGATACACCGGACACAACATTCGGGGAGATTACCTGCACATACGTTAATTCCTTGGTTGATTTCTCCTTCATTTTGAAACCAAGGTGTATATTGCAGTTCACGCTTATTTGGTACACCCTTTGCCTAGCATTCCTAAGTAGTCATTTTGATCTTATCTGACTCCTTAAATTTGAAAAGATCATCAAGCGCTTGTCCTTTCATGCTTGCTTCAAAATTGAAAGAGATAGAGTCACCTTTCATCCGTTTCTCGACTCTTAAAACATGAAACGGTGAAGTTTCTAAGTTTCAATGTGGTAAAATAAATCACCCACGATCACATGCCCTTTTAGAGTTTTCTTGTTGGTCGTTTGATTGTGTGCCTTGTTTTTTAGCCCGTGTGCGGTTTTGAGTTGTTGATGGCAACTTTTCCAGAGTTCACCAACCAAGGAATCCCCTCCGATGGGAATCCTGGTCATTTTCCTCCTTTTGGAAATGTTGGTGCTCCTTATATGGCGACATTGTCCCTTCCTGGGTTAATTGTTGGGTTGCCTGTTTGGTTGTTTTCAACCTCTGTGGTCCCAAATGTCTTAGCTACTGTTCAATAAGTTCCTCCGCCTGAACAACATCATGTTGATTCTAAGGTGGACCTCTCCCCTTCTTCACCTATTTCTGCATCCTCCTCTTCTACTTCGTTTAGTGAAATTCTGGATTCGAGTAACCGGGTGGCTAAGAAGAAGAAGAAGAAGACAAATAAGAAGAAGTCTGATAAGCAAGACGCTAAGAGTGCAACTACTGCTTCTGAAACATCTCTTCTCAACAAACCTTCCAACCCTCCACGGAAAGTCAAGTTCCCTTGCATGTTGCGCACAGGAGACCATCTTCTTCGATACTGCACTGGTATCCCCAAGGTACTCGAAGTATAGTCCAACGGTCTTCCACTGTTTCCTTTGGCTTCCAGGAGTCAGGTTGGGGGCACGTCTTCAACTAGTGCTGGTAAAACTCCTAAGAAGCAGGGTAAGCTCACTAATCCTTATAAGTTGTGTGAAGGGCATCATGCCATTCACCTTTGTCCGTATATGGATGAAGCTAAGAGAGTTTTGGACAACTCAACTGCTTTTGCACCGTGCCTTCCGGTTAGTTACAAGAAGTTGTCATTGAGTCCTCCACTAGTTGATCCTACAGTTGGTTAAGAGTCATCCTTGGTCAATCCCACTCCCCCGGAAATTCCCATTCAGGAATCCGTTCCCGACCAACCATTGGTCATGAGATCGATTGAGCTGGCCCCATATATGGTGCACCAGGTATTTTCCGTTGAGATTGGACCTCACAGCCCTCAGGTTCTCCTTGTTTCTTCAGATTCCTCGGACTTGGAGAAAGATTCTCCTGTCCCTATACCTCAAGAAGTTGCTCCTCCGCCTCCCGTGATGGAGGTCCTAGAGGATACCCCTCCCACCTTCTAGATGGAGGTCGTGGAGGATGCTCCTTCTTCCGTAACACCAGGGGAACACCATCTTGGTTCAATGGTAGCCCCTCTGAGTAGTTTGGTCGCTTCCTTTGATTGTAATCGATTTGCAGGATATCGCCTTCCGGCTTATGTGCCTTTCGAGATAACAGTACAGGCCTTTGGTCTGGTCATCTCCAGCACCATTATAGATGAAGGCGCATCTGTTATTATTCTATCCTCAACTACTTGGCAAGCTTTCGGTTCGCTGCCGCTTGTGCCTATTACGCAGAATCTGTTGGCATTTAACAGAAGAACTAGTCAACCGTTGGGGATCCTTCCAAGGTTACCTGTTACTTTGGGAGGTAAAACCATCCATATGGACGTGATGGTTGTTCCAGACCCTTTTGATTTCAATATACTCTTGGGGCGCGATTACACCTATGCCATGGGAGCACTTATCTCCTCCCTTTTTCGTGTGGTCTGTTTTCCACATGAAGGACGGATCGTGACCATTGATCAACTTTTGTTCTTTGGTCCTGATGTGGCAGCTGGCCCGCCATCATCCCTTCCTGGTTTTCATCCACCCATTGTATCTTCCCCACAGCAGGTCAACTATGTGGCTACCTACCCTGTGCCTATACTCAGTGATAGTGTTGTTGTGCATCAGGTGCTGGGGGCATTGGGTCCTGACTTCCAGGATGTTTTCCTTCCATCAGGAGTGGAACTCTTGGAAGTGATAACTTATTTTTCATTATGATGAGGTCGGTCAGAGCAGAGTTCCTTGTCTTGTGTCAAGCTCCTTAAAAAATGAAACAAGGTTGTCGAAGTAGAGTTCATTTTCTTGTGTCAAGCTCCTTAAAAAATGAAACAAGCTGGTCGGATCAGAGTTCCTTGTCTTGTGTCAAGCTCCTTAAAAAATGAAACAAGGTTGTTGGAGCAGAGTTCCTTGTCTTGTGCCAAGATCCTTAAACCATGAAACAAGGTGTCACGAGGATAGTTATTTTAAGAGTGTCAACCTCGTTAAAACAATGAAACATGTTCCTGTTCAATTCGAGTCTTTGATCAGATCTCGTAAAATGCCAGTCGAGTCTTTTCCTTAATCTCATAAATTGAACCTTCAATCCATATTCCTTTCATATGGATTGAAGCTTGGGGGGCATGTACCTCGAATTGAGTCACCATGTTGGGGGCATGCTCACTTTTTCAAGCATAGTTTGTTTCTGTTTCAAGCTTATGTAAAAATGAAACCGGTTTCAAGCATAGTTTATCTTTGTTTCAAGCTTGTGTAAAAATGAAACCAACTTCAAGCAGAGTTTCATGATTTCAAGATTGTGTAAAAATGAAACCTTGCCCATTTTACCTTTTGTGATTGCCATTTTATCAGACTGTTTTTGCCAGATGAGCCTTGGTTTTCTCATTCCATCGTCACTATCTGCTTGGTCAATCATATGCCTTCACTTGGTTGTTTCACCCATTCCTGAGGAACCACTGCGATGAGTGGTCTTTTTAGCCAGCCTCTTGACCTTTACTTGTTTTGAGCAGTTCCACCATTACCGGAACCAGTTGCTACCCTTTATACCACTCATTCCTCCAGGTGGAGTCATGTTTCAGCTCTTTTCTAAATCTCTAAACATGAAAAGATTTCCGAGTCCCTTGTCGTTTCGATCTCGTTAAAGTGGCCACAAAATGAAATCTACCCAGTATACGTTTACCCCTTTTATCAGTCTGTTTTTGCCAGATGAGCCTTGGTTTTCTCATTCCATCGTCACTATCTTCTTGGCCGATCATATTCCTTCACTTGGTTGTTTCACCCATTCCTGAGGAACCGCTGCGATGAGTGGTCTTGTTAGCCAGCCTCTTGACCTTTACTTGTTTTGAGAAGTTCCACCATTACCGGAACCAGTTGCTACCCTTTATACCACTCGTTCCTCCAGATGGAGTCATCTTTCAGCTCTTTTCTAACTCTCTAAACATGAAAATATTGTCGAGTCCATTGTCATTTTGATCTCGTTAAAGTGGCCACGAAACGACATCTACCCAGTATACGTTTACCCCTTTTTTGGGCTGGGATAGATTATTTACGAAAAAGGAATACCCTAGCCTATCGCGACTAGGAGGTTTTCTCAGACATGGTTTTCTACCTTTTCGGATCTGAGGAACTATTTACCAAAAGGTACTGTTGGATTTTACTTTTCTGTTGTCTTTTCAAACTCTCTAAATATGAAAAGACACCGAGTTCTTCCTTTGTCAGACTCGTTAAACCCTGATGACCTTGGATTCAGTCGTAATGACGATATTCGAGTTTCTCCTTCCTAGGGCTCGTTAAATGTACTAGGATGGATTCGTCCTAAGGACGGATTTATATGACAAGCATATGGTATCCTCTTCAAGCTTGTGTAAAAATAAAGAGGTACTCGCCAGAAATGGTGGGGAAAAATGGAACCAGCATCATTGTCGTGTCGGCAGTATGTCACTCTTGAACATGGCACTTGTCTGCATTCGTGTCGGGTTGGGGACATCTCACCTCATTATTTGATTGCCTCTGTGGGTTTGGGTAATCCCTTTTGACCTATCATCTGCTCTTTGCCTCGTCATCATGACCTCTGATCTTTTGATGTCAAATACTACCAAATCCACTGTCGTGCCGCCAATATGTTCAAGAGAAGTTGACCTCTGCAAGTTTCAACCTTCCTCTGATTCTCATATGATCATGATTCACAAAGACATTATGTTCCTCTGTCTCGTGTCGATGATGTGGGAAACACTATGGCCCACCTTCGATCAAGGTCACTTCCTGTCGACTTCAGCTCATTATCCAGAAAGCTGATCTAGAGACTCCCTTCTGGTACCTTGGAGCCTACATGCCTCAATGGCAGGTTCTTCACGTTCGACGTGAGGTTTTCATTATTGGCCTCCGATCGAGTGATTCTATGGGTGTTCGACGCCAGCTCACTGATTCACATACCATAGACTGTACCTATAGTACCTTGAGGGCCATTGTCATTATTGGTGGTACCTCTCGTGTCTGTTAATAGCTTTCATCATTGGCTGGTAATCAGGCGATGTTCTCGCATGTTCGACTTCAGCTCACTTACTCGCATGCTTGAACTTGTACTTTTTTCGGGTCGACATGGAGTGCAAGACCCTGGATTTTTTCTGTTTGGAATCCAGGCTGCGATTTTGTGGATTATTATGATTAGTTACAAGACTCATTCATTGGATGGCTACGACCATACCTGAGTCTATTTATCGATCCTCACTGGATGGCTGCGTCCATACCTTGGATCTAGATTATTGTATACTCTATCATAGATGGCTGCGCCCATACCACATATATCATGTAGTTGAGATATCAGTTGTACTTCTCTACGCAGGTTTTCCGATGGCAGTGTTTTCGGTTGGACACGTTCTCGTAAATCATTTCACCCCTCTCTCTCTTTCGGGCCTCATGCTTTAGGGGGCATCTGTTACATAGCAACTTGTCACCGTCCCTGCAATCACCCCGTCCCGCAAATTGGAGGGCTCATTCCGTGACCTGTGAGCAGTGACATAACCTAAAAAAACTTTCATGGCATTCCCCTAGACATGGACTTTCATTCCGCTGAAGACAACTCCTTGTGAAAAACCCTAAAAATAGCCTTTTCATCCTTAACGCAACTAGCCAGTGTTATACCCGTGCCAATGGGGGAAATCCTCCAAAGAAGGTGCGCCAATTGGCGCTCTGTCTCAGAGTCGCACTCGCGTGAGGCTTAATAAAGGGTGTTTTTTAAAAATAAATGGCGGAAGTTTGACTCTAACCAATTCCTGAACTGGTCTCTAAATTGATTTGGGACATTTGGCTCTGTATTTCCATGTAGAGGAAGTGGTTTTCCACCTCTCATGGAAGCTTACTTGAGGATAGGGCCAATCCCATGATTGTAGGGATCCCAACTCCCCTTCCACCATCTATATAAGCTTGCCATTTCCCTTTGCAAGCTAGTCTCCAAGAGCCTTCATATCCTAAAGAATGTTGCAAGAGCCTTGATAGTCCTCATAGTGCCAAATCAATAGCAAGGAGATTGAGGATCGAAGAGAGAGGCTTGTCCCCATTCCCGACAAGCTTTACCGAGACATATTCCGCTGACGACCCGCTGAAGGAAGGTTCAACGTCAGAGACAGGTTGTATTTTCCTTTGTATGAATTAATGATAAGTGACTATTGGTTATGGTTCCACTCATATTGTTCATCATGATCATGAGTTGTGTATTCTCTTACTGATACATAATTGCATATATCGGGTTTTATGCTTGTGTTTGTCGTGTTTCTTGTGTGTGCAGGTGTTCGATCGCAGCGAGCGAGAGGATTGTGATCTGCTGGAGCAAGGAAACGAGAGTGTCATCTTCTCTACAAACAACAACGTTAGATTCAAGGTAAGCCTTCTTCGCCATTTGGTTTATTGCAATTAGGAACTTGCACCTTAGCGTGATACAATTGTTGCTAGACCTGATCTGGGCTAGTAGGGATCGCCTCTGTCCACAGAGGGGATTTACCTCTACAATAACCATCAACATACTTTCTTGAAGTAGGGTTTCTTCCAATGTCATCTTGACTCTTTTGCTTGAACTGGGGGCATCAATATTTCTTCCAAGCTTTTCCACATCCTTGTTGTTTGAAGCATTAGGGTTTCCATCATTTTTTTTTAGGGTTCACCTGAATAACCAAGACCTGATTTATCAAGGGGGGATATTTGATGACTTAGGATTTCATCTAGGGTTTGAGAACTCTTCAAGTTCTTATTCAACAAGTCAACTTCCTTTTTAAGAGAGGCAATTTACCCTTTCAACTTTTCACAATCTTCATCTTTCATGAATAATTGCTTCTTCATTTCTTCCATCATCCTTGTTGCTTCGTGTGCTTCAATTTTAAGGGAGATGATATTTGATTTCATTATGAATATTTCTTCATTATCCTTTGCTAGAATGCTCACCATTTCTTCTTTTATTATTTTCGCTTCACATATTTCGGCCTTGAGAAGATTGATGTCTGATTTTAGCTTGAATATTCCTTCATCCTTTTCTTCTAGTTGTCATATCATGGTGTTTCTCTCCTTTTCTACTTCATCAACTTGTCCTTCTATGAATGCCAAAGTTTCCATCACCTTATCAAATCCTTGCACTTGCCTCCTTAATTCTTCTAGTTGAGATCTAAGAGAGGAGACCTCTTCCTTGTATTGACCAATCTCTGCTTCAAGATTGTTCAAGCTCGTAACTCTTTGTTCAAGGTGGCTTGAAAACGTTTCTTCCCTTTTCTTTGCCTTATCCAATTGATTTGTCATAGATATGATTTATTCATGATTTTCTATTGTTTTGATGAAATTACTCCTTAAGTTTGGTGAGCTCCTCGTCTCTTTATTGTACTTGAAGCTTGAGAAGGTCAACTTCCTTCCTTGTCCTGTGGTCACCATCTTGTGCTCTCTTATTAAGTTCCTCATTTTCCTTTTTCAAACTGTTAATCTCTTCCATGGCATCTATAAGCTTAGTCAGGAGATCTTCTTCAAAGTCTTCTTTGCTTTCTTCTTCTTCTAGGTCTTCTTTGGCCTTGATGTCATCATTCTTAATTTCAACTTCCTTGATGGATTTTGGATTTCCTTCTTGCTTTCCATCATATTTTTTATTAGGGGTCATGGTCAATGATCCTTTTGAGTGAAGATCATGAAGTTTGTCCCATATGCCTTTTGCTGATGAACATTTTTTCAAATTGGCCTTCATAGAATCAGGTAGCCCATTCAAGATTGCTTTCATTGCTCTGGTATCCATCAAGGGTAAGGACATCATCGTGGTTCTAGGCTTCTTCATCAAGAGCAAGGATACATGAGGTTATGACATGATAAGAATATTTGCCATCCTAATAATGCTATATTGACATCAATGACAACTTTGATTAACACTTGATGGTGACGACCAGAGGGGGAAAAATGCCTTCGCTCTTTGCGGCAATGTTTTGTGCAATGTCAACCAAATTTTGCAAAGTTGGGCCTTTTATGGCAGCGGTAACACTCTCCAATTTCTTATTCAACTTCTTGACCACTACAACCAAATCCAGTGATAACTTGAGGGCTTCATCTGCCCAGGGCTTGAGGTGGTTGTTGAGGGCCTGCTTCTTTTGGAGGAGTCCCTCGAGTTCATCCTTGAGCGCGTGGCTGGATTGCAGACGTGCTAGGCATTGAGATGGAATAATTGTGGGCATCGTAGCCTCCATTTGCTCAAATTATTCTTCCTTGGTCAGAGTGACTTCTATGTCCTTACCGGGCCTAGTAGCCTGACATTTCACTCGCCAGCCCATGGGGGGCTCTGTTACCCATTTCATGTTGTGCAGGGACCCTGCTCTTTATCCGTCTAGCCCTTTGGTCTCCATATCCTACTGTGATTCCTGCTCCATGCCCTGGGTCGCATATTTTGGGACGTCTGTCCTAGTGGCGCCTTCTGCATTGCACAATCCTATCTCCTTGACAGTATCAGCCGAAGTGGTTTCTTTTGGAGCTACGCTCACACTAGAAGTACCCATAGTGCCAGTAGACTTGAATCCAAATCTCCAGTGTGACGGCCAAGTGGCAATGAGCCTATCAATTTCCTCATCGGTGACCATGTATGGGAGCGACATCCAAGCTGGATCCTTGCGGCCCCGAATCTACACATTGTGCATTATAACTTGACATGCCTCGATGCCCTTATATTTCTCATATGCTATAGCAGATAGGCGTGACTGGGAATGCATTTCTGTTGCCAACGCCCTGTCAAACAACACCCAAAACACCTTGTTTAATTCAACATGTTTCGCATCCTTTGAATCCCACAAGTTCGCATATCGTGCCCCTTCGCACATATTTGGTTCGAGCTCGGGGACGACTACTCCATAAAGGGCTTCCCATGCCACCAAGGCAATTAGCAGCAGAAACCAGGAGTAACAGAATGCCTTCCCGTGGTCCTGTGCCTCGCACACATTTTCCAAAAATTCAGTGCAAAGGAATTGTGACCAGCTATAGCAAACCCATTTTTTGCAGCAACCAGCGAGCTGAATTACGTAGGCAAGGTTAACCGTTGCCTGGCACTTGCATATCATCTTGCAGGCCAGCAGCAGGGTACCCATGTGCACTCCAGGGTCAGTGACGGTTCCTACCAGGAATCCCCTTGAGTTACATTCTACGTGATAGTCCTGCCATACTTTTTCGGTGATCTGTTGCTCATACTTCTTGCTGACGCGCTCCATGGGATTTGGCCCTTGCATGGGGAGACTAGTAATGTGGTGGATTAGGGCAGTGTCAATGGGAATGCAGACTTGGATCCACAAGCTTCCATCATGGATTAGTGCCAGTAGTTTGTGCATAACCAGGTCAGTGATATTGTATCGACCAAAGTGGGGTATCCGCAGCAAGCTCAATAGCCCTGAGCCTGCTAACCCGTGAGCCCATGGCATTGGTACTAACTTCAGCACAATATCATGCAACACCTGATCAAGATACAAATCAGGCGCCAATTTTGGGAAGGGCTCAATGTTGGCAAGGTCGTAATCATCAAACTTAATGGAGGGGAGACATCCAAACATATCTCCAATTGTGGGAACTTCATCCGTAAACAGCGGCATCTAGAGATAGGAGCAAACAACAGAAATATTCTTGGGTGTGCATACCGAAGGCCTCCTTTTTTGAACATAGGGTGGCAGCCAAGTCAGCGAGGCTGCCATTAGAGCATCTTCCTGAGCAGTTAAAGGACGCTTCGCTGGGTTAGGTGAGAATTCCTTAGGCACCCTTCGAGGGGATTGCACCATCCGAGGGGATGTGCGCGGCTTCATTGCAACCCACTTTGTTGTTTTCCCCTTCCCCTGCTCCTGGCCTGTTTCCCCTTGCTACTCCTTTCCCTTCTTTTTCCCTTTGGTTGGCATGGACACAACCTCCTCAACTTGGGGGGTTACTTCCAATACTTCACTGGATGCCATCTTGGTAGAGGCAGTGTCCTGTGATGATTCAGCGGGGTTGGACGCAGTCATTCTTGCTCGGAAGGCGAACTCAGGTTTGTTGCTATCAGAGGGGGTAGCATGCCCAGACATGCAGATGGCGATTTTACACAAAGTATAGAGTTC
This sequence comes from Pinus albicaulis, assembly GCA_034641835.2. NCBI lineage: Eukaryota > Viridiplantae > Streptophyta > Pinopsida > Pinales > Pinaceae > Pinus > Pinus albicaulis. The sequence continues at coordinate 435,686,324 of CM076581.1, read as the reverse complement.
ACCAAAAAGTATAGGTCACAAGAGGTTCAGGAAGTAAAGAACCCAATTCTGATCTACACCCCACCTTTTATAGCATTTGATGGGTAACAACGGTCAGATAAAACTTAGTTGTAACTTACCATCAAGGAAACAGTAAAAAATCTTGCCAAATTGCCGCATTAATTTCCAATTGAACGCTCCTTTCAATGGTAAAATCAGCTTTTTACTTAGTTTTACTATTCCAATGGCTAGTTTTCGTAGCTGCGCACTACCCCTGCGCTCCCATTGCACCCTTCCACGCCTCCTTACCTGTAGATGACCCCTGCGCGTATGAAGGGCCTCCCTTCGTTCTTCCCCTTGCATGCGCGCAACCAACCTTATATAGCTACACTGGCCATATAGTCATTTTGTAGGCACCGGGTTGGCCCTGTATGGTTTTAGACTGCTTCCATTCACGTATCCTAGCAAGGAGTCTCCGCGCAACGTAGTCAATCTAACCACACCGCCATCTATAATTTATGTTACAACATATGGACCCAACCAACGTTGTTGGAACTTTCCTAGGTGGCGCGCAAACTGGATGTCATATAGTAATACTATCTCATATTCCTTAAACAACTTGTGGTGGATATTTCTATCATGCCAAGCTTTTTCCAGAGCCTTCTGAACTTGCTGATGAAAGTTAGCAATGAACCGATCCTCTTCCAAGGAATCTAGCTACGCTAAGAGTTCCTCCATGATTTCGGGTTTTGCCATGTTTGTCAAAGCCGTGATGTGCAGGTTAGGGATGATGTATTCCATGGGCATAATGGCCTCCTTCCCATAAACCATACAAAGAGGAATTTTCCCAGTCAACTTCTTGCATGTGGTCCGATAGGCCTAGAGTACTGAAGCGATGTGCATGTCCTAATCGTTGCGATCAGCATTACAGACCTTGGTAAGTTCCTGTTCCAAAATCTTGTTAAAAGCTTCTACTGTTCCATTTTCTTGAGGGTGATATGGGGTGCTCTTTGCATGGTGGATCCGCAATTCTTGAGTCAAAGTTTGAATAGTTTCATTAATGAAATATGTACCTCTATCGCTCATCAAAATATTTTGACAATAAAACCTGGTTAAAATATGCTCAAAAATAAAGTGCAAAGTGGTATTCGTCATGCAATCCTTCACGGCTTGTGATTCCTCCCATCTCATTACATAATCAGTGGTGGTTATGATGTACCGGGCACCTGTGTTCTTTCCTGGCGAGTTGATGGGTCTGACGAATTATATAGCCTGTTTGTTAAATGCTTGCAGCGCCATCTGCAGTTGCAAGTTCATCGCATCCCTGTGCGAAGGCCTTCTTGTATGTTGGCACACGTCACAGGCTTTACAATATGCGTGGGAGTCGCCATGCAGTGTGGGCCACCACAACCCAGCTCTTAATACCTTCTACACAGTTTCTCTTCCTGCATAGTGACCTCCCACTACCCTCCCGTGGGCTTCTGCTAGAATGGCTTGTCTCTCATGTTCCAGTACATATCTTTACAGCACCTCATTCGCTCCCAACTTGTATAACTTGCCCACAATGATGGTAAAATCAGCTGCACTGGTTACCAATTCTTTTTTCCGGTGTACCGAGTAGTCTACAAGTGCCATCCCCATAGTTAAAAGGTGAATAATATCTACAAAGTGCTCGTCAACCACCTTAATGGTAAAAATTTGTGCATTGGGTGACCCTTCTTCTAGGTTAGTTGGTTCTTCGCCGGTCTCTATTCGGGACAAGTGGTCCGGTCCAGCATTCAGTCTCCCAGGTTTCACAATTATTTCAAAATCGTATTCCTGGAACAATAGTAACCATCGACAAATATTCCCCCCCAACACAGGCTTATTGACTAGGTACTTTAAAGCTGAATAATCCATGAACATATTGAAGTACCCTCCCAATAGATAATGTCGGTATTTCTGCATGGCATACACCATTGCCAGTCCTTCCCGTTCAGTAGTAGAGTAGTTACGTTCGACACTAGAAAGTTTCCTGCTAGCAAACACAACTGGGTGGTCAATGTCCCCTTCCCCAGGTTGTGCGAGGACAACTCCTAGGGCGATCCCTGAGGCATCCACATGAACATGAAGGACTTTCGCCCAGTCAGGAAATATGAGGATAGGTGCAGTGATCATATTTTCCTTGAACAGCTCAAAGCTTTTCTGACACTCCTCATCCCAGAGAAAAATACACGTCCTTCTTGAGCAGCTTCTCCATTAATGTTGTGATCAATGCGTACCCTTGGATAAACTTCCTATAGTAGCCAGTGTGCCCGAGGATGGAGCACAGTTGTTTCTCAGTTTTTGGAATTACTAAATTGATGATAAATGCAACCTTGTCTGGGTCAACCATCAATCCTTTCCGACATACCACGTGTTCTAACAAAATCCCGAAAGGTACACAAAATATTCTCTTCTTAATGTTTAAGGAAATCTGGTGCTTTCTACAGGCATCCAGAATCATGCATAGGTTCGACACATGCTTCTTTACCAATCCAAACATTGTCCAATCATCAAAGTATACTTCCAGAAACTTATGAATGAATTATTTGAACACCGCTACCACCACACATGAAAAGCTGGAAGGGGAATTCTTGAGCCCAAAGGGCATGATAGTGTACTGAAAGGATCCCCATTCCATTGCGAAGGTAGTTTTTCTGCGATCTCCAGGTGATATCCTGATCTGATGGTAGCCTGAAAACCTGTCAGTGAACGAGTATGCTTACTGACCTCGCACACTATCCAGAATTTCATCAGATAAAGATGTAGGGAAGGGATCATGTACGCAAGCATCATTCAACTTGTGCAAGTCTACACAAATTCTTATTTCCCCTTTAGTCTTCTTTTCTTGGACCACCATAGGGCTTACCCAATATGTCTGTTCTACCGATTTGATGATACCGACATCTATCATTTTATCAATTTCTTCTCTGACTTTCTGCTTATATTTGGGGTTCAATCAGTAGGGTCGCTGCTTCACAAGATGCACGCCTAGTTTTAAGGTGATGCACATGACGCCCAGATCTCCTACAATGCCTTTGAGCTCTGAAAACTTTGTGGGAAATAGATCCTGATATTCGGTGAGTAGTTCCGTGATGTTTCCAACGGTATCATCAACCCAGTAATCCCCAATTCTAATCATCTTAGGTTGTTCTTCTATTCCAATATTGACTTCCCTTAATTTGAGAGGTTTAGTTACATCTACTACTTGCAATGGGGGTCCAGCAACTGCGCGTTCTCCCTCTGATTCTAGGATAGTGATATTTTGCGGGTCCTCATCACACTCCTCCATGGATAGATTTCGACAGTTGGTAATATTATGCATATGGGCATCCCAAGTTGGTTCCCCATACTCTATGTGAGGGAGTGATTCATCAAATACTAGAGCATATATGTCCTTCAAGGCTTCGTCTAAGTTCTTTGTTCCACCTATCAACCCAAATGTCCCCAAAAAATATTCTCTCATGGTGTCCCAGTGGCGAGTGCGCTGATGTAGCTCTGCATCCAAATACCATGTGATGGGGATTGGTCCCAAGGTGTAGATAAACATGTGGACCCATTCCTCCCAAGTACTTTCACTCCATACTTCCATCCATACAGACAAGCGCTTGCGTGGGTCTCCGCAGCCAGGGAAAATATCCATGGGTAGGCTGACCGGAGGTTCGAATCGTAGGGTCATCATTCTTTGACATTCCTCCTACTCTTGAAAGGTCCCCTTATGAGGGGTCGCACGCATAGCTAAGTTAAGTGCCCACATTCTCCATTCTCTAGGGAATTTTTCTTCGAATGAGGCTAAGAAAATCTTTAACACTACCAGAATCATCAAAATAGGGCAGCTCTCTTACCTCTAAGGAGATACACTGGAATCTCTTTGTGATCTTAAGGCATCATAGCACAGATACGTCATGCAACCAATTCTGCCAATTATCTATCTCGCCATCTGAGTCAGAGAGACATTCATTGTACTTCTCCCAACAGAGCACACCATCAGTCGTAAGGTTACTCCAATCATCGTCCCAGGTCGTCAGCTTGTAAATATGATCAACATCATCCCCCTCGAGCACAGGTTTTGCATACCGCTCACCCTCCGCCGGATCTAGAGGGACTATTACTCACGTTCCCTCATTTTAAAAAACCACGCTTCACCTTTTTAAGCTGATGATACCTCCCATGTCTATAGCCAAATCCAGTCCTAAAAGTGCAGGGTAAGGGTCTGCATCATCTACAATTTGAATTACCTCGAAATCTGCATGTACCTTAACTCCCACAATATCTACCATAACCTTCGATAGCCTTCCTAGCAGTATGATCTTCTATTGGTTAGCCATGCATAGCTGTATATTAGACCATTCTAGGTTGGGCTCTCCCATCCACTGCCAAGTCTGTTTAGGCAGGAAATTTGCTTTGGATCCTAAATCAAGGATGACCTAATCCATTTCATAATCTCCAATCTGCGCATTTAGCCGCATTTCCCCTCCAGTCCTTTTCTTATGCCTATAAATCTTGTTGACATCTCTAACTTCTATAGGTGGGGCATTATTTTCTAAAAAGTTGTCTATCAATGCTTGAAGGTTCTCTACTTTCTTCTGGTTGCGCAGTAACTTCATACATGCCTATAGGAATGGCTTCACTTCTTTGTCATCTTTCAGGTCCGTTGGGGCCTTTGAGGTAGATGCCTTGTTTCTGGAAAATTATTTTCTAGCTTCAAGGAATATTTCTTTCTCCCTTCGTAAGACCAGGCTTCCCTTTTTGTTAGCGGCTTTTCTGATAATTGGTTCAGCTGCGGATTTTTCCTCAGCTCCTCCCATGGCCATGCCACTACACGTGATTACTTTAATTCAGGGTCCCTCATCGTGTGGTTCCGCCTTAACCCTCTGTACATTCTGCGTTGGCGTTTACTATTTTTCCTGTATATTTGTTATAAGTACAGGACAATCTTCGATCACATGATCCAATTGTCTTTCATATTGTTGTGCAGGGTTTGAAAAATCCCTTGTGAATTGTCCCCCCCCACAATTATAGCAGATCAATTGTCCTCTTCCCCGACCTGTGCTTTCACCTCCCCCCCCCCCCCCTCGGCCTCTTGTAGGGGAGCCTCCTCGTCTAGAGGGAGATAGTGATGATGAAGGGTCAGTCTCCACCCTATACAGGTTTCCTCTATCTATCACTAAATCATATGTTCATGATTTGTGCTCATCATGTCCTACAGATGAGCAGAATTTGCACCAATGTTGCTTCAATTCTGGGACATAGGCACCAAGTCGGGGGCAGTGGTTTATATCATGCAATTCGAATACTCGACAGTCAATGTACCATAATGTGCGGGTGCTTAGTCCTGCAACCTCTTTGGGGCGTACTGGGTTAGGGCCCCTAGCCTGCATGTAGTCTAATAGCAGACGGAACTGGCGTGGTCTGACACCTTGCATCATATGCACCAAATGTTTGTGCTAGCTTCTTTCCCCTCTCTTTCTGCAAATTCTGGATTTCTAGGTGCATTTCCCCTAACTGGCCCTGGATCTAATGCACCCCAAATTGGGCATCATCCCTTGGCGTAGCTTCTAGCTTAATGGAAATTTCCTGGGATTTTTCTTGTGTATCAATCATCTGCTGACCCATAGGCTCGCGCAGGTGTAGTAATAGCATAGAAATGAACCGTTCTTTGTGTTGTCTATATTCATACTAAAAATCTCCATCCCTAATAACTTTCTTCAACCGTTGATCAGCCTCCCATACCAACTCTATAGGTCCTTGTTTAAAATCTTTCAATTCAATCACCAGTTGAGCGTAGGACTTAGGATTCTGAAACTATTGTTTTAAGGCATCCTTAATTTCCTGTATTGACGGATCCACATGCTGGCCAACGTACCCCGTGAACCAATCCAAGGCCCTTCCTTCAAAGGCTAGGGATAGCTGCGCTCTTTTTACAGCATCGCTAGCAACATTCTGCGCAGTCCATACTGATTCTGCCACAAACCAAAATCGGTCCATGTCCTCATCCCCCACACCCTCAAAGGTGGGTAGCTTCATGTGCATGGCCATATCGTCTTCCAGCAGTGGCGGTCAGGTAGGAGAATTCCTGCCCTTACGCAAATTTGACGGTGGGGTAACCGAAGGAATAGTTTCTACGTGCGTATGCGGCTCTCTTAAGGGACTATATACCGATCTGTCTCCTTCTTGATTAACCCTGTAATATTTACCACTTTGTGTTGTACTTTCATTCTGATCGTAGGTCATTCACTTGGTGTGGCTGCAAAAAACACCTTTTACACATAATAGTATCTTAATTAGTAGCGGTAAAGTCTGCAAAAAATTACCTCGGAACCCTTTGAAGAACCTCCGCTCAACTTCAGAATTGAAGATACGAATTGATCAATTGTGAATTCCATTACAAATCCTCCTAAAACACTATCCACTCAGTGATCTACAGTCCAGTTGATCTTGTTATCAGCCTTCTCCAACTGTCATATCAATTTAGGAGTCCACTACGTAACCTGATCATCTTTCCCACAGGTCTGGAACTCTACTAACCTTGCTAGTGACTCCTGTAGTTTGTGTGTGAAAGTTAAAAATAATATCTCATATACTTATGTAAATATATTCTTGTTTTTCCACTCTTCAGTAGTTAGCCTCGTACTTCGATTCTATTTTAAGGAAAATACCTGAATCTATTTTTCGAACCAGTCTTCAAGCTCAGACACTCGGGCCACCAATGACCTCATGGCATTACCCAATCTCTCTCAACATGCTCCAGGTCCTAGCAACAAAACCATTTGTTGGCTTGAGGGGTCCTGACCCAGGTTCGGATTTAAGGTTTGCCAACAAACCCCTATACTACTGGCCCTTTTGGCAATGACCTGCTTACGCAGGCCAAGGTCTCACCCGAACTAGTATGGGAGGGTGCTGGAACCAGGTTCCGCACACTGAGAGAAAGAGAGTTAAATGAGGCAGCCCTGTAAGATTTATCAGGTTTGTGCAAAATAATTCTTATCACGGAACCTTTAACATTATAATTGCAGAATGTGAAGCTCATAAACCCATAGATAGCACGTAAACATAAATAAAGCAACTATATAATCAGATCTAAGTGATGCCTTCGCATCCACGTGCGCATCAATATTCATCAACAGACAGAATCGCTACAATACCATAACAAAACTAGTTCTCATAACATAGAGATACTTTCAAATAGATTTATCATTCATTAGCGTTCAAAATCTACATACAAACCCAATTCCCAACCCGCACACACAGCCAGTGGGGTCCGCATGCAACAGGACTAAGGATCTCCGCACACACAGCCAGTAGGAGTCCTTACCCAAATACAACCCAAAACTAGATCTCAACAGTTTGCCACTAGCATCAATCACACTTAGCTTACCTCTAGACTCGATCTATCTATCTACTTATAGCATCTTAGCCCGTGTTATCTTATTGTCTGCAAACCGTGGTTTTCGAACTCTTGGTCTACCCTTTGACCCATTACAATACATTGGGGACTTTGACCTACCCCAAAGCCCCTACGCTAGACTAATTATTACAAAATTTATATCAAAACGCAGCTAGGGGACCCTGTTCCAACAGGTGATGACCAAAGAACAAGTTATTTCTCATGCTCAATATTTAGATCTAGTTTATACCGAATCAAGCACACTCTATGATAAGATACCAAACTCTCTAAGATCTTCAAACACTGTTCCTCTTCCACCTGGTAAAGAATCTCATGTTGCTAATGGAATTATTGGTTCTACCAGTTCATAGCCGATGAGTAAACCATATGGTATTTATCTCGTCGCTCCTGTGCAAAGCCCTCAATCCCATCCTCCTGTGGCTTCTGATTCCAAGATAAATTCCATTTCATCTGATAAATTAAAGTCTCAACAACAACCTGGAAGCAAGAAGAAAGGTAAAGGTAAGAAAAAGAAGGATTCCTTACCACAGGATAAACAAAAAATTTAGTCTTCTGAAGGGAAACGAAAACCTCGATACCCATGCTTGATTTGCAATGAGGGTCACTTTACACCTGATTGTCTGCACTGCATTGAAGTGAATCAGTTTATTAAATCATCCACTTCTCCCGTTGTGTTAACCAACCTGTTTTTCCATCAGGAGACTCATATGGTTGCTTGAGACCCCTCTTTCACTAACACGGTTTTGATGCTTTGCTCCTCAAATATGAGATCTGATGTTATGGTGGCCACTTAGAATAAAGACTATGGTAATGTGAATCCACCAAATGTTCAGGCTACTAATCAACTGGCCAGTTCAGCACCAACCTCATCTGATTATGTTCCACCTCGGGAATTTACTATCAAGCCTCCAAAGGGTGTTATCCATAAGTCTTCTTTTGATCTGTATGAGATCTTAATGTAAATATTCTTGATGATGTATAATTTGCAAGTATTAAAATTGATTTTTTGTGAGTTTTTATGTTAAATGTTTACACACATAAATCATGAATTATAACTATGAACAACAGAAAACAACAGACAACTACACCATAAAATTAACCACAACACAACAAGTGATGAAGGAGTTCACCCCTCCTAGGCTACATCTCCTGCTATATCTTACAATTGCTTGGCCCTACATCATTATTCTAAAAAATGGCAATTACATCAGTTTACAATGCTCCAATGGCTTCAAAACTTGTTCCATTAGCTTCAGAACTGTCAAAAATTCTTGTCTAGCCTCTTTCTGCTCCCAAATTGGTCAAAAAATGAAGAAGTTATGAGTTTCCCTAGCTTTGCTGATATTCGCTCTGCAAATTCCCCAAAATCTGGAACCGTCCTAAAAATCCGCCCCATAATCCACTAACTAGGCTCCATTTTGGTGGAATTCCAGCGTAAATTATGGGCATATTAATTTTTCCAGCAACTTCTAAAAATCAAATTTTTAACCATATTAAACGTGGTCGAATTATTATTTTTTAAATTAAAAAGTGGCGAGCTTTGCCTCCGCCACGCCCGTGGTTCCAGGCCATGGTCATATGTATACATATATGGGGGGGTCGGGGCTAAGCCCTAGCTCCTTACCCAAACTCTGCCCATATAAACTTTATATAGGGCTTTGTTCATATAGTTAAACAAGGAGCATGGTGGCCTAACCAGTTAGGGCATTGCGCTATTTGAAGAGAGGTTCAGCATTCGACTCCTGCAGAGATAATTCAGAACTTAACCAAAATTTTTGGTGGCCCCCGGGCTGCCACGTGGCAACCTGTGGTTGGCCACCAACCACCCAATCAAAAAATTCCAAACCAACACCATTAAAATTTGGACAAGTGGTGCGACCATATTGGTCCAATGAGCCTAGTCAACCATGCCCAGTCAACAAGCCCAGTAGTTGACTAGGCAACCTGCACAATTTTTGCCAAAATTTTGCATGTTTGGGAAAATGATTAAAACTCGTTTCCGGGAGCATATGGTGTCATTTTTTTGCGAAACGAGTTGCACCAGATTCAGAATGATGAGATCTACGTACCCGTTTAGGTTCCAGACCATTCCAAAAAAATTGATTATTGAGCATATTTTTTAGAACCTTATCACTCCTCCCCACTGGAAGCTTTTGGACCCCAAAACATCACTTTTAGTTGTTCAGTAAATGAGGGTATAGATCCCTCACCTTTCCAATATTGATCCATTTGGCATTACTTGGATTTGTTCCTTTAAGCCCCACATGAAGGTACTCCACATTCCCTCATTTTGAAGACCTTATTCTTCTATCCATAATGGTGTCTTGTTGTAGCTAATCAAGGTATACAGGAGAAAAATCCTTAGTGGAAGGAATCTGAACATTTTCTCCTTGATCTCAAATCAAAGGAGGCTCATATAGCCTTAAGTTATCAACATTAACAACAACATAAATTTGCATATATGAAGTAAAATCCAACTTGAAGGCATTATCACCAATATTTTCTAAAACTCTGAATGGACCATATCGAAATAATTTCAAATTTTTACCTTCTCCTTGAAGCCTTTCTTTGCTAATGTTAAGCCAAAATTCATCACTGACTTGGAAATTGTGGTCTACACGATGCTTATCGTGCCTTGTTTTGTACTTGACTTGGATCTTTTCCAACTGTTCTTGAACTGTTTGATGTACCAATTGGATTTGTTCAATGAACCTTTTAGCTTTGTCTATGTCACTATGACCATAAATAGCAACATCCTTTCCAAAAATGAAATCCAAAGGAGATTTAGGCAAGTATCCCAAACATGCCTCAAATGGCGATGTTTGAGTTTAAGAGTGCTTTGCCCGATTGTAAACATGTTGAATATATTGCAAATGTTCATCCCACAACTTAGGATGCTTGCTGCAATAACCACGAAGAAGATGCATCACTGTCTTGTTCACTACCTTTGTTTGACCATCTATTTGTAGATAAAATGGTGTACTCTTTTTGGATTTGGTTTCCATGAATCCCCACAAGCTTGACAAAAAATTACCAACAAGCGATAATCTCGATAACTAACAATGGATGTGGGAAATCCAGAATGCACCCATACATTCTGAAAGAATAAATAAGCAGTTTTTTCAGCTATACTTTCATTTTTACATGGCATCAAAATAAACATTTTTATGAACCTATCCACAACTACATAAAGATAATCATGATTCCTTTTTGACATAGGAAGACCTCCAAAAAAGTCCATAGAAACACTCTCCCATGGATGAGAAGGTACTGGAAGTGGTATGTACAATCCTAACTTTCTATTGCCACGCTTACTGACAACATATAATGAACAACCTTTAATAAAACATGACACACTTTCAAGCATATGAGGCCAATAAAAATACCTATGTAGATGTGCCACCATATTACTTACACTGAAATGACCAACAATAATAGAAGTATGCACCTCTCTTATGATTTTTACTCTTTCTCCCTGTGGAATACAAATCTTACCAAGATGGTACAAATAGTTATCATGCATGTGATAATCCATTTCCTCTACTTGGTTTCATTGACTCAAAGTTGCATATACATCTTGAAAATCACTTAGATCTAAAGTATATTATTAAACATAGCTCTCATGCAAAATATAATTATGCTTAAGAATAGTAGAAACACTAACAATATGCCTAGAAAGCATGTCAACAACTTTATTGTAGATACCTTTCTTATACCTGATCACCAAGTGGAATTGTTGAAGAAAACCCATCCATCGAAAGTGCCTTCATTCCTACAAATTTTTTTGTAATTGCAAGTATTCCAATGGTTGATGATCAATGTGAATGATTTTTTCCTTAACCATCAAGTAGTGTTTCCACCTTTTCACACTTTTCACCAATGCATACAATTCCTTATCATATGCGAGATAATTAATCACTACACCATTAAAATTTTTTGAATAAAAACATATGGGCTTACCATGTTGCATGAGTACTGCACCCATGGCATAGTCACTAGCATCAGTCTGAATCTCAAATTACTGTCTCAAGTTTCGAAGTGTAAGTACTGGGGAAGAACTGATATTTTCCTTCAATGCATCAAATGCCTTTTGCTATTTACCTCCCCACTAGAAGACCTGCTTCACACTTGTCAATGCATGCTATGGATCTACGATAGAAGAGAAGTTAGCAATAAACTTCCTCCAATATTGGGATGCTCCCAAACAGATTCTTACCCCCGTAACTATTTTGGGATTTGACCAATTCAAAATGACATCAACCTTGGAGTGATCTATTTTTAATTCACCTCATCCAACAATATGAACCAAATACACTAAATACATTTTTCCAAACTCAAACTTTGACATATTTAAAAACAATTGTTCTTTCTTCAAGACATCAAGTACCTTTTTGAAATTCATGACATGTTCTTCATGGGATTTACTGAAAATCAAGATTTCATCTAAGTAGAGTATCACAAAATCATCTAGAAATGGCTTCAATACATCATTCATCATTCAAACAAACCTTGTTTTGTTTTGAATGTTGTCTTCCATATGTCACCTCCAACAATTCTAATTTTATGAATACCACTCCTTAAGTCAAACTTAGTAAACTATTTAACATCTTTCAATTGATCAAGTAAATAATCTATTCTAGGAAGTGGGTAACGGTTCTTTACCGTAATTTTTTTCAATGCACATAATTCCACACACATGCGCCATGTTCCATCCTTCTTTGGCACCAAAAAAATAGGTCACCCACATGGAAAAGTACTTGATCTGATGATCCCTTTGTCCAAAAACTCTTGAATTTTCTTTTTAATTTATACACTTTCCATCACTGACATCCTATACATGCCAATTTTAGGAAGAGGGAAATCTTGTTGCAATTGTATTTCATGTTGGATCCCCCTCTTGGGAGGCAATCCTTTTAGCTCCTAAAACATCTCTTCATATTGATTAACAACCTCAACCAAATCAGATTTCAATCTTGAGTCACAACCTTGAAAATCTTCATTCTCAACATCATTCTATTGTTTGACCATTAAAATCACAAAATTCTTGCTAGAGTTAATGAGTCTCTTCATTTTTCCACCATTTATGAACGAAATATTTAGTTTATGTCGATGTGCTCTAACAATGTACTCAATACCATATTTGAACAAGTGATACTTTTTTTCATGGCGATGAAAAAGAGCTTTCCTTGTTAGTATGAATCCTTCGTCGTAAAATATCACTTTAGCTACGCACAACAAATAGCCCTAACATTGATTATGGCTGCAAAATATCTTTAAGTCTGCTGCACAAATTCAGATCTAAGCACAAAAAGACATTAAGTAGATAAAATATAATATGGCTCCATGCATCCAATAAACAAGACAAGAACAAAGTGTTTAAAAGAATGATTTGTATTATATCAAAGAATGGGGCGCCTAAGAGGAAAACAAGAAAGGTGTTTTCTGGTTCTCCTCAATGGGATGGGTTCTTGAAAGTCCTCAGCGTTTCAGATCTAAAATTCTTCTCTCTTATTGTTGTAGAAAAAACCCTGACAAACATAGAACTCAATGGGAGTTCACAAAGCAAAAATGGAAAATGGTGACCAAGGATAGATCAAGTGTGATCTAATGCAATGAAGGTGACTAATGAATGGGGAAAACCCTTCTATTTATAACAAAATATTGGGGTGTTCTAGAACTCGGTGCATGAATAAAATATTATTAATCAAATTCTAGAATCACCCTTTAGGAATATTTTATTATATTTGTTAGAGGGAAAAGGTCTTTTGACTTGGGTCAATTCCTTTATTTATAAAAAATAAATAAATAAATGATTTATTTATTATTTTAGGGACATGATGGGAATATAATTAAATAAATAATGATTTATTTAATTATTTAAAAATGATTTAGTCAAAATTAACTAGGAATATTATTTAAATAATGATTTGAATAACTTATTCCTAGGAAATACTTAAATAAATAATGATTTATTTAATTAATTTCCTTGTTTTGGGTTAAATATGACTAGGAAATATAGATAAATGTTATTTTATATGGTGAAAGCAATTTTACTTAGGGTAAAATTGGTCTTACATGGTGTACTTGGGTTCATCTAATGATAATGAGTTAGATGACCAAAAAAATGGTGTAACATTCCTATCATACAAATATGGGATTCCCAAAACAATCACACAAATATCAAGTGCAACTACATCAAGTTTAACTTCATCAAGAAAGTTTGTTGTAATTGCAAATTTAAGTATGAATTTCCTCGTCACTTTCAAGTTTGCATTCTTGCATATCCAATGTAAAGGATAAGGTCTTGGATGATGATTGGTCTCTAAATTTAACTTCTTGACTAAGTCTTCAGAAATCAAATTTGCTTGTGAACCACTATCAAATAGTGTATCAATTTTGGTACGCTTTGAAATAATCCGAATATGGAAAAGTTCAATTCTTGTTTTCTTATCTTGAGTATCATTAGGAAAGCTTAAAGAGATACTACATGCTATGTCCTTACCTTTATTCCTCATTGTTGTTATATTTTTTTTCATCTCCCGAATCGGATCCTAAGTCATGTTGTGTAGTTGTAGCTGTCTTTTGCTTCCCTTTGTTGTTAAGCTTCTTTGGTTTCATCTCAGGATGAAGCTTCCAACAATGAGCTTCATCATGATCGTCTTTGGAACAATGTTTGCATGTTAATTTTTCACCTTCCTTCTTGATGAATGCATTCTTCTTTCCTTTCCCTTTGAACTTACTCTTACCCTTGTCTACATTTGTGAATGGCTTCTTGCTACCCTCTTGTGAAATGTTTTTCCCCCTAGCTTCAAGATGTGTTGCCTGAACACAAACCTCATCTAAAATTGTAGGATTAAACATAAGGATAGTATGCCTCAAATAAATATGTAAATCCCCAATATATTTCAATAAATTGTCTTGTGATTGTAAGTCTACACCTAGTATCAAAGACCTTCTTCTAAACTCTTGGGTGTAACTTTGCACACTTTGAACCTTTACTTGTCTAAAATTACACCAATCCATAATAGCCTTCTGCATATAAGATAATGGATAAAATTTTCTTGTAAGTGTAGCAATAAAATATATCCAAGAGGTTGAGACCTTATCATGCTTTTTCATATCCTCTTGTGTTTTGGATTCCCACCAAATCAAAGCAACACTTTCCAACCTTAATTAATCCAACTAAATCTTTGTTTCATCATCTTTGATGTTATGAATCCTGTAATAAACTTCAAGTTGATGAAACCAATCATCAATTCTTTCAACATTCATTTCACCATTATACATAATAAGTTCAAATTTGATATCAATTTTTAATAAGATATTTTTACCATGAACCCTTGGGGTATGTGGATGTGTTTGAGTAACAGTTGTTGTGGAAGAGGAAGAAGAAGAAGGTGAGGATGGAGGTGAAGATGATGGTGGAGAAGAGGGTAGTTTGTCACCATTTCCTTTTGAAGGCTTGTTGTCATCTCCTCCTTTTCCTCCAGAAGGACCCTCTCATTTTGAAGGCTTCGAACTTTCACCCTGCAATCTTGAATTTCTATCTTCGTAGAGAACCTTCACCATTTCAGTCATGTCAAAGAAAACTTTTCTGAAAGTCTTCTCTTCCTCTGACATATTATCAAATCCTCCTTCATGAGACATGATCACTTAAGCTTCAAGTACAAATTGAGGTGAAACTTATGGTGGAGATTGTGGCAAATGTGCTATCCTTGTCCTTATCCCAAACTGAGAAATTGCACCCACAATATTTCCTTCTCCTCTCTTAAGCTTCAACCTTGTAAGCATCAGAATCACTTGCAAACAATTAAATACTCACAACAACAAAGAAAACCTAAGCTATGATACCAAAATTGAAATTTATGAGATCTTAATGTAAATGTGCTTGAGGATGTATAAATTGCAAGTTTAAAATTGAGTTTTCGTGAGTTTTTATGTTAAATTTTTACACACATAAAGCATGAATTAAAACTATGAAAATCAGAAAATAACAGACAAATACACCATAAAAATAACCACGACACATCAAGTGATGAAGGAGTTCACCCCTCCTGGGCTACGTCTCCTGGTCCATCTTCTAATGGCTTGGCCCTATATAATTATGCTAAAAAATGGGGATTACATCAATTTATAGTGCTCCAATGGCTTCAGAACCTATTCCATTAGCTTCAGAACTGTCAAAAATGTCTATTTAGCCTCTTTCTTCTCCCAAATTGGTCAAAATATAAAGAAGTTATGAGTTTCCTAGCTTTGCTGCTAGTCGCTCTACAAATTCCGCAAAATCCGGAACCATCCTACAAATTCGCCCCATAATCCGCTAACCAGACGCCATTTTGGCAGAAATTGTGGGTACGTTAATTTTTCCAATAACTTCTAAAAACCGTATTTTAACCATATTAAATGTGGTCGAATTAATTTTTTTTAATTAAAAAGTGGCGGGCTCTACCTCCGCTGCTCCCGTCGTTCTGGGCCATGGTCGTATGTATACATATATAGCCTCAGCGCCTTACCCCAACTCTGCCCATATAAACTTTATATAGGGTTTTTTTCATATAGTTAAACAAGGAGCATGGTGGCCTGACCAGTTAGGGCGTTGCGCTATTTGAAGAGAGGTTCAACGTTCGACTCCTACAGAGGTAATTTGGACCTTAACCAAATTTTTTGGTGGCCCCTGGGCTACCACATAGCGGCCTCCAGTTGGGCCATGTGGGAGCCTATGTTTGGCCCCCAACCACCCAATCAAAATATGCCAAACGAACACCAATAGAATTCGGACAAGTGGCATGACCAGACTGGTCCAATGAGCCCAGTCAACCATGCCCATTCAGCAGGCCTAGACAATTGTATGGACTACTGACTGGGTAGCCTGCACAATTTTTTCCAAAATTTTGCATGTTTGGAAAAACAAACATAAATCGTTTCCAAGAGCATACGGTCTCGGTTTTCTACAAAATGAGTTGCATCAGATTCAGAATGACAAGATATACGTGGTTATTTAGGTTCCACACCATTCTGACAACTTTAATTTTTGAGCATATTTTTAAGCACTTGATCAGCTTTCAACCCTCGTTCAAGAGCTGCCCAAAATTATAACGTAGTTCAAGAATTGGCTCAGTCTCCATCAACTATGTCAACTCTTGAGGTGTTGTAAAAATGCCCCACCCAAAATAAGGCCTTGTTGTCAGCTATCAGATGTATGAACCCATAATATTCCAACCTGGTGGTTTTCTCCCATTAAAACTATACCCCTCAGCTTCCATCTCAATTAGATTTTATGATTATGGTCACTGTCCATGGTAAAAACATTCATCGTTCAATTGTGGATGAGGGAGCCTTGACCTCCATCATGTCCATGTCTTGCTGGAAAGTGATTGGTTCACCCCAACTGAACCAATCGACCACCACATTAAAAGACTTTGATGGAAGGACATAAAAACCCTGCGAGATTTTAAATTCCCTCTAAGTGGAACTGGGGGGAAAAATTGTCTTCGTTGAAGTAGAAATTATTGATGAACCTCTTGATTATAAGCTTCTACTGGGATGTACATGGGTTTATGCTATGGCTATCGTCATTTCAATTTACTTCCGAATGATCCTCTTCGCTCATAAAGGCGGGATCGTATCAATAGATCAACTCAACTTTTTTTCCTCTGATTCCAATGTTACTAGAAGTGTCCCTCTTGTAGGGGAAGCCCTACATTCCTACCATCATGTTGGAGTTGGATTATTGAAGGATTCGTCGCTTATGGAGACTTTTTCACTCCCTCCTCCTCCCCATTCCAACTCCCCACCTTCGGCTATTTATATCAATATGGTATCATCCTCTACGTTCCGAGATGATCCATGTGTTGTACCAGGTGAAACTGACATCCAAATTTTTGGTGACCAAATGCTGCTTAGCCCCATTGAGAAAGATTACAAAGCCATATAATCGACTTGTGCAACCCATAATTTTTATTTGATCAATTGGGTTGATTGATCACTGGATTATGGCACACCCTCTGATCCTTTTTCATACATATTCTTAGCCGACAAAAGAATCATCGAGATCATGATGTTAGACAACGTGTCGTGGGATGAGCATCATCATCGTTCCTCCTTAACCGATTCCATATAAGATAATCTCGGTGGTTTGTACCTACCTAATTTTTTCGAACCCTCTATGAATTTCATTTCTATTCATTAGATTGACTTTGAAAAGAACCTCTCGAATATCGAAGAAATAATTCCTCTTGATATTTCAATCAAACTAGGAATAATAAAAAATATTCACATCGGAGCATCTTGTTCTTCATATGAAATCAAGATCTACCAAGAGGTATGAAGAGATGCTAGGTATCAACCCAAACATAGTGGTGCATGAAATTAAGATGTATCCTGATGCCAAACCTGTCCAGAAACACCTCCATTTGGTCCATCCTAAGAAGGTTTTCAGGATAAAATATGAAATTGAAAAGCTTCTTTAGGCTGGTTTCATCCACCCCATCTCTTGAACCAATTTGGTGTCAAATGTTTTCCCTACCATGAAGAGATAAGGAACGATTCGAGTATGTGTCGATTATCGGGATGTTAATCGAGCTTGTCCAAAAGACAATTATTCGACCCTGTTTATTGACCAATTTTTTTATGACTGTGCTGGTTGCAAGATTTATTCATTTATGGATGCATTCTCGAGCTACAATCAAATCAATATTCTCCCAGTGGACCAACCTAAGACTGCATTTATCTATCCCTGGGGTACTTTTTCTTATAAAAAGCTCCTATTCGGTCTCAAGAACACAAGGGCCACATTTCAACGTGCGATGGATTACACTTTTCATGGCATTAAGCATATCATGCATCCCTATTTGGATGATCTCCCTGTTCATCTAATCATCGGGTTGATCACTTGCTGCATTTAAATGTCATTTTTCTCTGTTGTAGACATTACAACATTCAACTTAACCCGCACAAATGTGTTTTATGTATCGGTTCGGGTACACTCCTTGGTTTTGTTATTTCAAAAAAAGGAGTTCGTATTGATCTTCTAAAAGTCCAGACAATCCATTAGGGGAATTTTGAGGTCTAAAATGGGCCTCCTAAGGAAATTATAAAATAATAGTGGAAACAATAAAATAATATTTGATGACATCATCAAAATTTAGAGGGAAAAAAGAAAAAACTATTTTTTCAACTCGTATTTTCAACTTATCTCCCAAAGTTTTTACTCAAATTTAGAGCAGGAGTAATTGTTGGATGCAAAATTTAATTCCACATCCAAGGAGTACCCATGTTGCATAGTTTCGATGGACCCTGCTACATGAAAATTGAGAAATACCTAAAAAACATGATTGCAATCATGTTTTTTCATGTATTCTCATTTTTCACATAGAAGGGTCCATCGAAAGTATGCAACATGGGTACTCCTTGGACGAGGAAATAAATTTTTCATCCAATGAATACACCCGCTCAAAATTTGAGTAAAAACATTGGGAGATAAGTTGAAAATACGAGTTGAAAAAGTAGTTTTATTATTTTATTATTTTTTAATCTTTTTACTCTTTTACTTAAAAAATGTTGAATCATCCCCCATGGTTGACATCATCATCTTGAATCCTATTGGTTCTTATAAATTTTATTTTGGTTGTACATTTTTCTTAGGAGGCCCATTTTAGACCTCAAAATTCCCCTAATGATTGATTTGTCTGCGCCTTCTACCCTCGTTTGGTTACAAAGACTCCAAGAGAAATATAATTACACTGAGCTAATGAGAGGATTTACTTTCTTACTGAAAAAATGGATTCCCTTCCATTTGGATGACGCTGCAGAAAAAGTGTTTGATACCTTGAAAGATGTATTGGTTCAGGCAACTCTCTTAGATCCCCCTAACTATCAGCGTGAATATTTCTTGTATCTTGCTACTTCCATCTCTACTATAGCCATGGTGTTGGTACATAAAGAAAATATCGGTACTGAACATCCCATTTATTATCTGATTTGAAACCTCAACGATACCTAGATTCGGTATACTCATGAGAAAAGTTGGCTTTAGTGTCTGTTCAAGCCGTCCAAATATTTCGAAATTACATCTTGCTTCGAAAAACTATGGTCATTTCAGATTGAAACCCTATAACATACATAATGTCACTTCAATTGTTGGGGTGGGGGTGGGAGTATTCTAAATGGATCGTTATTCTCCAAGAGCAAGACCTAGAATTCATCAAACCCAAGTTGAAGAAATCCCTAGTTTTCGTCGAACTAATGTGCAATCTTCCTTCCCTTGATGCAGAATCTACATCTGAAGATTCCATACCAGATGAGTCATCGTTTCTGATTTTTTCAAGTGACCCATGCTATGGATATGTTACGATTTATCTCCAAACCCAAACATTCCGACCTAATACCTCTCACTCTGAGCAGTGATATATCCGGTACCAGTCTTGAAATTATGTAATTATCGGAAACACTCTTTACCATTGTGGTATTGATACGATTTTACAGAGGTGCCTCACTCTCGAGGAGGCCAAAAAATTTATTAATGACTGCCATTCAGGGGCATGTGGTAGAAATTTATCTAGTTACGCTACCACGCAAAATATCTAAAGCGCCAATTACTTTTGGTCCGCCATTTTCCATGACTACATCCTCGCAATCCATAAGTGTCATACGTGCCATATCTACGATCGTAAAATCCATGCTCCGCCTGCTCTATTGCATCATGTTATCATTGTTTGTCCCTTTGCAAAATTGGGTATCGACTTTATGACATGTAACCCTCACTCGGATTGGGGGCATGGTTATATCATTGTCATTGTTGACTACTTTACTTAGAGGGCCGAAGTGATTCCTACATTTAACATTAGCAAAACAACTGCGTAATTTTTCTTTAAAAACGTGATTGCTAGGTTTGGTTTTCTGCAAGAAATAGTTATGGATCACGGAAAGCATTTTCAGAATCATATGATGACCAAATTAACTGCCAAATTGGGACTTTCACATGAAAATTCCACTCCCTATTATCCCCAGGCTAACAGAAAAGTTGAAGCTATCAACAAAGTTCTTAAAACTATGCTTCAATGCACGATAGGGGTCCACAAATTAGACTAGAATTTACTTCTCTATGCTGGCTTGTGGGCATACCGAACCTTAGTAAGGAATGTTATCGGATTCACACATTTACAGTTGATTTAAGGTCTGGAAGCGATCATTCCCATTGAATGTGAAATTCCATCACTAAAAATAGTTATCAAACTTCTTCCCACTACTGCCACAGAAAAATAGTGTCTTTTGCATCCAACTCATTTGGATGAGACCTGACATGATGTTGCTTTAGCCAACAAACCTCATAAAAGGTGCATAAAAGTGAAATATGACAAAAGTGTCAAGCCTGGAGTCTTCCCAGAAGGAGATCTGGTACTCTATATAGCCAGGAGGTCAATAAATTAGGCACAGGAAAGTTCTAGCCTATGTGGTTGGGCCCATACATTGTCAAGCATGTCCTTGAAAAAGGGGATTATGAGTTAGTATATCTCGATGGAATTCCTCTATCACAACCTAGAAATGGGATGTACCTCAAAAAATATTATGCTTGATCCCATGCATAGCACACCATGTACATATTGTATATAGGTGCATTGAGTGTGTTTGCAGTGTGTTTTTCAAAGTTTCCCATGGTTTCTATTGATTATTTTTACTTTTGGTTTGCAGATGTCAACCTCTCTCGAACCATATGTTGGTTATGTTGATGGTGCTAGCCATAGAATGCAGAACCTATCCTTCGCAACAAGGGATGTCTTAGCTCCAAATGGCGAGCTAGTGAACATGCAATGGATTTGCATTGACCACTCTACTAACAACATCATTGAGTATAGCACAATGGTTGATTTGTTATCTGATGCTATTTCACACGGTATCTGTCGTATAGTCATTGGGCTTGACTCACAGCTCATAATACTACAACTCGATAATATCTATCTAGTGAGAAATTTCGCCATCCTTTGCATGGTTTTGAGAGTGCATCTTTTGGAAATAAATTTCAATTTCATACGATATGAACACATTTTTAGAAATCTAAACATATTAGAAGATGCCCTAGCTAATTTAGTTTTAGATAGAAATTTGCAATGGATGTAAGTAACTTTCGATTCACATCAAGTCATATGCAAAGCAAAATAGGAACTAGGAAACACTGAATATATATATATATGTGTGTGTGTGTGTGTGTGTGTATAAAATTTTCTTTTACAAAATGTGTGCCCTGATACACATATGACTATATCATCCATACAAAAAACTACATGCAAATATCTAAGTAGAAAATTAATGGTGCTCATGATAAAATGACACTGCATGGGCTATCTTACACAGGAATCAACCAATACTGCTATACAATCCAATAGTGTGTCGTTGAAGTCGTAATGGAATTTGATCGACCATTATCTCATCAATCACATGTGTTAATCCCTCCATGTGACGCTTTACCTCTAATAGGATCTCAGCTACCTCAAGATCCTGTAGTGCATCCCATCCCACCGCAACAACCTGTATTGGTCCCAATGCCTCCTCCTGTGGTTGCCTCTCTGTAAGACAGAGATATGTAGCACCTATTGGTCGAACATGTCCAATATCTACATGAAAATATCAAATAGTTTAGTCTTGGAAACATGAAAAAATACAAAAAAATTGTAACACTTTTCAAAAACTTAATGGTCAAAGTATCTTACCTCTAGCATCCCATTTCTCACCCTCAGGCAGCTCGAGTTTGGGATCATGATATAAATCCATCCCTTTGTAAGGATAATCATCAATCACAATGAACTATCTACAAAACCATCCAAAGAAGGTTGGTGAAACACTGATTTTCGATGGACCAACATGTCTCACCATGTGGTCTATCCACCTCCTCATCTGTGGGACCCTAAGATTGATGGGCTCAAGTACAATCTGCTGACGCTATAGGAATGGTACTCGCTCTAGAGAAAAAGAGACCAATATGGCACCATAACCAAAGTTATTCAACTTCCTCTCATTTTATTTAGTAATATGTTCTTTCAAGTTGACCAAGACACCCTCGCTCCAGTTGAATACTATCGATTCTAGACATTCTACTCCATACTGCATGTATGATCTGCTCACTACATGTAGTATCGAGATGCCTGGCAATATTGTGATAATGAAAAATATAGTTCTTAAATGTAACTGGGTCAAATCCTTTATGTTAATATTCCCATCCCTTGTAGGAAGGGCTCGAGGTCTGCAATAGGTAGCGATATAGTGTTTCACTGTCTCACCGCCAATTCTTCCACCTAGAAGAGAGATGGGGGCACCTTGCTTTGACAAACCTATCAGAAAGTAAATATCATCTACATGTATCTTGAGTATATTTTCCCCAAACCCGAACTCCTGTGCCTAAACATCCCATGAATGCATAAGGTATTTTAACAACTTCATTTGTTTCCTCATACCAGGAAGGCAGAAGAATTTTAACAACTTGAATTTTTTAAGCGCCTAGATGGTAGTAGGGTCATTTGATGCATTTATATCTTGTGCCTCATGTTCTCTTTATCTCAAAATGAATGAAATTTTGTGCTAAAGGGTACCTAAAATATCAAAAAATGATTCATTAGGCTCTTTCCCATGCAAACTAATTGATAAAATTTGAGGCAAAACTAAAAACAAGTTTGGAGATTTGCGCCCAATGCTCCTCATAAGTGTATGAAAAAGCATTTTACATTTTTTTGCAATGTTTCTCTGCCTAGGTGCAATTCCCTTTTCGACACAAAGGGGGTGCATTGGTCCCAGGGCATTTTTTATGAAACCCAGCGGCCTCAAAACCTTGAAAATTTTGCATGAAAACACAAAAATGAACCATGGAAAGATGGAGAATGGTTTTAGCTCCTCCCTAGATCCGACAACACTTGAAATGGTTCGCTGGATTGGTCACAATAATCTATAAAAGTTCGAGGGGAAAAGGGCTCCAAATACTCACTATTGAAGGTAAAATATGAAATGGTGAAAATGAAAAGTCATTTTGAATATATATGGTAATTTTCTCCTTATCTTATTCATTTTTAATATTTTGACCTAGATATGCTTCATTTTTAATATGAAATAGGTATGTTTAATCCTTCTTGTGGTTTTTTGAGCAGGTTGACAGCTGTTAGCAGGTTTTTATTATGTTTTAATAGGTTACTTTGACCAAGGAGTATACTTTTATCTATTTTTCGGAATCTATAAACCAATGAAAAAGTAAACCCCATGGAGTCCTATTTCAACTCTTTTCAGACTCCCAAAATATGAAAATATTCTTGAGAACTTATATTTTTTAAATCATAAAAATAAATGAAAATACGTCTACTCAGTATAATTTTAACCCTTTTCCATACTGAGATAGACTAACTAAGAAAAATAAATACCTTAGTCGAACATGGCTAAGAGGTTCTCTTGAGTATTTTCTTTTTCTACCTTTTCAAAATTAAGAGATTATCTATGAAAAGGGACATGTGGAGTTTTCTTTTCACCTCTTTTTCAAACTCTCTAAACATGAAAAATATGTCAAGTTTTACCTACGCTAGACTTGTTAAAATATCAAACAATGATGGACTTGTCGAACATGATAAGGCCGAACAACTCCTTCTCGGGGTTCATTAAAAATAATTGGTGGGATTCATCCGAAGGATGAACTTACAGATCAAGCATATGTTACACTCCTCAATCTTGTTAGAAAATAAAGAGGTTCTGACCAGTATTGTTGGGGAAATTGGGAAAACATGGGGTTCCATTTTGCTAATAGCAATGAGTCGCTCTTGAACATGACACTTTTTCCACTTCATCTTCATGGCCATTGGGTTGGGTAATCTTCTTGTATCTTGGTTATCATACAATTTTTCAAAGCCTTGATTACGGTTTTGCGTCAATGCTTCCAACTCCATTAAGTTTCGTCAGTGTTCAAGAGAAGTCAATCAGTTGATCTCCACTAAAATACTCTTGAGCTTGTTGAGAATTTGGAGGGCTAGTGATTAATTCAAAATTCTCATCTTGATAATTACTTGGGAGGTTACTTTAGTTACTTATGTCTTCCCTTCATTAGCTTATTAAATCTCTCATCAAGTCAATTATCAAAAGACACGATACATAATAATTAGGCTCCTAGAGCCAAGGAAAAACCTCTCCCTCTTGGAGGGGAAAACCCGAAAGGAATTATTCTTATAGATCTTCAAATGAAAAGTACCATGACCAAGACTCAGAGACTTGACCTATGAATTCCTCCAGGACCTTGTCACTGCTTATAAGTCTTCTTTCAGTGCTCATCCTTCTTTTTTTCATCAATTTGCACTGATGGTATCATCCCGCCAATGAGTATCATAATGCTCAGGAATTATTATTGAGCATAATTCCTCCAAACTACTATATATGGGTGGTTGACATCTGATTTGTACTTACTTCAAACTATCACCATCACTTAGCATCTTTGTAGACCAGCACCGAGTCACTGTTGTCTTGTACTCAAGACATGTAGCATGATGAACAGAGACAACTTATTCATCAAAACACCGAGTTGATGTGCCACTTATTTTTGTTTTAAACCCTCATCAAAACCTTCTGAAATACACACTAATTTAGCTTTGAAATACGCATTTGATTCAAATTTGAATTCTGTACTTAATCAGCCTTTGAAATCCACATTTGACAGCTTCTCAAATCCACATTCTTCTTCCTTAGAAACAGTCCGCATTTGCTTCAGACTTATCCTCAATTTTCCACAGATGAATCCACATTCACTGTACTTTTCTATGCAACATAGGTGGGTATAAATAGTTGCTTTCCCCTGTATATAAGACGTCCTGACTTGTGAACCGATGTGACTATTTGGGAGCCGACATGACTGATATGAGTCCGACTTCTCACTGCATGTAGTGCCAATTTTATTACATCTTTTCCAGCATTTGAAGGAGAGCTATCTTGAGGGTTGTTAGAGCCTTTATTTCATGGTTTCTGGACTTGGTCTTGGATAATTTATTTTGACTAGATCCTTCATGTATATATGTCACTTATTACATTTATATCCAAAAGAAATAAACCTAGAAAGACATCAAGAAGAATTCTACTAACCTATAATAAACTCTTGCTCATGAAACCCATGAAGCAAGTAAAAAATACATTTTATTATCTTTGTCTTCTACTTTACATAAATTCATAATTACATATTCAATATGAAGACTGACCTAGTTGCACTTTTCAACATATCTTTCATTTCATGTATGCCTTTTCTAAACCAGTTCCATATCATCATCATTCTGATCATTCTGTCTCAATAATGATACACATTTTGTGTCGTTGATGGGGGATACATCAAGGCCCTCCTACGATGGGTCACTTCCTATTGACATCAACACATCATCCATGAAGTTGACTTAGAAACACCCCTTTTGTACCTTGGTTCTTGCATACATTAATGGCAAGTTTCCTCGCTCTCGGTGACAGGTTTACATCAATGGCTTAGACCAAAATATTATGTGTGGTGTTTGACATAGACTCATCTAATCACACCATACCAATTGTACCATATTACCTTGAGAGCCATTAACATCATCAATGGTTTCTCTCGTGCTTGTTAACGACTTACATCATTGGCTGGTAATTAGATGGTGTCTACCATGTTCAACTCTAGCTCATTGATTCACATGGTTAGATTCATACATTAGTTTCTCATATGAACGAGATAGAAGACCCCAAATCTAGTTTCATCCATCTAGTATGTGATTTCATAAGTTATATGAAGATCACAATGTATGATGGCAATGCTCATATAGACGATCATCCAGTCATCACTAGTACAAATGGGGCCAAAATCTGATGTCACTTCGCCAGTTATACGAGTCAACTTCGTCTACTATCTGACGAACCTGAGACATAGATATCATCGGTGTGGTTTCATCGGATATTCAACCACCAGGAAATAAAACTTCAGCTAACCGGGAATTTTATTGACTTATAGTAGTCGAATAGGCAACATTTTTTTTGAAGTATAGTCATCAAATAGGAGACATTTTTTTTGACGTATAGTCATCGAATAGGCGACGTTTTGTTTGGCGTATAGTCATTGAATATGCGACATTTTAATTTGTAACCAAGGTCGAATACCCAACATCCATCTGTCAGATGTGTTTATCGAATATCCAACCATCATACATTGGTTAGTCAATGTTGTGACTTTTCATTCGAAGAAGATGTTATGGATCCAACGATATTTTGCGTCAAAAGGGAGACGTATATCCGACATTGGTTCATTAATGAGGGTTGGCAAATATCCGACAATTGTTAAATGTATGTCGAATATCCGATGGGTTATTATTGAAAAATAATGGAAGAGGCTCCAAGGAATGGTTGTTAACTTTAACAAGGTATTTTCCTTTTGAAGTTTTGGAAATTTTGATTTCAAACTAACTCAGTCTAGACCTTTAATGTAGATGTAACCCAATTACTCAGATTATGGTTCAAGCAGCAAAAATTGGAGAATGTGTAATTGTCATGTGTTTCAATTCAAGAATTCGCTCAAATGAAATAATGTACATGGGATGCAAGCTTCAACAATGTTGTGCCAAAAGAGGATTGGCATGCAATCTACATAGAATTGCAATACAATCCTCTTCTGGCACAACATTGTTGATCCTCGCATCCCACGTACATTATTTTATTTGAGCGGATTCTTGAATTTCAACACATGATAATTACACATTCTCCAATTTTTGTTGCCCAAACCATAATCTAAGTAATTGGGCTACATCTACATTAAAGGTCTAGAGTGAGTTAGTTTGAAATCAAATTTTTCCGAACTTCAAAAATGAAAATACCTTGTTAAAGTTAACGACCATTCCTTGGAGCCTCCTCCATTTCCCCAAACTTAAGCTTGAAAACCAGGCAATAATGAATAGATAGAGAGGACAAGTATCTCTAATTATAAGAAATATGATACACATGCCAATCTATAAAAGGGATAAAAGTAGGGGTTTCTCAAATAATACGAACCACCAAACAAATTCCTAATAAAAATAATGAAAAATTGAATGCTAAATGTAATGTTACCTTTTTGAGATATTTTCTTTCGATAGTTGTTCCTCTTCAACATCCAAATCAAAATTGGGGTGGCAGGTGTGGGAGGGGTTCTTATGACCCCTGATGGGAAATTGAAGAATGATATGCGTGGGGCCTTGGCAAGGAAATGAATAACCAATATGAGGCTTATGGTCTCCTCTTTGGTCCCATACTTTCTCAGCAAAAAAGGATTAGAATCTTAAAAATTATGTGATACTCCCTCCTTATAATAAAGAGTATGATCAACAACAATGAGGCTAAAAACTCAATGCTGAACCAAATTTTGAAAATTATCAGGTGTAGTTGCAAGATATTTGAAAGAGAAAACTTCTATCACATTTTAAGAGAGATGAATGGAGAGGTAGGTACCCAAGAAAACATATCCTGGCAGATAGAAGAAAGTAGGAGCCTTATCAATGCGATTGAAGTGTTCCAAGACATCCCATAGGTGCTATGAAGGGCATAATTATGATGATGTAATGGACCCTCTCTAATTGTAAGGAAAAAATCATTAAAATCAAGAATCCAAAGGAATATAGGGATAAAGGAGGTTAATTGATACTCCCTAGCTTACCTTATCCTCTCCCTTACTCCCCCTCCCTCTCATCCCACGCCATCCCTCTAGAATTGAAAATCATGGAATCATCTAAAATTTAGTTCTGTTACAATTAAATATGTTCAACAAAATTTGAGAAAGAGATGGTTAAAAATATTCTTACAAGTATTATTGGCATTTGCTGAAGACATAAAACATGAGAAAGATCCTCTTCTTAAGCTTGATGGTCTTGTATTGAGCCCTTACTCTGCACCATTCCATTGGGATTTCATTTCTTCATAAGCTTCTTCATAAATGACATCTTGAGGTTTCCCAAGAGCTACACAGAAACAAATCCCATATCATTTCATATTATAAATGATTTGATAAAATATAAATAAACAAAAATAAAATGGTAGGTATGTGTTTAGTTAAGAAATTGGAGATTTAGATATGCAAGAGCAAATTTAAACAACACAAAACATTAACGAGTAATGAAAATCCCAAAAAATTACCAGCTCTTGTCCAATACC
The DNA here is from genome assembly GCA_034641835.2 of Pinus albicaulis. Lineage (NCBI taxonomy): Eukaryota > Viridiplantae > Streptophyta > Pinopsida > Pinales > Pinaceae > Pinus > Pinus albicaulis. The sequence continues at coordinate 435,657,772 of CM076581.1, read as the reverse complement.
AATATCCTTGTGTAAATATGTTACGACACTTCAACACAGTAAGGCCCGGATTCATGGTGTTTCCTGCATTCTGAAGACCAACATGGTTCCATGAAACTAGTCAATGTGATGCATGGTTGCATAAAACCTCTTCATAATAAAAAATATTTGTTTATATAGAATTTCATAGAGTCCTTAGTGGATTAAAAAGGTTCAAATATCAAAATATTCCATCTAGGAGCAAGTATCTCATTCACAGAGATCACATTCTCTGCATATATCAAAGGTTAACACCTATAACCCCATATCCACTAGTTTGGGACGTTATATGCATTTGAAATCCATCAAACCTGAGAACTCTTCATCATCCAAGGGAAGAAAAATAATATAGAAGGTGTATATAGTGGGGTAAATTTTACATCATATGTCTTTATCCTAATTTAGAAATATTTTGAATATATGCGTTATAGCCCAAAATATTATGTTCGTACGTGTTATCCAAAGTTTAGAAGGCATATTTTTTTAAATCATAGTTCATCGCACATGTATTAAGGTTGGTAAACAACAGAAATGGCTTGTCCCATGTGATTAAACCTCGAGCTTCTCCCAACCATCAGATTATTCTTCTACTAAATCAACGCTCCATAGACTTTTTCAACCCCCCTTTCCATCCTCTCTTTACCGGGCCGGGGGGGGGGGGGTCAGAAAAGTGGTTTTCCTCCTCGCCGAACCCACCTAACATTTCAACACCACAATGTTTCATATCCCCCCCACCCCTCCCCCTCATAAACCATTAACCACCTTGACCCCCCACCAAAACTACTTCTCGGCCATCCTTTCCTACCAGCTTTCCCCCGCGCCTCCCTCCATTCATCACATGAAACCTGGAATAGATTGTTACCCAATTAAATACATTCTTGGGATAATCATTAGAAATTTCAACGGACCCACGCCCCCAACGGAAACTACTATGTAACCATAAAAACCCCTTTTTCCACCATTTTAATTCCTTTTTTTTTGCATATCGCTCACTCTTCCTTCATCACAAAATCTCTGTCACTGCAATCAAACATTATACCTGATAGAGGACTAATCAAGCACAGGAAAAGACACCATTTCCATTAATTTTCAACTCACAGATAAAAGCCCCAGTAATTCACCATTACCCTCTTGTTACTATGATTAAAATTTGCAAGATGCCTCCTAAAAAGAAGAATAATGAAGACTCAATCAAATCGATGCTTCGTCCCCCTATTAATCTTTATCATATCCCTCTTACAGATAGGGATTACAAAATTACAAAGACTAAGTGCGAGTTTGACCTTTTAAAACTCTATTGTTGGATCGAAGGTAAATTCATTGACCAAACTGATGAAATTAGACTCTGGGAGTCCACTTTACCTCATTACATCATCCCTCAGACCCATCATTTCCCAAAATTCATTAGAAAATGACAGGCCTGTTACTTACCAAACCAAAGAGCCATTGTAGCCCCAAATGGAGAAATATTATTCACCATCACTTCCAAAACCATTGACAAAATGAGAAGGTCCCTCCTATTGAAGCCAGTGCACCATTATCTGTAGAAGCCTTGAATGAACTATTTCAGAAATTATATTTCTCCAAGAGAACACAAATTTTTGACATTTTACCGCTTGAGAATGCCCAATTTCCCAAGAATAATCCACCCTATGCTTCTCCCATGTTCCCTGATCAGGTCAAACACATCATTTTTGTGCTTTCACACCTTCTAGGTTATTATTCTACTGAGTGGATTGATGAACCCATTTTGGGTTTCATGTTAATTATCTCTACCAATCAAAAGTCTTAAGTTGTTTTTAATTTTAGTCAATTTTTGGCCGACAACATACATGAAAAAGTCAGGGAAGATACATGAACATACATAGAACACCTTGTAGGAAGCATAGGAGCAGCTCATGTCCACCTCTATTTCACAAACCCCTACTCCTCAAGAGAAGGCAGGGAAGATACAAAGAGAGGAAGGATCCTCTTCAGCTTCAGGGAGATCACCGAAGGATTTCAACCTCATCTACAGGAAGAGTGCTAAGAGAAGTCCTAAAAAATATTCAGCAAAAGAAACAGTGGAACAAAAAGCTCCCATAGTCATCAAAGATCCATTTTCTTCAGCACCATTAGGCACCAAATTTACAAAATCTCAAAGAGCATCATCAGTGTCACAAGGCCAACATGACATAGCCCAAACATCTCAACTCATTTAGGGAGAAAAATAGAAAAGTATTTTTGATAGATACATAGAAATTAAGCTTAAAAATGAAAGACTTAAAATCAATACATACACACAATTATGGAAACAAACTGCTAGTTCTCAAAGTAGGATTCTATAAACCTTTGATACAGAGAAGGGAAGAATGGAAATTTCATTCTTACAGGCTCAGATTGCACAACCAAAGTCAGTTTTAGACTACAAGAAGACCTCCTTTGAATTTGATGCAAAGGATATTCATCCCATCTATCATATGGAGATGCATAAGCAGACTAGAGAAATGATATTTTCCACCTTGACTAACAAGTAAATGAATGTTTCAAAATTGCAGGTATCTCTTACAAATATTCAATCTCAGCTCAAGATTTAAAAGCTCTCATCTCTAGCAAAAGACACCAGAATAAAATCATTAGAATATATTTTAATAAGATGGGATATAATCTAGAGAATGTTAAGGAAACTGAAGAATTGATAAAGAAGAAAAATGCAGATATTGCAGCCCTTAGAAAGAAATTAAAGATGCAAGTAATAGAGGACCCACAGACTAAGGAGATAGAAAAGTCATAGACCCAAAAATAAGATATGATTAAGCTTATCATGGATAATAATGCTCAAATAAAAAATATGGAGGTATAAATGGATAAGATAATCAAGGAGAAGGAAGAAAATGCACAGTTGTCCATGATTCCTTTGAATGCAGTGCCTCTCACAACAATACCAACTACAGGTGCTTATACATCAACAACATCTCCAGTACAACCTACATATGTTGCAAGAAAACTTACAAAATAAGTGGAGGATATGTCAATACAAACTGAAGAAATCAAAACACTACAAGGACATGTAAAAGCCTTATAGGAGTAGAAGAACATAACTGAAACTTCACACTTATCAAAGGCACAAAGGTCCCAAATATTGTTGGAAAGGATATTGCGAATGGAAAAATAGTCAGCCATTAGCCCAAGCCAAGGAGAACATATGGACATATATCCTCAACTCCATGAATGAGATTTGGCCTTCTATACAAATCATTTTTGAATAAAATGAATTGATACAGAAAGCTACAATAGCGGTTGCAGACATCATAAAAAAGTTGGGTGATAAACCCACTGAAGCCACTGATATTATTAGATTATTGAATTCTAAGAACAAATATGAGTTGGAGGAAGTGGGAATTGAAGACAGAACTGAAACTATACTTGAAGTGAAGAATATTTTGACCAAAAAGAACCTCATTCTACAGTTGGAAGAAAAATGTCAGGGATTAGAGATTGATGTCAACAGATTTTTTAGTAGATTTGAGACACTGAAAAAGAAGGGACTGCCCAGTTTATTTGTAATAAATGATAAATTAATCACACAGGAATACTACATCAGGAAATTGAAGGAAGTGGCCAGAGACAACTCCAAGTTTGCTAGAATAAAGGGAAACTTAACAGGAAAACCATTTCTTGAGGCATTAGGGAATGATTTTTACATAAAGCATGAGGTAAATCAATTTTTTGTATTTAAGCCTAATTTTTCCAAGTATACTGAAGCGGATGAGGTTTACAGGAGGGTGACTAAAATGTCAATTCAAGATGAAGAAATATGGAATAAATTGTGTGAGTTACTATAATAAGTGAGTAACTTTATCTTCAGTCAGAGAAACAACAAAACAAGAAAATGAATAACCAAGAAAATGGTATGCGTGGGGCCTTGGAAAGAAAATGAATAACCAAGCTAAGGCTTATGGTCTCATATTTGGTCCCATACTTGCTTAGAAAAAAAGGATTAGAATCTTAAACAATATGGGAGACTTCCTCCTTATAATAAAGAGTATGATCAACAACAAGGAGGCTAAAAAATCAATGTTGAACCAAATTTTGAAAAGAATCAGGTGTAGCAGCAAGAGGTTTGAAAGAGTAAACTTCTATCACATTTTAAGAGAGCTTAATGGAGAGGCAGATACCCAAGCAAACATATCCTGGTAGATAGAATAAAGTAGGAGCCTTATCAATGGGATTGAAGGGTTCCAGGACATCCCATAGGTGCTATGAAGGGCATAATTGTGATGATGTAATGGACCCTCTCTAATTGCAAAGAAAAAAGCATTAAAATCAAGAATCCAAAGGAATAGAGGGATAAAGGAGGCCAATTTCTCCTCCCTATCTTATCTTATCCTCTCCCTTACTCCCCCTCCTTCTCATCCCTCTCTACCCCTACCCCTCTCTCCCTCACCCCTCACCCCATCACCCCCTTACTCCCTCATTCCCTTCTCCCTCAACCCCTTCTCTTTGATGTCATTCTGCTCCACCCTCCCCTTCCTAACCATCCTCCCCCTCTCTCCCTCTCCCCTCAATCCCTCACTCCCTCACCCCTCACTTCCACGTTCCCTTCCTACCTCCTCCCTTTCTCCATCACTTCCCTTATTCCTCACCCCCTTCTCCCGGCTTACCTTATGCTTCACCCTACCCCACCGCCCCCACTTCCCCCTCTCCCCCCCACCCTCACGTCATACCATCCCTCACCATGCTCTCAATGGTTTTCATCTCCAATGAACAACAAGTGGATCAGTACTGACACAACGGTAAGATATATCCCACCGTGCGTAACCATTAATCAACTCCAGTACAGGGATGACACGATAATGAAGATAAATGGTGTTGATAAGAGGGGTGGCATGGGATGAAACATGTTTTACCCAAGCACGATGGCTTTTCACATGATCAAGTCTTGTCCAATATTGTATAATCCTCTGTGTGCGAGCTGACTTTAATTTTGGAGCACAAGATCAGATTGTTCAAGCGCGCGACCATTAATATGCAACAACTCGTGGCCGATCCAGGGAAGGTTTCAATAATGAGGATGAGAAAGGATGTGAAAAGGAATTATCAACCCGTTATTAAACACTGGTGCTATATAAAGAAAAACATACATCTCCATAGCATAGGTAAAGAAACGATTATGTTCTTGGGAGGTTGGCAGGTCATCTTGGTGAGTTGTTTGGGGTGGTGCTGTGAGAGTTGGAAGGTCGACAGTAGGTATAGAATTTTTGGCCTTATCATATCCTGTATCGAGTTTAAGGGCAAAGTGATCCTGGACTTTAGGTGTCTGTTCCTATAGTTGGTTGAGGATAACTCACAGAAGCAGAATTGGGATATAGGAAATGATGAGAAAATTTAGGGTTGGGCAGATACTCTAAAGTAGTTGGGGGAGGGAGTTGCGCACTGTGTGAATACCTATATGAAGAATCATATAAAAACTAGTGGTTAGCCTATGTTGAATTATCAGGATTCTGAGTGGTACTTGAAGACGGCAGGTTGGGACATAGATTTTGGATCTTGTTTCTGCAATCAGACTTCCGAAGCAGTGTAATTAACAGTCAATGTTAGTAAGGTTTCTAACATGCATAGGAATACAAGGCAAAGCCAGAATAAATATAAGAAATGTGAGATAGATAAGAGCATGGAGATGGAGGTGGAGGCCTGGGGAGTAAGACATAAATGCACAGGGAGGGAAACTGAATGCATCATGCCCCTGATGACTTTTTCCTCGCACAACTGCAACGACTGTGAACTCGAGCATATGGAATTATGGGACTACATGAAGGACTTGAAGAAAAGCCTGCAAATGCAACAAAAGTAATACTTGGATCGCAAAGAGAAAGAAGCTGAAAAGAATAGAAAGATCAACCAACATGAGGAATAAATCTATACTTTACAGGGACAAATTGAAGACCTGAAGATCTAGCTGAAAGGGAATCCTGCAACCTCTGAAGAGGAGCTGAGCGGCCTCATTCTGAACTGGCTTGCCAACCCTGAGGATTAATTGAATTTTAATTTCTATGTGTACATTTGCATGTGTATTTTTTATTAGCAAATACTATAGGATATACAACATAAAAACATCAGTATCAAAGCTGAATTTTGTAATTTTGGAAGTCATTTTGGCTAGCCTAGCTATCGATATATCTAGAAACCCTAATTTTGTGAAATCTTGAACATGTAATCTCCTAGTTTAGCCACGACCGGGCGTGTATTTATATAAAATAAAATTACTCTTTTTTGTTAAAAAAAACATCCAAATTGACACAAATTGTCCTACACATATCATGAGATCAATGAGGAAAATCTGAGCAAAGGTTTCTTGCTTTTTGGGAAATCCATATATCTAGTTATCACCCTCAATATATCCTCAAATATTCATTCTAGATAAGTCAGCCATGAGAGTTGTCCTCCCTACACCACTAACCCCCATAAATGTCTTAAGAACACCAAGTATGAGTGCACCTGTAATAGAGAAATTTAAGTCTATCTTTAGTCACTCCTTGTTCCCACTTTTCCTGCAGATGAACCCAAAATTAGTTAGCCAAATCCATCAAGTACAAGAATCCCAAAAATTGACTATATCTGGATCACGTAATATATTAGTCTCAAGGCTCAAATTCCATATAAGGGGCATGTCAACAATTTTTTTGACATTTCCAAAAGACATGGCTAGTGGTTGAAATGGAGAAATCATTCCCCGCTTTGGAGCAATTCATGTTGCATCCTCCAAAGCCAACTCATATTTCCTGCTAGATTAGCTGATTGGATGATCATTTTTCTGATTTTCATTTCGGCTGAATAACCATTGAAAAAAAATTATAGAATTGAAAATCATGGAATCGTCTAAAATTTAGTTCCGTTACAATTCAATATGTTCAACAAAATTTGAGAAAGAGATTGTTAACAATTTTCTTACAAGTGTTATTGGCATTTGTAGAAGACAAAAAACATGAGAAACATCCTCTTCTTAAGCTTGATGGTATTTTATTGAGCCCTTACTCTGCACCATTCCATTGGGATTTCATTTCTTCATAAGCTTCTTCAGAAATGACATCTTGAGGTTTCCCAAGAGCTACACAGAAAAAAATCCCATATCATTTCATATTAGAAATGATTTGATAAAATAGAAATAAACAAAAAGAGAATGGCAAGTATGTGTTTAGTATCCCTTCTCAATCCTTAGTATCCAAAGACCTTATTTAAACCTAATTTACTTAGCCTAATCAAATTATGACTCAAAACAAACCTAATGGTTATCTTGGATAACATGAGGTATCTAGGGTTAAGTACATTACAAAAATTCAACCCTAGGTTAATATTTTCCATATGATCCTACTTAAATAGATAAATTTATAAATTTAATATAAAGTAGAAATTACTTCAAGATCATAGCATCAATCACACAATAACTAAAAATTTAACTGGAAGAATAAAAGAGCTTTGTAGATACATAAGTAATTTCTTATCAACATCAGCTTTGCATACCTCAAGGAAACCTCTATAAGATACTAAAATAAAAATTGCATGGTCATCATAAACATCTCAAAATGATGTATATTATCTACACAAAAAAGAAAGGCAAAATTTGTACAACTGTTGTATTGCTCCATATGGACATACATATCCATATGATTGTATTGATTCTTTGTACAATTTCCTTTCAACCTATTGAAAACATGTAAGTTCATCCTTATTGTGCATTACTTTCTCTTAGTTTTTCAATGTGGGCAATACGTCTCTATCATGTCTTATCTATGTTTTTCTAAAACATGTACAATTTATTGCTTGCACTACATTTCTCAATGTACATATTGTTTATTCGTGACCTATCATGTATATGCTAAATGTAATGTTACCTTTTTGAGATATTTTCTTCTGATAGTTGTACCTCTTCAACATCCAAATCGACACATATTTTCCTACACATATTCAAGAGACTAATGAGGAAAACTTAGATTATATTTGACCAATTATTAAAATTAATTGCACCAATAAATAATAATTAAAAAAAAATTGAGTGCATTAATACCTGAAGGAGCTCCTCTTGGTTTCGAGAATAAATTATTGGTGTAGTTTAATCTTGGAGCAAACCTCCCTCCACTCAACGAAGCAAAAACAAAGTCAACATTAACCTTGTTGTTGCTCTGTTGGATCTTGGAGTTTTACTCCAAGATTTTCCAAATATTAATTTATTCTCTATTGAACAGGGTCAACCACGTGAAGGTGGAAGCTATCATGGCCCCTACCCCCCCGCCCCTCATATCACTCTCAATTCCCCAGTACCCAATCTATCTACTAGGAAATTTTTGAAAGAAATATATTAAGATACGTCATAAATAAAGAAATATATAGTAAACATTCATTCATTCATAGAGTTTAAAAAATATTTGATCTCAGTATGATTTATAATAAACTGCATGCTATACATAATCTGAAACAGGTTCATTCTAATTAAATTACAAGTACAATCAATTATTCTCCAGTTTCTTCCCATTTTTCATGTATGAAGCAAGGACATCATCCACTTCAGTTGTAAGATGTCTTGTCCCCGACCTGGTGAAACATTTATGCTGTTGTAAGGGTGGAAGTGCATCAACTGCAATAAGAATAAAATGTTAAATTATTATTTATAGTAATTATTAACACAAGTGTTTTATTAATAAAAATGTAGTATAGTGTTTGTTACCTACATCGGTAGTAGAGGGAAGCGAGATACTTTTGGGTGTTTGGCCTCATCCCGTACATGTCTAGAGTAGAACCAACAAGATTTATAATTAATACACTGTTTGCATTTAAATATTTCTAATTATAATCCATACTAAAAAAACTATAATTCACATGAAATACATCCAGAATCGAGCTGAACATCAGTTTCAATTTGCACTCCACTATCACTAGGCTCATGTCTTCCATCATTTCTTGGGACATCAACATTTACACTATCTACCTGCTTTTTACAATCAAGCACATTACTTTATGGCCAAAAATAAAAACCAATAGATTGTATACAAGTATTAATTTATAAACTCTCTTCGTTGCTTTTATTTACCTCATTCTCAGGTGGGGGATCGAAACTTGTACGTGAAGACCCCATGCTTGTACTATGTTCAACAATGGCTTGATATCCGTGCTTGTAAGCAAGCTTGAGGTCCTCCTCCATGGGAGTTTAACTAAATTGTTCGCCCTTCAATTTTGCATGACAACATGAATTTTTTTTCTTCTGCAATATTAAATTAAACTGATTAAGAATCTAAAATTTGGATGTTTTTTTTTTATATACTTACAATTTTTGCGGCCAATTTTGAGTAACCCCTAGGGCCAAGATGATGTTGGCCATGTTTTTGTATTATCGCCTTTGTGTCTTTAGATGTATCTGAGAGTGTATATTTATGGTATTGATAAGCTTAATTACATGTTGCAATATTGATGAGAAAGCATAATAATTACATTAATAAAAGTGCCTCATACCTTCCTGGTCTGGGTGGTGTCTTCCCTTCTTTTCGAAGTTTTTTCTCCTTTGCAGATTCTACGAGGGATTTCCACTCACTTTTTGAAATCCCTGGAGGGTGCTCATTCTTAGGGTTCTTTTGCAAATGAACCTAATATTGGTCTCGCAGATATTTTAAATATAGGTTTTCCTTCGCGGTAACTCCACTTTTGTTGAAGGTACCATCTCCGAACAGGCCAACCAACCTATTGATAAGTTCTTCCTTCAACTTTGAATTTTATGAATTCCACCTTATGTGAATGGTGGCCCCAAAGAGTTGCAAGGCTGCCTCATTCAAGCGCATATAAAAGGTATTATTTCCTGCAAAACGATATTATCATTACTTGAAAATAATGACACTCTATAAGTAAATTTCAATTAGATCATACTTAATATGTAAAACACTTCTTAGATACCTGGAAGCTTTTCTAATTTCATGGGCACATGGTCATCATCTGCCAAGAATGTAAATAGTAGTGTTCCCGTGCTAGTAACACAAGTAGACCCATGCTTGTTTGACTAGATGTGATGGAATCATGGTCTGCATCATGTGCACATCCTTCTGTGCATTTTTTAGTGGGTTCATATAATGGTGTGTCACCCTATTCAAGGGTTGCATTAACAGTCAATGTGTTCAGTGTGTCACTCACAAGTGGAGAAAATGTGTTGCTACCAACGTCGACCCCCATAGTCTCACCATGAGGATAAAACTCCCTCAAAAAACCCTATAAAATAAAAAGTTTTTTTATGAAGGATGAGAAAATTAAAATCATAGATAAAGAAATGGGATAATTAAGTGAGTTTCTTACCCTATGTTGACGGATTTGGGCATCATAGTTTTGATTTGGTCTCGTATATCTTCTGTCCATGGCTCAATCATAATTAAAAAATTGAGTCTCTTGTTTAATTTTATGAGAATCCTCCTGATTTTTTGAATCAGATCGATCGACATATAAATTTTTTCTTCAGTAAGCACTTCCTCAGGAGCATCTGTAGATTGGTTTGAGGCTGGTGCCTTCCCCTTGTCACCTTATTGATCAAATACATGGTATTTGGTTAGAGATTACTTAGGGATATATATTCTAAACTTCGATCATGTTTTTTTCCTCATTCGAAGAGGAAGAACAGTTAGCTCTTCTTTTTTTCCAAAAGAAAAAACAAACTATTTTATTAAAGATAGAAAAATATTTTACAAGAGTTATGCATATGCCAACATATTTAGCATTTCCTCTACCACATACATGCTTTCATAGTGGTGTAATCACTAACCACCCCTCTGACAGTAGAGAGAGATAAACAAACAAATAAAATGGAAGGTGAAAGTAATAGAAACATACAATCATCATATAGTGAATAAGTAGCACATGTGACAAGGATCCAAAAAATAGTAATGTTCATGAGGCTTACATCTGAGATAAGTCATTTTCCAACATCCAACATATAACAAAAAAGAAACTAGATATGAAGCATAAAAAAAAGGAGGTGTAATGACAGTCATGGTAATTGTATGTGTCCTCGGTCCACCTCTCGACCAACAATGGTGTGAACATAGTGTAGGGTACCCATCATTATCTGCAATCCCCTTTTTAACAGGTTTCCATCCTCTGAATTATGTTGCCATTTTGTTGTGTAAAGGGAGATTCAACAAGTTTTAAAGAAATAGAAAATTTCCTATTGTGGTAACTCGCTATGTCTCTAAGAGAATCGATGTGAGTGCTATGTGATTGTTGGACAACGAGTTGTCAGTGAAATATCTTTAAATATGCATATCATTCTATGGGACACAAGCCTAAAATTGAATCTTGATGGTTCTTGTACTCATACTCTAATTAGGTATATGATGGAATTGTAAAAATAAATTTATAGCCAACGCTTCCCCATGCTGAATATCAAGCATATCGACATTAACATTAGGAAAGAACACAGATAGAGCATGAAATTCAAAATGAAATTGATAAGTTTTAATAATATTTGATAATCCTTGGCCAATTAAGTGTATTACTTGACCTTGAGTAAACTCTAATACAGGGTGATCCACCTTCTTCATATGATTGAGTCATTAGTACGTGGTGGTTTCCATGAGAAATTTTAAATTCAATTATGTGCATTGTATCCTTGTCATTAAATGTTTTTGTAAGGGTAACATTTGCAGCTATATACCCAGATTTAATATAAGGGAAAACTTCATATATATTTTCATGTTGTAGAAATTTGAATAATAGATCACTTATTCACCGAGATTATCCTGATTACACACTATTTGAGCTTCATGCATAATACATAATCTCTTCTACCATTGATCATCAATTTGCGGAATTAAAAACAATCGCATGCGCACATTAAAACATAAACAATCACACATATAAACACAGTATGTAATGGGAAAGCTTAATGCTGAAAACCCCCAACTATCTATATATTATAATGATAGAGAACATGTAACAATCATAGTACAAACTCCTCACAAGCTCTCAGCACTATCTCCAATTGTTACACACAAAACAAGCTCAGATAATACATATCACATGCTCCAATCTGCTCCACCTGTCTGCCTGCCTCTACTGCGCAATCCAATATGGAAAAGCATGAGATCCAAGTTCGAATCCCACCAAGATGTACTGCGCAATCCTCATTGGCAATCTCTATCAATGTGTGTGCAAATCTCATGCACAAGTATAGTCACAACTGATAGTCAACCTGCTCTTTCACCTACCTCCATCACTGATCTCCACTGAAACTGTCCATGCACTGAAGTTAACTGATGTATTCTTTAGTTGATTTATGAGTTAATAATTAGTGAATTAATTAATAATTAATTCACACCACTCATCACTAGTGTATTAATCAGTTAGATCTTTCACAACTAGTTCTTCGATGGCGAACACAATATTCATATAATCTAACTCACAAAACTCAATCACTTGAGTTCCTAATGATCCCATCATGAAATAGCTCCACATAACCCTTAGGAATAGCGTAATTCCTTCTGTCGGCTCCTATGCCACATCTGTGCACTTAACTGAAGTGCTCCAAGAGAATAAGATAATGTTTATAGTCCAAATATTATTAAGAGCTAATAATATTCGACATATCTATTTTTAGACTGGCAATCTAAAAATAGATTCCGCCTAGTATGTCTAAAAATAGAAGTCCATATATTTTCTCCGACTCGACCAACCATCCACAAATAGCATCCTGCAACTCATAGACCATGATCCATATGTCTAAAAATAGACTTTGCGCCAAAAATACCCTGCGGGCCCACTTAGTGAAGGAGACTTCTTTCCACTAAGCTCCATCATCTTGTTGCATTCTCAACACATGTAAGAGAGGATCTCAACATAGGTAGGCTCCTCGCTTTTTAAGGTTTTGTAAATATGTCCTTCAGAAAAATTGTGACCATGCTAAATAAAATATTCTACCATATATACATCTAACTCGATCACACTTGATATAAACACCTTGGGAGGTGGATTGATGTAACCATCAAGTGAAAAATAAGGAAACCAACATGCATAAAATTGGTTTGGATCTACATGTTAAACATATTACTAATATCACTTTTTATCAATGAGAGTAGAATCACAAAGTTTTTCAAAATCATTTTTCATAAGTTTTACAAAATCCTGCTTCCTCTGAACTAGAGCAACCTGCTCCCTCTGAATCTGGAAACTCGACCTCATATGTGCTATGGCTACCATCTAAAGCTCTACTGAAGTCATCTGAGTATCCCATCTCTTCAAGCTGGGTCCATTCCCACCAGGTGGGTCTGCTAAGGCAGTCCTCTTTCCTCTTAAAAAATTTTGCATAACTAGCTCTATGTCCCTATCGAACTAGAGATCGACAATAATTGGTACAATTGTCCATCTCTGATCCCCAGTATGATGGATTCCTTAGCATACATAACTCCCTTTGGCCATAACTGTACTGACTCTCCTATGAACTCAATTGTATAGCCTTGATCCTCTAAGGCTGAAACATAGAGCACATTCACTCTCAGACGAGGAACATATAGAACATGATGAAAGGAAATAGTCCATCCTGATTCTAACTCAAATATAATTGAACCCTATCTTGTACCGATTTTTCCTTCAATGTGGATCCCACACATCACCAAGCATCCAGTATCTACTAAGCCGGGTGGATGAAATAAATCACACACCCTTGTCATATGGCATGTGGTACCACTTTCTAGATACCAACCATCTTTGGAAATCTCCTCTGAATCCAGGAGTGAGACATACTCTTTCTTTAAAAATGTGGATAATTTCTTGCAAGTCGTGGCTCATCCTCCACTATAGCCTCTTTCAGAACCAAGATTTTTCTCTCATGCTTGGCCTGAAATAGTGAAATAGTGAAATAGATTTTCCTTTGACATGGCCCCTATTATATCCATCTTGGATGGTGATTCTCACTATGTGCCCCAGTTTCATCCTAAATACATTGATCCAAAATATGGATAAATCCTAAAAGAATATTCTAATGAATGAGGTTCTGAAAGAGATTTTGGAAAAATCACTGTAAACTAATTAAGGTTCAAATTAGATCTATTTCAGATTGCACAAGTATTGCAGATTGCACAAGAGGATCCTCTGGTTAGGGAAAGTGTTTGTGGAGTTTTGCAACACCCATTAGGGAATATTTACATGAAAAATATTTAGTTTGGCCTCTACCCCTATTTGAACAGTAACACATAAGCATGGATTTTGTGTTGCAGTTTCCACAAAGTCAGTATAAATAAGTAATGAAACTTACCATGGCCATTGGTCGAATATAGAGTGGGACTTTCTAAAGTGACGAGTCCTTTGCTAAGTGGTTGGATGAAGCACCGTCACTTGTGGATGAAGAACTGTCATTGTCACATGTGGATGAAGAACGGTCATCGTTTGTGGTGAGTCCTCTGCTGAGTAAGTGTTTGAAATGCACTGATACTGAGTGAGTGGGATTTCAGTGGGGTATTTGTGCTGAGTGCAGGGAGAGCAGGATGACACACGCGATGAGTTAATGGGTTGAGGGGAAGGGTGTGGGGTTGGGAAGAATTCATAATGCACAAGAATTAGAAGTAGCTTTGGTTTTTTAAATTTTTTTATAGATATTTTTTTGTTTTATATTTTTATTTTTATTTTTATTTTTGGTTCTTTAATATATATAGTTATATTTATGTTTAATTTTATATATAGTTTAATTTTTTCATTCACTATTTCTTCCATTGCATTGTTTCCTCTCACCTCTAGCTCGATGAGTTTCCATATGAAGATCAAGTTAAAATAAATTTCCATAAGAATATCTTAGACAAAGTTATTTACTATTGAAGGTAAATGAAAGAGAACAAACAACCTGAAAACATATAAATATTTACCCCGTACATTTCAACATATTGATATCATTAATGTTATTCTTCATCCAACTCATCATCCATATCTGTCGTGTTCAGAATTTATGTTAAAAGGATTGGCCATGTCAGAATCATGATCATCATCATCTATATCATCATCTAGAAAATCCTCTCCCACATTTGGTTTGACCTCTTCAAGTTCTTCGTCGGACGTATTGTCAATATCATCTAGTTCTTCCATAAAATTGTCTGGATTAACATATCCTTGAACTTCTTCAACATATTCATCTGACGCATGAACCCCTTGCTCCTCTACATCATCTTCCTCTTCAATATCATCTTCTTCCGCTACATTATACTTTTCCGACCTTCCTCTTGGATCATATCTAACAGCATAGGACCATTCTGTTTTACCTGGAACCTCTGAGTAAAATACTTGTTTGCATTGGCTTGGAAGAACATAGGGCTCTAAGCCTGGCTCAACATTCCTTGTATTAACCATGGTAAATCCGTTAGCATGTTGAATAACAGTTCCATCGAGATCATGTTCATTGATTCGTAGCCTGTACCATTTGACATTGAACACAACTAATTTGAAGGATTTAAAGTCACACTAAAGTATATATACCCATAGTATCGATTTGCAGATACTTCTAGATGCCTGTCACCTCTAGATGCAACGTTCTTTACCTAAAATACTGCAGCTATCCCACTATCTAAATTTTTCCTCTTTTTGTCCAACCTTTTGATGTGAAATTTGTGGCTATTGCACCACATTGCCTTGTGACGTTTCAACTGCAATATGCAAAACACGTAAAAAAATACATTGTCATTATTTGATAGAAATATTTGTAATTGTAAATTTTGCAAATTAATGAAAAATAATGCCATATGCATCAATATAATTGTAAAAAAAAAGTATACGTGAATTATATGCTTGCATGGTAATGTACTAAACCATGTGCTAAATCAATTTCCCTCTGTGTAAGATTGGTATCTCCACTACGTTCAGCTTATTTGACCAATGTAGACACACCATACCATGATAACCTACCATTATTATCTTGTTTGCATCGTTCAATCCATACCTTCATCCAATCAACATTGTTTGCAATGCATAAATGTAATGCATCCCACTCTTGACCGACTGTATAAAATAAAACAGTTCTCGTGCGTATATATAATTATTTAACACATTATACCACTATAATATTGGATTTTGCATGAAGACTAAAAACTAAATAAGTACGATATACATAAAAACAAAAATTCAAATGTACTATAAATCTCCACTATATACTTACATCTCACTTTCCTCATTGTACCTTTCCCCGATAGGTGCTCCTCTTCAAATTTGTTCATGGAGTTGACATCCCAAATGCGATCCATTACATTTATACTTTTTCCCATTGTCGAACTATATTGACTAATATAAACCATGGTTTGATATACCATATATCCCTCTACCATAGAACTCTCATGATGTGCTCTTTGTCTGATCAAATCCTTCAAATATTTCAAGTGCCTCTCAACCATCCACATTGATCTTGTGTGTACAGGTCCACACTTTTCAATCTCCTCAACTTGGTGTATGAGGTAGTGTTATTATGCATTGAAAAGTGTCAAAGGTATACAGTTTTTCATTTCACGCATTATATGAGGAATTTGTTTCCTCCAATACTTTATATATTCTTTATCGATTTCTTTAGATGAAAACCATCTACAAATGAAAAAATCAAATCACGAGTTTCAACAGTAAGATATATAGTACATTACAAGTAAATCACATGTAGTCAAAATAAGTTAATTTACAATAAATTATTAAACAAATCACACTTTTCATATCAATCACCACTTACCTCATGTATTCTCCAAGATCATATATAATTTGTTTGACATTGTTGTCAAAGTTGTCTAGGAGAGATAGAGGTAGAACATACTGTTACAAAAAAATAATCAATGATTATTTATTCTGAAATAAGTATAAAACAAAAATACTAACAAGATGTTTCACCATTAATGTACAAATATATACACCAAAATAATTACCTTAACAAGTGTATGCCAATCATGAGTCTTTACCCTACCTAATTCACCTTTATTTGTTAAGATATTCTTTATGTTTGAAGAAACTCCAATGGGAAATTTATTTCTTTCAATAACCTCTTTAACATCCTTGCTTTGCTGCTCCGTCAATAACCATGGAAGGGCCCTTATATTTTGGTCGTCTCTATCGTTATTTGAATGAAACACACTTTGTATTGCATGATTGGCCTCCTTAATGTCATTACAAATCTTGACATTTTTTTCTTTATTTCTCCTTCCATCTAAGATTCGCCATAAGGTATCTATTGCATTCTTCCCAATGTGCATTGTATCAAACAAATTAAAAATCTCTAGGTGTTCATAGTAGGGGATCCTATTGAATTGCTAAGGATAACTTTTCATTCCTTGTGGTAGTTCCCTATTATTAATGCCTTGCCGACCTGCAAGGTGAATCATAGTTTAAGATATTATAACCACAATAACTGTCAAATAGTGCAATGAAGAAAATGCAATAAAAATATAAAATATTCCAATAATTTCATGTATAATGAAAAATATATGATTTAATCCATACCTTGAGATATTTTATTATATTTAAAATTCCATAGACCAGGTGTCATTCTCCATGGTCTTAATCCAGTATCTTCTTTCCCAATGAAAATATGTTTTTCGGTTCTTCAATACATATGGTTCTTAGAGAGGAAGTGCCTATACTCATCAAACACCTCATTTCCTAAGATTCTTGAATGACGAGATTTCAATTTAGGGCCATAAACTGGACAAGAAATTTTACCCTTTGTTTGAAGACCTACAAGAGATGGATTAATTTTGATTTCAATTATTAATTGAAGTATGTATAATGAATGGACTATTTACAAAAAAGTGCATGAAATGAACTTCATAAAACTAGTAAACACTATTAAAGTGCATGTTAATGTTATAATATACCACATTCATATCTTTGACTTGGTACTTACCTAATTTATTGAACATACGTTACATAATTCCCAAATATATGAGTAACAAAAATATAAGACATAATTATAAGACATGATTGAACATATATGAGTAAACACCAAAATATAAGACATAAGTATGAAACAAACAAGACAAATCATGATATTTTATTTTGTAGACGAATATATTTATTTTAAACAAAATAATACCTGGAACAATCATTGTCAACATTATGTGTTCCCTCTTTATTGACATCCAAGGAGGAATGTTATTGTTGATAACAAAAATGGACCACACCAAGTAAATAGATCTTAGCTCTCCAAATGGATTGACTCAGTCAGCTGCTAATGAAAGCTTAATATTACGAGGTTATTCTTTAAAGTTTGGCCATCTTTCCTCTATATTCGTAAATGCAGATCCATCTGCAAGAATTCGAAGAACACCATCTTGACTTCTTTTCGTTGCATGGTAATCCATAAATTGTGTTATGCATTTGCACCTGAACAATTTTTGCAAACGTGGAATTATGGGAATATAATGAAGAACCTTGTGGGGCACCTTTTTTGTTACTTTATCGGTTTGATATCTACTCTCATCACATTTCAGGCAATTTTCTTTTGACACATGTTCTTTATAATAGAGAATATCATCATTAGGACATGCATGAATAACTCTATACTCCATTCTAATACCTTTCATAATGGCATGTAAATCTCGATATGTGCGAGGTAAAACATTTGACAGTGGTAACAAAAATTCACCTAAAAATCTACAACATTATAAATCAGTAGTGCTGGTTAATGTAAGCAATATAGATATTGCATCCAAATAATCTCACAAATGGCGATCGACATACTAACATTGAAAACGAAGGAAAAAAATAATTTCTTTATCATGATGTACTAAATGTCACAAAATATATTACATACCTCAGGTGTTGTATCACACATGTGTTTGAAAAACCATTCACCACCTTTAAGTTGACCAGAAGCAATACAACAGAGAGAAGATATGTTCCTAAGCCTTCATAAAGAGGTTGAGTTCCCCTCTCACGTGCATGTATATCATAACCACCAACATAGGGGTCGTCATCATCATCCCTTCTTGCAACATTATTAAATGTCTCCTAGATCAATATATTTGTCCCATCTTCATCCAATGTGTTATCAACATCATTATCTTCTTCCATAGGATCATTATATTCATCCAGCTCAATATTTTCTTCATTTTCTTGAACATGTGCTTGTACTAAAACAACCTCTTCCTCATCGAGGAATTCCCTAGGAGCACCATACTAGACAATTACAAGCAATAAAATAATATTAGTCAGCTATCGCAAATATTTAAACGATAGAAATGTTTACAAATATAATATAGGAAAACAAATAGAACAAATATCTAGACAAAGACAACTTAGCTAGTTAACTAATCATGATTTGCATATGGCTCAACTTAAAACTTACATGTTCATAATAATCAAAGTAAAAATACCCTTAATGGGAATGATTCCATTGAATATATTAACAAATCAATCTAACTGCATATATTTAATGAGTTTAATAATATGAACATGTAATAGTGAAAATAAACAGAAACTTGTATAGACCCATCTAACTCTGGTTCTACAAAGTGTCGAGAGGGATCAAATCCCTTAAGGTGCAAACCCATTTTTTGAGTAAAAAAGTGAGGAGAGGTCAAAAGGAGGACAATTTCAAAACCTAGCACTTGAAAGAGGAAAAAATGTGAAATTGATCAATGTTAGAATAAGGACTTTTGGAGACTCCTAGCACTGGAAAAGGGTACAATTGCAAAATCAATGTTACTAGAAAATATCTTAATTGCAAATCCTACTGCTAGAAAGAAGTCTAATTGACAAACTCAAAATTAGAATAAAGAGAAATTAGGAAGCCTAGCACTACAAAAAGGCACATTTGGAATTCCTACCACTGGAAAAGGAAAAAAGGAGGAATCTTAGCACTATAAAACAAGGTAGATGTGAAAAAATATAGCACTAGAAAGTTTAAAAAGTGAAAAATCTAGTGTTATGAAAAGGATAATTTAAAAATATAGTGCTAGGAATGAAGAAAAGTGGAAAGCCTAGTGCTACGAGGGAGGGAAAATGAAATCCTAGCAGTAGCAACATGAACAAATGAGAAACATAGCGCACCAATGAGGAGAGGAGGTTATTTTTGGAGAGAGAGAGAGATCGCCGATGAATGCCAAAACTACCTAGCATAAATATTAATTAAAAACTACCATAAATATTAATTCCAAACTACCTAGCATAAATATTAATTTCAAACTACCTAGCATAAATATTCATGAACAAACGTAGATATTAATTGAAAATTAACTACCTAGAACTCACCATGATATTTTTTTCAATGCATATAACATAAAATGAATATTTTGGAAGATTGTCACTTGTGAAATTGACTATATATTTGAACTAAGTAATGACCAAGTCTCTTATGGCATGTATAATAAATATAAAGAACAAGTCTCTTATGGTCTAATGGATGATCATGAATAAGTACTTACTAATGGATGATATTCATCTCTACCTTCAGCATGTCCGTAAGTTCTACAATGATTTTTAGATGTTGTTATTAAAAGTCTCCTTACTTTCAAGCCCTTGAAATTTTTACACAGGAAATAACATTTTCTGTCCTCCGAAGGCCCCGATGTCGATCCCACGTCTCTTTGGCCTAGTCCTTGTGGAATGTTATCTGACATTTTTCCTCACCAAATAGCTTTCAGTGATGATTATCAATCAATATTAACCTAAAAATAGGCCTATAACATTTCAAAATCATGGGATGTAGAACAAGAACATGGAACTTGTAAATAGGTATTCATTTGTACATATATATAAATAAATTTCCCGTCGGATAATCGTTGCACAACGATAAAATTCCATTAATGTTGAAATTTGGCCAGTAAAATTCCATTAATGTCTATCGTCATCCAACTCTATGTAATTAACGTTGGATATTTGATGATCGTCAGGATTAAAAACAAAAAACAAAAAAATTACATTAAACGTCTAAGGACGGTTTCGATTTATCTGTTTGTCAGACTCTGCCATCGAATTTTAACCCAAAATGTGGTAGTGCATGGGTCCACCAGTTGCATATGTGGACGCATATTTTGATAATTGCACATGTTATGTTAGCTTATGAGCCAAGTATGTGTATGCCTCCCTCAACAAAAATATGTCATGATAAATGTATTGTAACATATGAAGCTCGTCGGTTGTCTTTGACCCTTACTTGTCACAAGCTAAAGAACTTTAGTCATCAATCATCAGCTCTAACTTTGCTCTTTAGGGGGGGGGGGATTTTTTTATAGGCCATTTTTTTTGGAAATACTGAGAGGGGGGGGGGGGGGGTGAATCTGTATTCCTTTCAATTAGAGAATTAGTTAATCTTCAATTATTATCATTGTTTGTACAATGATAGCAGCAAACAAGAGGAACACAAATGCACACAGTTTTTAAGGTGGAAACCCACTCCGGGACAAAAACCACCTAATGCTTTTCTAATAATTCTTTAATATTCAACTCCAATTGAAAATAAAGCTCCAACTTCCTAGAATCTAGAAAAGCATTCTTCTCTAGCTCCCACTATATGGACGCTCCAATGAATGAGATTCTTTCGTAGTCAACTGAACGGATGCCCCAACACCCAATGAGCTACAACTCACCCTAGCACCACCCTACCACCCTGTAGAAGAATAAAATAAGAATGGACTCTCGCACTAGGGAAAATGGTCCACTTTACAATGATATAGAATGACGTAGAAGAATAAGTCACACTAGAACATAACCCCAACTATGACACAACCACCTAATGATGATCCTAGACCACCTGACACTGCCTCTTCAACTCTTGGTAGATAGACACTAGTACAATTTGTACAATAATGTATTTACAATGACTTAGTACAATAATACCTTTACAATGATTGTATGTAGTGCTACCCACTTGAAGACTTCATATGATGAACTTCTTACTGCTTTTATGCACCTTGGTTTCTGCTCTTTTCATGCTACCCTCTTCTGCACCTTGCTTTGATTTTATATTGTAGAAAATCTAGTCCTTTGCAACCCTTGACAACACATGATCTAGATTTTTCTTGCCTTCTAGGAGCTCGATATTGAATCTAGTGTATCTTTGTTATTTCAAATCCTCAATACTAATTTTCAGTCTTGTAGTGGTCCTCTGAGTCGTCTTTCCAATGCCATAGGTCTGACCCAATTTGGATTCTTCAAGAGAGAGTTATACCCAATCTCTCACAATGCCCTAATTATGGACTGTTTCAGCAGAGCGCACTTGTACGGCGTGTCACGTGTCACTTGTACAATGCCCTAAATGTGTTTTTTGTGTAGAATCGGGTCACTTACTGGGATTTATTGTTTTGAAAGCAGGCATTTGCCTTGATCCGTCGAAGGTCGAAGCTATTGTCAATTTACCTCCTCTTTCGACTCTGCGCCAACTCCAAAGTTTGCAGGGGAAAGCAAACTTTTTACGTCGTTTCATTCCTCACTACATCAAGTTAAAAAAGGGTTTTACCAGGTTGTTAAAACAGAACGTTCCATTCTTTTGGGATGAGATCGCTAATCGATCTTTTGATGCACTCAAACACGCGTTGACCCATGCACCGTTACTGCATCCTCCCAATTACAACCAGGACTATTTTTTGTACCTCGTTGCCTCTCATTCCACCATTGGGATGGTTTTAGTTCAGGAAGATGAATTCGACAATGAACATGTGATTTATTATCTTAGTCAAAATCTGCATCCTACTGAGATCAAATACACGCATGTGGAGAAATTGGCCTTGGTAGTTGTTCAAGCTGTCCAAAGATTTCTTCACTACATCTTATTACGCAAAACCACAGTAATTTCTGACTATAACCCTATGATGTACATCTTGACCAAACAATTGCTAGGGGGAAAGTATTCCAAATGGATAGTTATCTTGCAGGAATTTGACTTGGAATTTGAAAAATCCAAGGCAAAGAAATTTTGGTTTTTGCCGAACTGATGTGTGATTTCCCATCTACTGATACTAAAACTGTGGTGGAACAGCCCATTGCAAATGAATCATTGTTTCTTATCAGTACTCTTGATCCTTGGTATGGGGATATTATTTTTTATCTCCAAACCCAATCTTTTCGGCCTGAAATCTCATGATCTTAGCAACGGAAAATACGTTTACAATCCCAACAATACAATATTATTGGTGATACACTCTATCGTCATGGAGCGGATTTTGTTTTCTGACGTTGTCTTACTCATGAAGAATATGAGAAGGTTTTAAATGACTGCCATTCTGGAGCATGTGGCGGTCGTATGTCTGGGTATGCCATAGCCCAAAATATATTGCGCGCTGGCTATTTCTGGCCGTCCTTATTTAAAGATTGTATCTATGCAGTCCAGAAATTCCACAATTGTCAGGTATTTGAACGTAAAATGCGTGCACCACCCACTCCTATTTACCCTATAATTGCTTTCAGTCCTTTTGCAAAGTGGGGTATTGACTTTATTACATGTAACCCTCACTCGGTCGGGGGGCATGCGTATATTATCCTAGCGGTAGATTATTTTACTAAGTGGGCCGAGGCGATGCCTACATTTTCAGAAGATGGCAAGACTGCTGCAAATTTCGTGTTCAATCATATAATTGCTAGATTCAGTGTTCCTCAAGCTATAATTATGGATCATGGAAGTCATTTTCAAAATATCATGATGACTGAACTGACAGATCAACTTGGCCTGTGCCACGATAGTTCTACTCCATATTACCCGTAGGCTAATGGTCTGGTTGAAGCTATCAATAAATTTTTAGTCACTATGATTAAACAAATCATTGGTATTCATTAGTTGAATTGGCATTCCATGTTATTTTCAGCACTTTGGGCATATCAGACCTCAGTAAAAACATCAACTGGTTTCACTCCCTTTCAACTGGTTTACGGTTTGGAAGCTGTGTTGCCTATTGAATGCAAAATTCTGTCATTGAAATTAGCCATAGAATTACTCCCAGCTACATATGAAGAGGAGAAGCATTTTTTGTACTTGGCTCAACTAGATGATAATTGACGAAATGTTGCATTAGAAAACGAGGCTCGTGTCAAACGAATAAAGGCTCAGTACGATAGAAATGTTACACCTCGTAATTTTTCAGAAGGAGACCTAGTTTTAGTGTATGATCAAGCCAACGATAAGCTAGGGGCTGGAAAATTTGTGCCTATGTGGCATGGTCCTTTCATTGTTAAGCGAAAGCAGGCAAAAGGGGCCGATGAGCTGATAGATTTCGACGGTGTCCCTTTAGATAAACCCAGAAATGGGCTTTATCTAAAGAGATATTATGCTTAAATTTGGTGTGGAGATTTTTAATTAGATTAGTTTCTTTACTGTTGGTGTGTTTTAGATTAGAAAAGTGTGCCTAGTTTAGAGTGTTTTCTTATCACTATTCCTGCTTATCTGAGTTTTACTCTTGATATTGCAGATGTCGACGTCTCTTCAAACCTACATTGGTTTTGTTGATGGTGCTTGTCATAGTACACGGAACATTTCTTCCGCAGCTTGGGTTATCTATTCACCCTCTGACGAGTTAGTATCCATGCATGGGGTAAACCTCGGTCAAACAACGAACAACATTGCAGAGTATAGTGCAGTGATTGAGTTATTATCTGAATCCATATTGTTTGGAATTCGGAGTTTGATTGTTAGGTTGGATTCTGAACTTTTTGTATTACAGCTTAACAGGGTTTATGCCATTAGAAATCCAGTGTTATTACGGTTATTTTTGATATTTCGTCTCTTGGAACGTGAATTTGATTACATTTAATATCAGCATATTCCAAGACATTTAAATACATTAGCAGATGCAGTTGCTTCTAGTATGATAAATAGACATTTGCAATAATCAAAACATTAAATTAAACAACATTCAATAACATGTACACAGATAGTCGGTAATAATGATATATCATAGCATAGAAGTTTGTTTCAAAATATACATCGTCTTCGATCATAGGTTGAAAAACACCTTATGATCGGCAAAAATGATAATACAAAAGGTCAAAAATGTTATGAGTCTACAAAACGATCATCCTATCCCTGATGATGATCACGATAAGAGACCACTGCTCGGGCCACCCTACACCAATCACATATCTCTGTAATCTAAGCGGAATATCATCTATATCGGTCTCTAGAATGTCTAGAGTCAAGTGCTCTAGGTGATGCTCCAAATCAGTCAATATTTCTGTTGATGGGCCCTGTGGGGCTGGTACTGCTACAGCTAGATGTCTCCTATCATAAGGATAGAGATTGGTTGGTCTTCGTGGGCCCACATATGCATTTAAACTTTTGATTATTAGTTTTGGGACGATTAAAATAAAAAAAAATTAGAACTTATAAATTGTTGAAAATGATTTTTACCTGAGTCATCCCACTATTCCCTTGCTGGAAGAGCCATCTTTCAGTCGCTGTGAGAATATATCCCGACGTATGGAAATTCCTCTATAAAAAAAAGTTGGTGTTCCAGCCAACAAAAATATGTAGAAGGAAATCGAACAACCTTGATGCCCTCAGCATGACAGGCCATCAAAGCAACCCAACGAACCATCCTAGGTTCTTGAGGTCGACCAGCATCAACAGGAATGTGCTGCGGAGCTAACATGGGAATCCTCTCTAGATCAAAGGTGACTAAAATGGATACATATCCAAAAAAATTTAGCTTTCCATTCTTTGCTCTAGTTAGTTGGCCTTTTACATTGGCCAGCACAGCTCCGTACCAGTTGAAAATGGTGTCTCGAAAACAGTCTACTGCAATGCGCATTTGAGAACCGGTAGCCACATGCAACGCTGCACTCTCACACAGTCTAGTGACAGTAAATGCAATACATTTAAGCTCAGGATGGATGATATTTTTTATGTCAATCCGTTTGTCCTTGGGGTCTGCCCGATCATCGCATAACTCTAGTCGAAGACTAGTGACAGACTGGCCACCTGGCCTAGTCCCAAACAGAGAAATTTGTTCGCCCCTTTTGGATAAACCAGTTAAAAAATAGATATCCTCCAGCTCAATTTCGAGCCGGTGGCCGCCAATAACAAAACAATGGTCCTATACATTCCATTTGTTCACTAGCCATGTCAGGAGGTCTACCTGTGCCCTCATGCCTTGCATGGCCCAGAATTTGTATAAACTGCATGCTCTCAACGCCTGCATTGTATGGAAATGATTCATTCCGGCGTCATCTACATCTTCATGCTCGCGTTCTCTCCAAACAAGCATTTTGAATGTCCTACAATGCATAAAAAAACATATTAGATCAAGTTTATTTGAAAATTTTTGGGCGGAAATTGAAAAAAATGAGTTTGAAATTTCATTGCGTGGGGTCCTCACCATATTTCCATACACAGTGTGTAGGTACGCACGAGCGCTGTAAAACAGGTGCGGACCCAGGACTTTTTTCTATGTAGAAAAAATTCAGGGTCCGCAGGGCCCGCATGTTGCACCTGCGGACCCCAGCAAGCGATTTTTTCAACCTATTTTTCCTTAAAAAATGAAATTTAAAGCCTAAAAATGAAATGTAAATGAATTAAATGCAAGATAAGGAGGACGTGGATTACCTGGAGTTGACGGTTCTCGATTTCGCGGGGTGGATTTTCCAGAATCTTCGCGAGAACTTTTTTACCCAAAAGCTCTCACTTTTCACTCTGAACTCAAACGGTAAAAATGAAGTTAGAAAACGCCTTTTTATAAGTTTTTTCGAATAAATGAATTTTTAATTTGTTTATTTTTCACTTCAAAAAGGCAATTTTTGAAAACATTTTTATTTATCTTAAACAGGTATGTGTAATGTTTCGAGTTTTTGCGCAGAAAATTGGATTTTTCAGGAAAATTGATCATTTCTCAACAAAGTGCATACTTTTATCACTTTTTTGGACTCTTTCAAAAATTTACGAAAAAGCGAAAACTTGGACTCCTCTTTAAGCTCTTTTCAGACTCTCGAAAATTGAAAAGATTGTCGAGCACTTGATTATTTGAACTCATTAAAATAAATGAATGATCGTCCTTTCAGTATAAGTTTACCCCTTTTACGGACTGAAATGGACTATTTACGAAAAAGGTATACAATGACTAATTATGGTCAACAGAGTTCTCTCCCGCATTATTTTATCCTTTTTCGGGCTCAAGAGACTAAATTTATGAAAAAGTACACCCATGGAGTCTTCTCAAGTTTTTTCTTCTGACTCCCTAAAATTGAAAAAAACTGAGTTTCTCCTATACTGGACTCGTTAAAATTTAACAGTAAAGGACTTTTTCAATTTTAAACAGGAACAAACCACTCCTTCTTAGGGTTCGAATCTTAAACTAAGTTGGACTCATCTGAAGGATGAGCTTATAAACAAGAAAATGTTATCCTCCTCAAGCTTGTCAAAAATAAAGAGGTACTTGCCAGAAATGGTGGGGGAAAAGAGAGAAAAATGAACCTGTTTGTTGTATTTTGATTATTCGAAAAGTCGTTAACCACTCTTGAACACGACACTTTTGTTCACTTGGGTTGGGAAATCCTTTGACTAATAGTTAATAAAACCATTTTGAAAGTCTTCAGTCAGTTTCTGGGTATTAGCTTTGGGTCAATTGTCACCAAACCATCTGCAGTGTCGTTATGTGTTCAAGAGGACAGTTCAAACAAACCATTCATCTGCAAAATAATTGTCATCCATTTTGACCATCCCTGAGTCAGTCCTTGCCAATATATTTCTTCAAAACTTGATCTATGATTTCATGTTGTGGGCTTGCCTACGACGGATCACTTTCTATCGATGACAGCTCATTATCTAGGAAGTTGATCTATAAATCATCAGTACCTTGGAATCTGCATGCCTTAATGGCAGGTTTCTTTCCTTCGACGACAGGTTGCATCGTTGACCTTCGATCGAATGATTTCATGACATGTTTGACTTCAGCTCATTCATTCACATTTCATGGATTGTACTGAGTACTATGAGAGCCATTGACATTACTGGTGGTTACTCTCACACTTGTTAACAGTCTACATTATTAACTGGTAATCAAGTGGTTTCTACCATGTTCGACTTCGACACATTTATTCACATGGATAGAATCGTACTGGTTCAAGAAACGGAAATCAAGACCCTAGATCTAGTTTCTACCATCCAGGCTGTGAGGAATTTTTTTATTCATTTATACAGTGAACTATTCATAAACATATGGCTGCGTCCATACTGTGTCTACACATGTCTATACTATTGATGTATTGAAAATCATTCCTGTATCAGAACAGTTTAAATCGGTTTTCTAGTTATTTTTTATCTGAGTATGGGAATGCCTACCTTAGAGATGATAAGTTTACATATATATATTTTGCATTGAATGTTTTTATAGGTTCTGACTTGGGTGGCCACAGGATTATCCTTGAAATGATAAAGTAATTCACTCTTCATATATGACAGACTTCATCTTCATCTATTCCAGACTTTGCACTTTAGGGGGAAATCTGTTGCACTGAAAATTGTCATCTTAACATTCTGCTATCTGTATGAGCTCATCATCACTCATACTTCCTCCTTTGCAAGTCTAACACATCAGTTCCTCATGTTAAGCCTTAAAAATAAGAGAAAAGTTCTCAAAAATCTCTTTAACTCTGGTATCGCACTTTTTCTTTGTCTTTCCTGTGATCCCACACCTAATGTTAATGAATCCTTCGTACCTGAATGCACTTTTTCTGTGTTAAGGGTGTGGACCCCTATAAAAGATTAAAAAGGCACAAGTAAACTCAAAAAGCTCACTTTCAGTAATTTCTAGAAGCCTCTAGAAGGAATCTTGCGGTGGCAGAACCGCTCTTTTTAGGTTCATGTATCCCTTGCCTTAAGGAGCTAACCCCTTGATGTGAGGAGCTTATCCCTTTGAAGGAGGATTCTATCCCTTCATAGTTGGAACTGAAACCTCCTCTTTTGCACTATAAAAAGAGGCATTGGGTAGCCTCAAGGGGAGTTCAAGCTTTAGAATTGTTTGAGTTAAAGTGTTGTTGGGATTTAGACTCATTTAACTGAGATTTTGTGAGGAAAGATCACATACCTCTATCTTTCTCGGTGGAAGAGTGAAAAGCTTGTCAGAGTAGAGGAGATTCCTGCTTCAGACCCTAGGAAGGCCTGTTCAACATCAAGGCTAAGGTTGTAAGGTTTTCTTTCATTCAAAGTTAATACAAATTAATTCATTTTTCTCAATAAGTTGTTAATTAACTGTTTATTTCATGGATTCCTTGATAACCATGATAGGCATAATTTATAATATTTACTATACATGTTCTATTTAATGTTTTCTTGTTTGTGATTGCAATTCTATAAAGATAACTCCTTCAAGTGACCGAAGGACAACGACTTCGAACAAGCATTGGATCTACGGTAAGACCTTAACACCTTTATAGTATTCTTTTGTAAATCACATATGTCTAGAGAAATATAGGTTTATTTGGTTGTTTGTTGCTAGATTACCTTCTAGTACTAGGGAGATCTATCTTGTCCGCAATATTGATTTATCCGGTCAACAGTTTGGTCCTTTGCAACCCTTGAAAACACATGATCTAGCTTTTTCTTGCCTTCTAGGAGCTCGATATTGAATCTAGTGTATCTCTGTTATTTCAAACCCTCAATATCTAATTTTAGGTACTGTAGTGGTCCTCTGAGTCATATTTTCAATTCCATAGGTCTGACCCAATTTGGATTCTTCAAGAGAGAGTTATACCCAATCTCTCACAATGCCCTAATTATGGACTGTTTCAACAGAGCACACTTGTACGGTGTGCCACGTGTCACTTTTTTCTTCATTTGGCTCTAAAATTGGTAGATCAAAAATTAAATACTATGCAGTATCTACCACTTTTTACGGAATTCCAATATGATACTCATAGAAAGAGTTATGATGAATTTACCAAGGTCACCTCTTTGAGATGAATTTAAGGAGCCTGCAAAAACACTGACTTCCACAGATCGTATCTCCAAAAATATTGCTCACCTTGATCTGAAATTTTTACAAAATCTTCCTTAGGATTGCGACTTCTACTCATAAAAATTTCAGCTTCTGACCCTTCATAGAAAAAAATTTAGAGCACAAATTCCACGATGACCTGTTTCAGATGGCGAAATCCCTTGCATAAGGAGGAAATGAAGATCACAAATTATATAAATGCTTAAGTTGAGAGGGGCTTAAACAAGTGAACGTGGGAGGAATATTAGGAGCTTAAAAAATATTAATTATGACTTTTCAATGACCCATGCCCCAACCCCATGGGGTTTTAGCCCACTAACTGGGGGTACAAACTTCAAACATGAATATCTCTCAAACCGTGAAGAATTACATGGCATGCCATATATCAACGGAAACATGTCGACAAGTAGAAACCATCAAAAGAATTATTGACCCAGAATATATTAATTTGGTAAGTCAAAATTCCCATGAAATATTGGGTTAGCCCCTGGTGCTGCTTGGGTTGACATCAATGACAACCGCTGATCAACAATCTCCCCCTTTGGCATTGATGGCAACACAAGTACTCCCCCTGCGATCATGACACCTCTTCCTACAACATTCTCTCCCCCTTTGAAATCAATGGAAAAGGGTAACTCCCCCTGAAACACAACCATCCCGCGGACCTGTACACACTTCCACTCCCCCTGACACACAACCGTCCTGTAGACCTATAATCTACTTCCACTCCCCCCTTTATATTATGAAAAAGGAAAATCTAATGAGAACATGGGAGAATCCCAAGCTTCTGGCGAAGATATTCCAATGCTGGCGAATATTTAATATGTGATTCTTTTGGTGCTGCTTGGAATATTGCTACTTGTCCAACTGCTTGCATAACATCTGGTTGGGAGGCTGTTACATATAGAAGACTACTAATCATAGATCTATACAACCTTTGATCCACATCCTTAGATGAGTCGTCTATGCTCAATTTGCAACCTGTTACCATTGGAGTAAGGATGGGTTTGCAATCTTCCATTTTAAATTTCTTGAGCATTTCCTTGATGTACTTGGCTTGACATATAAATATTCCTTTCTCTTGCTAAGATATTTGAAGCCCTAAGAAGTATGTCAGCTCACCAAGTAAAAACATCTCAAACATACTTTGCACCTTTGTAGCAAACTTCTTACTTAGTCGATCATCATTGCTACCAATTATTGTATCATCCTCTTTAGCTATTAGACATGTTTTAGTTTCTTCATCCAGAACATATATGTCGTTTGGAGCTCGAATTGATGTAGCCACAATTTCACCATACACGCCTTTCCTGATTTCACATTTCATGGAGTTGAATAGTATTGTGTGTCCTTGATCACACATTTGTCCAACACTGAGCAGATTGTGATTCATGTTTTCAACCAATAGGACATTCTTGGCTAGAGCATCTTTGCTTTCAAGAGTGACAGTACCTGATCCTATAACATTTGAAGATCCATCATTTCCAAAGGACACGGTTCCGTCCTTCTTCTCTTTCAAAGATACAAATTTATTTCTATCTCTAGTCATATGCGTTGAGCAATCGCTATCAACATACCACTCATATTTGTTCTTTTGAGCCTTGAAAGCGAGAGCACAATTATCATTCTTCTTCTTCTTCCTTGTTCATTCATTTTGTGGCTTCGAAGATTCTTCTGGAGGATTTTCAAGTCTGCAGTCTTTGGCTATGTGTCCAAATTTTCGACATTTGTAACATTCAATATTATTTCTTAAATGTTCAAATCTATTGATGTTTCCCTGAGCCCTGGGAGGTTCATATTTGACAAATCTCCTGGAATTGTATTTGTTCCTAGGGTACGTGCGACATTCTACAGCTTTATGACCAAATTTTCCACATGAATAATAGTAGCCATAAAAAATATGTTGGTACCTGGATGGAAATTTTTGTCGAGGAATTGTCTTCCAAGGTTGTTCTTGCTAATCTTGTCCAATGAAGTCTACATGCATGTCAAATCTCATAGGTTCATTTTATTTTGTTGTAGAAGGTCCTGCTTCTTCTTCTTTGTAACCGATGCTAGTTTTTTCGTTGTAATATCGTTGATTGTTGATGAGTTCTTCCAATGCCCTTGAGTTGTTGGCATAGTTTTGGATATTTTTTCCTTTCATCACTTCCTCACGCAGTGAGACTACTTCGGCTTCTAATTCTTCCCTTTCTTGGTTGCTTTCTTCCAACTTATTTTGAAGTGACTCTTCAATGAATTTTTGTTCTTCAACTTCAATTTTGAGACCTTGAACTTGTTCTTCAAGGGTATTGGAACGGATCTTCTCCACCTTGAGATCTTTTATAAGGTTGATTGCTTCCTCATAAAATTCTTCTATGGTCCATCCTTCTTCTTCATTGTTTTATACCTCTTGTTTATTGTGCTTCGCCATAAACAATACTCTCTCATTGGCTTCTTCTTCATTGTCATTGTCTTCATCGGATGATGAGCTATCTTCTTTAGAGAGAAAGCTCCTTTTGGATCCTTACTTGTTGAATTTCTTAAAGCCTTTCTTTCCTTTTGAGTTTCCATTACTTCTGTTTGGACATTTTGCTGCAAAATGCCCAACCTCATTACAATTGAAACATATCAATGGAATTTTACCTTTGAATTGTCCCTTACCAATTTTTAGTTTTCTTGTGAATTAAGAATATTCTTCATCTGAAAGACCTTCTTCATCGTCTCCATTTTCTTCACACTTGCAGGTGCATGTCTTTTCAATTGAAGGTTGTTTATCCTTATTGTTTTTCTTAGATGCAACGAACGCAGTTTCTAGATGCGAAGTACCCTCTTCTTAATCAAGTCTCATTTCATA
Organism: Pinus albicaulis; assembly: GCA_034641835.2. NCBI lineage: Eukaryota > Viridiplantae > Streptophyta > Pinopsida > Pinales > Pinaceae > Pinus > Pinus albicaulis. The sequence continues at coordinate 435,625,045 of CM076581.1, read as the reverse complement.
TGCTATGAGAACTCCATGTAATTCCTCTTTGCTGAGTTTGTCCAGATTTTCACTGTATTCTAAGACCGATACCTTTGGGTTGAATCTCCCTGGTAACGTTCTAAGAATATTCCGTATAATAGTCTTCTCATCAACTGGCTCTCCCAATCCTTCCAGAGTATTGGTTATTTCATCAACGTATTGGAAGTATGCAGCAATGTTGCAATCTTCTTTCATTCTGAGTTGCTCAAATTTTTCTCTATAGATTTGAAGCTTTGCTTCTTTGACATTTGAGTCACCTGCATATATATTCTCAAGCTTGTCCCATACATTTTTGGCAGTTTTACAACCCAACACCTTATGATAAGCAGATTCAATAAGTCCGTTGATAATAATATTCTTTGCTTTTGCATCATTTACCAAATTCTTCTTACCTTGTTCATCCGTAGTTGATGTAAATCCATTTTGAACAGTGTCCCATACTTCGTAACCTTGCGCCAAGAGATAGACCTCCATTATTCCTTTCCATAGTGCATAATTATTTTCATTGAATAGAGGTACACCATTCTTGGTATGCTCGATGACCTCCTTCCAGCTGTTAAACTGCTATTGAATGAACCAAGCTCTGATACCAATTGTTGGAAATACTGAGGGGGGGGGGGGTGAATCAGTATTCCTTTCAATTAGAGAATTAATTAATCTTCAATTATTATCAGTATTTGTACAATGATAGCATCAAACAAGAGGAACACAAATGCACACAGTTTTTAAGGTGGAAACTCACTCCGGGACAAAAACCACCTAATGCTTTTCTAATAATTCTTTAATATTCAACTCCAATTGAAAATAAAGCTCAAACTTCCTAGAATCTAGAGAAGCATTATTCTGCAGATCCCACTGGATGGACACTCCAACGCCTGAGATTCTTCAGTAGTCAACTGAACGGATGCCCCAACACCCAATGAGCTACAACTCATCCTAGCACCACCCTACCACCCTGTAGAAGAATAAAAGAAGAATGGGCTCATGCATTAGGGAAAATGGTCCACTTTACAATGATATAGAATGATGTAGAAGAAGAAGACACACTAGAACATAACCCCAACTATGACACAACCACCTAATGATGATCCTAGACCACCCAACACTGCCTCTTCAACTCTTGGCAGATAGACACTAGTACAATTTGTACAATAATGTATTTACAATGACTTAGTACAATGATACCTTTACAATGATTGTATGCAGTGATACCCACTTGAAGACTTCATATGATGAACTTCTTGCTATTTTTATGCACCTTGGTTGCTTCTCTTGTCATGCTAACCTCTACTGCACCTTGCTTTGCTTTGCTGTCATAGAAATTCTGGTCCTTTGCAACCCTTGACAACACATGATCTATATTTTTCTTGCCTTCTAGGAGCTCGATATTGAATCTGGTGTATCTCTGTTATTTCAGATCCTCAATATCTGATTTTTGGTCCTGTAGTATTCCTCTAATTCTTCTTTCCAATGCCATAGGTCTGACCCAATTTGGATTCTTCAAGAGAGAGTTATACCCAATCTCTCACAATGCCCTAATTATGGACTGTTTCAGCAAAGCGCACTTGTACGGCATGCCACGTGTCACTGTTTCTTCATTTGGCTCTAAAATTGATAGAGCGAAAAGTATAGACTGTGTAATATCTACCAAATTTTATGAAATTCCAATCCGATACTCAAAGAGAGAGTTATGACGAATCTACCAAGGTCACTTCTTTGAGATGAATTTCAGGAGCCTGCAAAAACCCTGACTTCCACAGATCATATATCCAAAAATATTGTGCACCCTGATCTGAAATGTTTACAGAAGATTCCTCAAGATTGTGGCTTATCCTCATAAAAATTTCAGCTTCTGAACCTTCGTAGAAAAAAATTTAGAGCGCAAATTCCATGATGACCTGTTTCAGATGGCGAAATCCCTTGCATAAGGAGGAAATGAAGATCACAATTTATATAAATTCTTAAGTTGATAGGGGCTTCAAAAAGTGAACGTGGGAGGGATATTAAGAGCTTAAAAAATATTAATTATGACTTTTCAATGACCCATGCCCCAACCCCATGGGGTTTTAGCCCACTAACTGGGGTACAAACTTCAAACGTGAATATCTCTCAAACCGTGAAGAATTACATGGCGTGCCATATATCAACAAAAACATCTCGAAAAGTAGAAACCATAAAAATAATTATTGACCCATAATATATTAATTTGGTAGGTCAAAATTCCCATGCAATATTGGGTTAGCCCCTGGTGCTGCTTGGGTTGACATCAATGACAACCGTTTATCAACAATTTTTCACATTCGATAAATGAGCCTCTTAATGGGATCAATCAACATCTTATTCCCCATTTTCATCATCTTGCACAAAGCCCTAAGCATTTTTCTTTCATCCCCAAGAGTTTAAGCCTAAATTGCATCATCTGAGCTAATTTTAGGACCAATGCTCCTTGTATGCCTACTAGGGTGCGACCACCTACAGGTTACTCCACTGTGGCCATCGTTGGTCACTAGAAAGTTGCTCGCCTTTGCACCTTCATTGGTTTTAGAAATCAGAGAGAATGATTGGGATTCCATAAGCTTAAATTTCTAGGAGTTTCCAGAAGTTGTTTCAACCTCTTACCTTGGATTAAACATTCAGATCCTATCCTACCCTACTTTGGAGTTTCCATCACTTATCCTTTGATCCTATCCCTACATCAAAGGTGGATATAAACCTTAGAATGGTAATTGGATAAGAACTCCCAACTTACCCCCCTCTCCTATATATTTACCATCTTGAATGAATGATTGGATTTTGGAGACACTCTGCCCTTATGGTACATTGATAGTGGATGCTCAAAACACATGACATGTGACAAAAACAAATTTCTTGCATATAGTGCTCTAGAAAAAGAAAAGAATGTTACATTTGGAAATGATACTCCTGCTGTCATTAAGGGAAAAGGATATTTTTTTCTAAAGGAAAAGGTGAAAGCTAATAATTTCATGTATGTGGATGGATTAAAGCATAACCTGTTAAGGATGTAAATGTGATATATTCTCATTCATAAAAAATTTAGTTTTTGTGAGGAAAAGGGAATGGAGGAAGAGGCGATGCGCTTGACTTAGCCCCTGCTGCTGGTATCCTCTGCGTTTGAGGCCGCAGGCCTTCCTTAGCCCTCTGGTTTCATTGGAGGGCTCGGTGTTCCTGGTGCAGGGTCTTCATATTCCAAGATTTTTGTGCCTCCTCTGTCCTTGCGCGACGCTTGGAGTTTGCGCGGCTCTTTTGCCCTATTGTGCGGCGCATTGATCTGCTGCGCGGTGCTTCTCAATATGATACTATCTTCGTTGCCCTCTTGGTTGCTACGTCGAAGGGTTTTGTGTTTTCATCTTTCTTGGTGCAGGGTCTTCATCCTCAAATATCTTTGTGCTTTCTCTGTCCTTGCGCGACGCTTTGAGATTGCGCGGCGCTTTGGCTACTGTGCAGTGCATTGATCTGTTGCGCCGCGATTGGAGCTTCAATCTGACTCTTTCTGCGTTTTGGCTTTTTTGAAGCTTAGGAATGTTGCGCGCTCTGCCTGCATGTTTTTCCTAGTCTCTTTCTGCTGTTTCTCTTACTCAAGGACCGTCATGAGCCCTCCGAATGCTGCTTCGGAGGAGACCATCGAACAATCTGTAGCAAATGCCTTCTCTGCTCTGGTTAAATCCTTACAGCTCCAACGACCTCGGCCTACACTTTCGAAGTTTGTTAAGAAGTTAGATGGGTTACAAGAGGTCGAGCTACCTCCTACACTTCCTCGAATGGTTGCGCTTGCTCTAGCTGATCGGGGACTCATCGGTCAATTCACTGGCTTATGACCATCTCTGAAAACAGTTCAACGCTAGATAGAAAGGAATTGGGCAAACAAAGTTAATGGTAAAATATCCATTCACTTCTACGGAAAAGGCTATTAGACCTTCCATTTTGAATCAAGAGCAGACAAGGACTTAATCTTCAGAAATGGTCCTTATTTCATGGACTCCAGATTTCGATCCCGAGATGGATGTCCCTAATGATGTCCCGGTTTGGGTCCGGCTTCCGCATCTCCCGCTCCATTGTTGGGGGGATGACTCGGTTCGTGCCATTGGCAATGCTGTCGAGAAATAAATTGATCGGAGTGAGCCCAAGGATAATATGCAGGCATGTGCGCATATATGTGTTGAATTTGACCTCATCAAGGGTCTTCCAGAGGCAATCAGGCTAAAGGTGGATGACTGGACGCACATTCAACAACTGGACTACGAACAAATTCCCTTTAAATTCAAGGTATGTCATGAATATGGCCATTTTTCCAATCGCTTCTCTAAATTAGTTAATGTTGAACCTACTCAATCTGAAGAACAATGGGAAATCGTAAAAAAAAAAAGACTGCAGCTGGCCTGAAAGAAATTCCTGAAGCTGCTCCTCCCAAAGCTGCACCTTCCAAACCTTCCCCCTCTTCTGCTCCTCCCAAGACCTCTCCCTCAGCTGCTCCTCCCTCCTCTTCTTCCCTAGGCCCTATCCCCAATCCGGGCCCACCCTCTAACCCTCCTTTGAACACCTTAAACCCCTTTGGTGCCCTCTCTCTTCCTGAAAATGATCCCCCGATTTCCCTTGAAAACGACCCCCCCATCATATTTTCCCTTTCTCAATCCTCTCCCTCCCACTCCCTTGATCCCCTCCCATCCCGATCAACCAAGAGCTCCTCGAAAGAGCATGGGTTTAATCCAAAATCTCAAAAAAAAGGACCTGGCAGAAAGACTAGCAAATAGCAAAGGGACGAAAATGCCCAAAAAGATATTTCCATGGGAACACAAAATCCCATAGAAACTTATATATTGGGTCAAAATAGAAAAGAAACAGCACAAAAGGAGAAAGGGGGATGAGCATCCCTCCGAACCCCACATACTCAATGATGAAAGTTATATCATGGAATTGTAGGGGTCTGGGGCACCCCTCAAAAATTTCTGCCCTGAAAGATCTTATAGATCATGAGAAGCCAGGAATATTAATGATTCAGGAGACAAAACAAAGAATGCAAGAGATAAAAGGAACTATAGATAAACTTAAACATTATGATGGACATATTTGTGAAGCAAGAGGAGCTTCCGGTGGAATCACCACTATCTGGAACAAAAATGTTTGGACATGCACATCCAACACTATCAGTCAATTTTGGGTTAAATTCACATTAGAAAATAAAGCAGAGCACAAACAAATAGTCATCTATAATATTTATTCACCGAACCATTTTAGAGACAAAGAGCAGTGTTGGGCCACTCTACAAGAAGACATCCAAGCTGAAAACAACAGCAATATCATCCTTGGGGGAGATCTCAACCTTATATTACATTCCAATGAGAAAATAGGAGGTATCTTTACATTTGATCCTTATAGAGCAAAGCTGGAGAACATCATGCAAGAACACGACTTAGTTGATATCATTCCAAAAAACCGGAGGTATACTTGGAATAACCGCAGATTGGGCAAAGATAACATAATGGAGTGGCTTGATAGAATTCTGATAAACACCAATCTCCTCTCTAAGTTCTCCACAGCTTATGCTGAAATTCTTCCTTATTTAGTTTCCGATCATTACCCCACCAGCATTGTCCTTGAGACTCACTGCCCCTTGGGGCCATTGCCTTTTAAATATAGCTCTCTATGGCGCAACAATCCAATTGTGGATCAGATAATTAAAGCAGCATGGCAGCATCACGTAGAAGGATCACCGGGTTTCATTTGGGAATGTAAATTGAAAAATACAAAATATGCCTTGAAGGAATAGGTGAAGCAGCATTATAAAGAACCAGAAAATACCAAAGCTGATATAAAAAACAAATTGAAATAAAATCACAGAAAAATAGAGGAGAATGGGCTCTCCCAAGAGGATAAAGCACTTGAAAGTGATTTATATTATCAGTTGTACTGTGCCAATCGAGAAGAAGAGCAGAAATGGAGATTAAAGTCAAGGCAGCTTTGGCTTCAAGGAGGAGATAAAAACTCTGCTTTCTTCCATAAGCAAGAAACTGTCAGAAAATTCAAAAATAATGTCACCATGATCAATGATGAGGAAGGCCTCCCTCAAAAAACCCAAGCAGCCATCAAACAAACAGCTTCAGCATACTACCACTCTCTCTTAACAGAAACAAAGGAAACAGAGGATTACTCCAATCTCCTACAACACATGCCCAAAGGAATCAGTGAGGAAATCAATGCAGATTTGACTAAAGAAATCACTGAAGAAGAAATACAAAGTACCATTTGGATGCTTCAGCCAGATAAAGCCACAGGTCCAGATGGCTTCCCAATCTATTTCTACAGAACTTACTGGGGAACAATTAAAAAAGACCTTGTCAAGATGCTAAGATGGACTCAACGCAATTGCAAAATAGGAGGATTTACCAATGCCACCCATCTTGCTCTCATTCCTAAAGAAAATCGACCCTTGTCCTTTTCTCATTTTCGACCCATATCGCTGTGTAATTCATCTTACAAAATTCTGACAAAAATTTTGGCTACTCATCTTAAACCTCTCCTCCCCTCTCTCATTTCTGAAAATCAAGGGGGTTTTTTGGCCACTAGACAAATCTCGGACTCCATCCTTCTTGTCCAAGAGGCTATACACTCCAGTCAAGCAAGAAATGAGAAAGGCTTCATCTTAAATCTAGACTTAGCCAATGCTTTTGACCGTGTCTGGCACTCCTTCCTATTTTCCGTTCTAGAAAAAATGGGATTTGCCACAACCTTCATCAACCTTATTAAAGCCTGCATTACTGGCCCATGGATATCCCCTCTTATTAATGGTAGACCTGGACCTTCCTTCCAATCTTCTCGAGGACTAAGACAAGGTTGTCCTCTGTCACCCTATCTATTTATTCTGATGGCTGAATCCTTCAGCAGAGCTCTGGATTTCAACCGTCGCATGGGTCTCATCACCGGAATTAAACTTGATAATGGAGTCAAGAACATCAACCATTCTCAGTTTGCTGATGATACTCTTCTAATGGGGGGAGCATCAAATATCATAGCCAGCCACTTCAAAGCTCTACTAGATCAATTCATGAGCTATTCCAGAGGTTTGATAAATTACCACAAGAGCTGTATTTATGGTTGGAACGCTTCGGCACAAATTATTCACAGAATTGCTAATATTTTTGGAGTTCCATGTAAGCTGGACTGGGAGCATTTTACTTATCTGGGCATGCCAATGAGTGCTGGCAACCTGAAAGCTGCTACCTAGGAAGTTATTATTGACAAGATGAAAAGGAAGATACAACAATGGGGCACCTCTTGGCTTAATCCAGCAGGGCGCCTCATCCTTCTTAAAGAAAATCTCTCTTCCCTGCCCTTGTATTGTTTTACGCTCATGCAAGCCCCTGCCAGTTTTCATAATAAAATGGATGCTCTCCTTCGTCAATTTATTTGGCAAGGAGGGAGAACTGAAACAAAAAAATATAACTTGGTAAGCTGGAAGCAGGTCATTCAATCGCATGAGAAAGGAGGGCTAGGAATCAAATCTCCTAAACTTCTAAACCTTGCCTTTGCTGGAAAACTTGTTTGGAGATTCATTACTGGCAAGAATGCCTGGTGGAAAACAGTTCTAGAAAAAAAATACCTCGGCTTCCCAAGGCATCAACTTTTGGACCTTGAGCTCCCTAACAGAATGTGCTCTAAAATCTAGAGGATGTGTAATAAATCCATTCCATTTCTTGAACAAAATACCTCCAAAGTTCCCAAAGGCGGCAGCCATATTAGGATTGGGGATGATAAAATAATGGGGCAATAGCCCATAAATCGATGTCCTGGAACGCAGCAGATTCTAGACTTTTTTCACAGCACAGGTATTCAAACTCTGGACCAGATCTCTCAATGGGATGCCCACACTCATATCGGGAAAGGCTGGACCTTCCCCTGCATACCGGCAGACATAGAAACCAGCCTCAACAATCTGCAAACCCATCTCCATGGTATAGCTCCTTCCAATCGCTTCGATGGTGATGATTTTCGATGGGATCCATCAGGTACTAATTATACCATAAAGGTTGCCTACCATCAGATCTGCAACAATGTTTTCCCCATGTCTATTTGGGTGCAGTGGAGATTGGTTTGGAAGGCAGAATCTCTTCCAAAAATCAAATTTTTTTCTATGGATCCTTCTAAGAGGGAAAGTTCTCACCTCTGAGAACCTTAGAAAGCGAGGAATAATTGGGCCTTCTCGCTGTCCAAACTGTCAATCTGATGAAGAGACAAGCCAACATCTTTTCATAGAATGCCCTTTTGCTATAGCTTGCTGGAAGGAAGCTTTTTAGAGCCAAGATCTCCCTTGGGAGCCTAGCACAAGCATTTTTGAAGCATTGCACATATGGAAAAAAAGTTACCCGTGGAGGAAAAAAAAACAACATTGCTCGAAGGGTTTGGAATGCCCTGCCCTGTACTCTTTTATGGAACATTTGGTTGGCAAGAAACCGTGTGATCTTCAAAGGTAAAGAAACCAGTGTCAGAAAGCTCTACAACAAATCCTGGAATCTCAATTTGGAAGCCCTATCCATGAAATGTCAAGGGCATTTGAACACGCTGGACCTCCATGTTGAAGAAAGAAATTGCATAGGGTATCTTCTAGATATAAACAATATAGTCCAAAACGGAAGCAATCCCAGTAGCAGAAACAATTCTAGGTATAGTTGGAAACTCAAGATGAAATAAGAGGAATTTGCACGATGGCTCGGGAATTGCAATACTCATTATCTCTTCTTTGATGGTGCCTCCAAATCCAACCCAAGAATGGCTGGGGCTGTAGGACTCATCTGCAATGGCAATGGTGATGTTCTAATGGATTACGAATGGGACCTGGGCACCTTATCCAATAACAGAGCAGAAGCCTTAGCTCTCTACCAAAGCCTGCTTCAGCTTCAGAAACTCGGCATCAACACAGCTGTTATCATTGGAGATTCAGCCATTGTTATTAATTTGATGATATGCAACAGAAAATCCTCCAACTTGATTCTTCAGCAAATCATAGGGCGTTGCCAAACCATTGATTAGCAGATGAAAGGGAATCTCTTTTATCATGTACTACGAACCCTCAACAAAGAAGCTGATAAAAGGGAAAACAGAGCTTGTTCACATTCTGTTGGAAACCTCCAGTGTAACGGCTCAGATTAGCTTTTATTCTTTCCATGAACAGACTTCTTCTCCTCAGTAATTCCTACCCACAGAAAATATCTGCTCTTGGCCTCCGAAAACCCATGCTCAGACCCTCTGCAAAGTCTCAAACTACAATTACTTGTCCCTTGAATAAGATGCCCACAGATATAAACTCTGCACTCTCAAAATCTCTCTCCCTCTGTGATGGTCCTTTAAACTTTGTGCACCCTCCTGTGTATGGGTTTTCCCTTGATCCATCGAGCGCACTCAGTCATCCTTTGACCACTGTCATCTTTCATTTCATCGATCCCTGTTCAAACTAGCCAGTGCACCAAGCCTATGCATGTCACAGCTCTTCTATTCTTGTTTTAATTGTGCCTCTGACTTCTACGCCCCTGTCCAGCTTATCTGCTCCCTGTCATGATGATCAGTCATGTTTGGCATAGCGCAACTTTATGAAACGGATGAAGACCTCAACGGGCGGCAATCTCATCATTCATTTAAATTTCAATTATGAAATGCAAAGTCTGTCTTTTATTACTCCAGTACGTTATAATCTATACCACTGCTCTCTTTCTCACTGTAAATCTAGCCAGATGTAAAAAAGGAATTGATAATAAAACATCGACATTTGGCTTTCCTCCTGCCAATAATTCCTTGTAACTCTGGAGCATCGCCTCTCCTTTTTTTGAATATTAATCAGCAACCGACTCTGTGAAAAAAAAAAAAGCATAACCTGTTAAGTGTAAGTCAAATGTGTGATCAAGGAACTGAAGTTGTCTTTAGTTCAAAATAATGTGTGGTACGTGATCTTGATACAGGTAAAACAATTATAAAAGGGAACAGAACTCCAAGCAACCTGTATGTATTAAATAACTGCAAAGAACAATGTTACATGAGTAAATCTTTAGAAAACTGGCTATGGCATAGAATGTTGGGGCATCTGAGCTTCTCTTAAATCAACAAATCAAGCAGACTTAAAGTTGTTCGTGATCTTCCCACTATTACACCATCTGAAAGTATCATATGCAAATCTTGCCAATTCGGTGAGCAAACTAGAGTGAAATTTAATGCCAAGGAAGGTTCATCAAGTAAGCCTCTTGAACCCATTCATACTGACATATGTGGACCTGTGAAGAAAAATTCACCACATGGTGAACAATACTATATCTTATTTATTGATTATTTCTCTAGAATGTGTTGGATTGGGTTGATTAAACACAAAGATGAAGCATTTGAGAAATTTCAGATCTTCAAAGCACTGGTTGAAAATGAATTAGATCTAAAAATCAAGTGTCTTAGATCTGATCGAGGAGGATAATATACATCAGATGAATTCCTTGAATTTTGTGAACAACATGGCATAAAAAGACAGTTTTCTGTAGCTGGCAGTCCACAACAAAATGGCATAGCAGAAAGAATGAATAGAACAATTCAACAAATGGCTAGAGCTATGCTTGATGATTCTGGAACACCTGACACATTTTGGGGAGAAGCAGCACATACAACGGTAAATATTCTTAACAAGGCACATGTTCATGTAAATAGTGATAAAACCCCATATGAACTATGGTATGGTAATCCTCCCACTGTGAAGCACTTTAGAGTTTTTGGTAGCAAATTCTTCATCAAAAATAATGATGAAAAACTTGGCAAGTTTGAACCCAGAGCAGATGAAGGAATATTTCTTGGTTACTCCTCTAGGAGTAGGGCATATAAATGTTACAATAAAAGACTTTGGAAGATTGTTGAATGTATTGATGTTGTTATTGATGAGTCTCCTACAGCTCCAAAAGAAGAAAAACAAACAACAGATGAAGATGATGATGACATATATCCTTCTACATCAAATAGGAATGATATAGACAGTGAATCCAATGAAGAACCTGAAGATGATTTATCTGAAAAAAGCTCCATCCAGATATGTTCAAAAGAATCATCCAGAATCTCAAATTTTGGGAGAAAAGGGATCAAGTGTACAAACAAGAAGGACTCTTGTGGGATCTTCTAGCTATATGGCTTTTCTATCCACTATTGAACAACAAAATGTTAATCAAGCCAGCAAAGATGAATTTTGGATTCAAGCCATGAATGAAGAGCTTGATCAAATTGAAAAGAATCACACTTGGGAATTAGTACCAAGACCTCATGACAAAAATGTCATTGGAACTAAATGGATATTCAAAAATAAGTTAAATGAGAATGGGGATGTTATAAGAAATAAAGCTAGACTTGTTTGTAAGGGGTATGCTCAACAAGAAGGTATAGACTTTGAAGAAAATTTTGCTCCTGTAGCCAGACTTGAAGCCATAAGAATGTTTCTTGCTTTTTCAAGCTTCCAACAAATCAAAGTTTATCAAATGGATGTTAAATCTGCTTTTCTCAATGGTGATCTAGAAGAAGAAGTTTATATAGAACAACCGGAAGGATTCATTTTGGGAAATGATGAAAATCTTGTTTGTAGACTTAAAAAGGCTCTATATGGTCTCAAACAAGCTCCAAGGGCATGGTATTATCATCTTGACAAATATCTTCATCAACAAGGATTTTCAAAGGGGTCTATTGATAGCAACTTATACACAAAAATTGAAAATAATAAACTATTGATTGTGGTGGTTTATGTTGATGATATCATTTTTGGGAGTAATGAAGAATCTATGAGTCAGAAATTTGCTTCTGTCATGCAGCAGGAATTTGAAATGTCCTTACTTGGGGAACTAACATTCTTTCTTGGCTTGCAAGTACATCAAACTACAGATGGTATATTCCTATCACAAGCAAAATATCTTAAGCAAATTCTGAAGAAGTATGGCATGGAAGAATGCAAACATGTAAGTACACCAATGATAACCGGATGCAATCTCAGTTCTCATGATGATTCTCCCACGGTGAATCAACCAGAATACAGATCAATGATAGGAAGTCTACTTTATCTCACTGGGACTAGACCAGACATTATGCATGTAGTTGGGATTGTTGGACGATTCCAAGCTAATCCAAAAGAGTCTCATCTTCAGGCTGTCAAAAGAATATTCAAATATCTGCAAGGAACTCAAGACTTTGGACTATGGTATCCAAAGAATGCTGATCTCACTCTTCATGCTTACACTGATGCAGATTGGGTTGGACATGTTGATGATCGAAAAATCACTAGTGGTGGTGCATTCTATATGAGGCCCCGGTTAGTATCTTGGTTCAGCAAGAAGCAAAGCTCTATTGCCTTATCTACAGCAGAATCAGAATATGTGGCTGCAGCATCATGTTGTACTCAACTTCTTTGGATGATGCAAACCTTACAAGATATTCAAATCAAATGTTCGCTTCCTATCTCCATTATGTGTGATAATACAAGTGCCATCAGTATCTCAAAGAATCCTATTATGCATTCCAAGACCAAGCACAGTCCCATCAAGTATCACTTCTTACGTGAACAAGTGCTCAAACAAAAGGTGAAGTTGGAGTATTTTCCCTCCAAAGAACAAGTTGCTGATATATTTACCAAACCTCTACCCAGGGAAGCGTTCGAATATCTCAAAAAAAATCTGGGAGTAGTCTCTGCCATGCAAAATATCAGATCTACTTAAATACAGAAGATTAAATTAGATATGCGGATTTCCTGTAGGACAACCACGTATATACGCAAGTTTATACACAGAAAACCGCGGTGCTGATGAGTATCTCTGGATGCACAAGTTAAGGGGGAGCATTGGTCATGTGGAAAGGATGCATTGATTGGCATTCTAATTATTTGTTGTAGTCTGATCTCATGCTTGAGAATTTTTGATCTTGATTGTATAAGTCATTTCGGTTATTTCATTGAATATTATGCTTGAAAATGCAGCATGATCTCAGGGGGAGCATGGTATTGTCGGTACAAAGGATCTTGATCTACCCTTTGCCCTTGATGTCAAAGGGGGAGAATGTTGCTGAATGTATTTCTGGTCAATGTTGCTGAATGTATTTCTGGTCATGGTTACCATCAAGTCCAAAGGGGGAGATTGTTGGCAATATGTTTCTTGTATCCTATTATATGATTTTCCTTGGTGGAAACTCTCTGACAAAGGATGCAGATAATGACTGTATGAAGAACTCAAAAAACCATCAGCAGTTCTATACAAGCAGAATATAAGACTGAATGTACATTAATCGAAGCTTTGGGAGAATCGATGTGAATAAGGACGTGTTAAATCATGTGTGAATAAGTTCGGTGTATTCATACATCCTGAAAAACCTCTAAAGTTGGAGGGTTTTGGTCTCTTCACAATATGTGGCTGAGTAAATCTGAGTAAAGGACTGATGGATTCGATTTCTGTATGGTGGATTCGATAGGGTCAACCTGCTTGCTGAAGAATGCAATTGAATGGAAACATGATCGTAGAGCATGTTTGCTGGAATACATATGACCTGTGTTATGACAGAGTTATGCCTTCATGGAGAAACGTAGCAATGACGAAATAAAGGCGGACGGAACCTTGAGCGAAGGAGAGGAACCACGAGTGGAATGAACATTGAAGGGGGTTTCCGGTTTTCATCGCACCGCTTTCGACGGGTAGGCGGTATTCAAGAGGTTGGGAGCAATTCCATAGAACGAGCGACACGCGTCCCTGAACGAATTTGAAAAACCACCATCACTGTACGCCATCGCGCGTTAATGTCCAACCAAGGAATCCGCGCAATATTGTTGTGCGTCGTCGATCTAGAGGGGAGTCATCGGACGGTGGCCGTATGAGGAAGGTGCACGATGGATAACCACGGTACGGTTTGAGTATGTGATTGGATCATTGATTATATATGTGGGCCTGGTTCTAAATTATATTAATTGGGACCTTTTAAACTAAGGTTTGCGGGGTTAATAAAGGATGTTGAATATGTGAAGTTGGCGAAATATGAAACATGTGATGTAATGAACGTGGGTTAATATATGCGTTGATCTCACATACACATAAACCTGGGGTCGATATATATATATATATATATATATATATATATATATGTGTGTGTGTGTGTGTGTGTGTGTGTGTGTGTGTGTGTGTGTGTGTGTGTGCCTTAGGGAATTCATAACTAAAGGAGGAATTGGATTAATATCTCAATCTCAGATTGAGATATTAAAAAGCCTTAGATTAATTAACTGCCAGACCAAGAAAATAGAACAATGGGTAGACCTCGTTGGATTATATTTTTGATCTCGTATAGGAATACCATCATCTATTGAGTGGTTTTGACTCATGGTATTAATAAAGGCAAAAACTATATAAGGAGAAGAGGATTATAGTACAACGTGTGCATGGGAAAGGGTTGTTAATGAATAAATCTCTTTAAGAGATATCTTCATGATTGAACTCTGTTTTTGATAAATCTGAATCTATGATGCACCTATGGAGTTGATGAAGGTTCAAGATCTCTAAATCTATAAATGATGAATCTCTAGGAAGATCTGCAAAGAAATAATGAAGACCTGACGCAAGTCTGATGAAGAAATTGAAGAAATTTGGTGGATCTGAGGGTTGAAGTCTTCAGCATGAAAGTGGAAGCTTTCTGCCAGTACAAGTTGGTGTTAAAATCAGGGGGTCGAAGCTCCCTTCCAGGAGAGGTTGGTAAACGAGATCAGGGGGTTGGAGCTCCTTTCCAGTAGTGACTGGAGAACGAAAGAAGGTTGTAGCCTTCTGCAGGTGGGTGCATGCATGCTGGTATAAGTCTGTGCCAACACAAAAATTGTAAGAAAATTTATTTATAATAAATATTGAAGATAGAGACGACAGCAACGGTGGTTTTCTCCTTTTTCTCCCAAAGCTGAGTTCATATGCATCTTTTGGTGTTCATGTGTGTTGCTTATGTGTAATGGCTTGTTAACATTTATTCTTTTGCACATGTACCGCACTAAACTTTTGATAAATGAATGATGCAATAATCTAAGTAAAGAATTAAATGCATAATAAGATCTACGATAAAAAAATTTCGGGTTAAACACAATAGTTCACCCCCCCCTCTCAGTATTTATTCCAACAATTGGTTTCAGAGTAGGTCCTTCTGAAAATTTTAGCCGCTAGAAGGAAGATCAATCAAGATGAGCAATCAAGATGGAATAGCATCTATCAGGCCTCCGCTCTTCAATGGAAACAATTTAATCTTCTGAAAAACAAGGATGAAATCCTATCTTCAGTCTCTGGGTGCAGATGTATGGGCTATTTTTGAAGTAGGATATCAATATCCAGCCCCAATACCAACAGATCCAACGGAAAGAAAGAATTATGAAACAAATGCAAAGGTGGTTAATGCTCTATTGGGAAGTCTAACTGAATCAGAATTTGTCAAAGTCAAGCAGTTGAATACAACAAAGGAAATATGGGACAAAATAATTCTAAGCTATGAAGGTGATGCAAAGGTAAAAAGTGCTAAAATCCAAACTCTTAGAATTCAATATGAGAACCTAAAAATGCATAATGAGGAGAGCATTGCTAATTTATTTTTACGACTTGATGATATTGTAAAATGGATGAGAAATCTGGGAGAAACAATAACCGAATCTAGTTTGGTTGAGAAATTTTTAAGATCACTAACGACAAAATTTGAGTCAAAAGTGTCTGCTCTTGAAGAAAAGTGGGATCTTCAAAATCTTACTGTGGTGCAACTTCATGGCATACTAACTACATATGAAATGAGAAGAGGAGGACCATATGAAGTCAAGGAAGCCATCTTTAGAGCTTCTACAAAAGAGAAAGAAGTACAAGAGACAGAAGGATTAGGGCATATCTCAGAAGAAGATGAGGTAAATTTTGTAAAGAAACTCCAACTTGGTACAGGACGGTTCAGAGGTAAGCTTCCTTTAAAATGTTTTGCTTCTGGAAGAGTTGGTCATTATGCTGCTAAGTGTCCTCACAAAGAAACACATGAAAAAGGAATGGAAGTAGCAAGAAGGAATAAGAATAGGTTTAGCACTAGAAAAAGTTACTATATTCATAAAGACAATGATGGGTTATCAAAGAGTGAGGAAGAACGTGAACAAGATCTTAGACTTCTCATGGCATTTGAAAAGGAGTCTAGAGAAGAAAATGATACTTTTATGGATGCTTTAGAGGACAATGATTTTCTTGATGAAATCAATCAACTCAAAATATGCTTAGAAGAAAGTAAAATATCCATGGAAACTCTGAAAAACCAGCTTCAAGAAAAGGAGAGACATAATGAGAAATTAGAATGTGAAAGAGTAAGTCTAAGGAAATAAATTGAGAAAGTAAAGACTTTGAATCTTAGATTTGCTAAAGGATCTGAAACCTTAGATGAGATTATCAAGGTACAATGTTCTCCTCTTCTAAAGACAGGTCTTGGATATATAGGAGAATCTTCTCAGGCATCAGCACCAAATTATCTAAAAGCAGCTACAGCCAGTACACAACATTCTGCCCCTCAGCAAGGGAATAAAGAATCTTTACAAATAAATCATGACCATCTCAATTCAAAGAACACTAACAGGAGTACCTTTCAAAGAAACACCAATCAACAGGTAAATTCAAGTAGAAGATTTCATGATCACAGAAATTTCTTCTTCAATGGACAATGTTTCTCATGTCACAATTTTTGTCATAAAGTTGTTCAATGTGTTGCATATAAAACCATCATGACAAGAGAAGCAAGAAAGAAAAGGATTGATATTGGAACAAGGAAGAATACATATAACAACTTTTATCCTCTTCAAAATGAATTTGAATGTGCTTATTGCAATAACTTTGGCCATGAAGAATCTGAATGCAGGAGCAAAGTCCAGCCAAAAGAGCATCTTCCTTCAAGCTCCAAAGTATGGAAAAAGAAGGAATTACAGGTTGAAAATTGTGGCATAGCTTTATTTGCAGAAGGAGAAGAAAATCAATGGTACATTGATAGTGGATGCTCAAAACACATGACAAGTGACAAAAACAAACTTCTTGCATATAGTGCTCTAGAAAAGGAAAAGAATGTCACATTTGGAAATGATACTCCTGCTGTCATTAAGGGAAAAGGATCTGTTTTTCTAAAAGAAAAGGTGAAAGCTAATAATGTCATGTATGTGGATGGATTAAAGCATAACCTGTTAAGTGTAAGTCAAATGTGTGATCAAGGAACTGAAGTTATCTTTAGTTCAAAAGAATGTGTGGTACGTGATCTTGATACAGGTAAAACAATTATAAAAGGAAACAGAACTCCAAGCAACCTGTATGTATTAAAGAACTGCAAAGAACAATGTTACATGAGTAAATCTTCAGAAAACTGGCTATGGCATAGAAGGTTGGGGCATCTGAGCTTCTCTCAAATCAAAAAATCAAGCAAACTTAAAGTTGTTCGTGATCTTCCCAATATTACACCATCTAAAAGTATCATATGCAAATATTGCCAATTCGGTAAGCAAACTAGAGTGCAATTTAATGCCAATGAAGGTTCATCAAGTAAGCCTCTTGAACTCATTTATACTGACATATGTGGACCTGTGAAGAAAAATTCACCACGTGGTGAACAATACTATATCTTATTTATTGATGATTTCTCTAGAATGTGTTGGATTGGGTTGATTTAACACAAAGATGAAGCATTTGAGAAATTTCAGATCATCAAAGCACTAGTTGAAAATGAATTAGATCTAAAAATCAAGTGTCTTAGATCTGATCGAGGAGGAGAATATACATCAGATGAATTCCTTGAATTTTGTGAACAACATGGCATAAAAAGACAGTTTTATGTAGCTGGCACTCCACAACAAAATGGCGTAGTAGAAAGAATGAATAGAACAATTCAACAAATGGTTAGAGCTATGCTTGATGATTCTGGAACACCTGACACATTTTGGGGAGAAGCAGCACATACAGCGGTAAATATTCTTAACAAGGCACATGTTCGTGTAAATGGTGAAAAAACCCCATATGAACTATGGTATGGTAATCCTCCCACTGTGAAGCACTTTAGAGTTTTTGGTAGCAAATGCTTCATCAAAAATAATGATGAAAAACTTGGCAAGTTTGAACCCAGAGCAGATGAAGGAATATTTCTTGGTTACTCCTCTAGGAGTAGGGCATATAAATGTTACAATAAAAGACTTCGGAAGATTGTTGAATGTATTGATGTTGTTATTGATGAGTCTCCTACAGCTCCAAAAGAAGAAAAGCAAACAACAGATGAAGATGATGATGACACATATCCTTCTACATCAAATAGTAATGATACAAATAGTGAACCCAGTGAAGAACCCGAAGATGATTTGTCTGAAAAGGCTCCATCCAGATATGTTCAAAAGAATCATCCATAATCTCAAATTTTGGGAGAAAAGGGATCAGGTGTACAAACAAGAAGGACTCTTGTGGGATCTTCTAGCAATCTGGCATTTCTGTCCACTATTGAACCTCACAATGTCAGTCAAGCTAGCAAAGATTAATGTTGGATTCAAGCCATGAATGAAGAGCTTGATCAAATTGAAAAGAATCACACTTGGGAATTAGTACCAAGACCTCATGACAAAAATGTCATTGGAACTAAATGGATATTCAAAAACAAGTTAAATGAGAATGGGGACGTTATAAGAAATAAAGCTAGACTTGTTTGCAAAGGGTATGCTCAACAAGAAGGTATAGAATTTGAAGAAAATTTTTCTCCTGTAGCCAGACTTGAAGCCATAAGAATGTTTCTTGCATTTTCAAGCTTCCAACAAATCAAAGTTTATCAAATGGATGTTAAATCTGCTTTTCTCAATGGTGATCTAGAAGAAGAAGTTTATATAGAACAACCAGAAGGATTCATTTTGGGAAATGATGAAAATCTTGTTTGTAGACTTAAAAAGGCTCTATATGGTCTCAAACAAGCTCCAAGGGCATGGTAATATCATCTTGAAAAATATCTTCATCAACAAGGATTTTCAAAGGGGTCTGCTGATAGCAACTTATACAGAAAAACTGAAAATTATAAACTATTGATTATGGTTGTATATGTTAATGATATCATTTTTGGTAGTAATGAAGAGTCTATGAGTCAGAAAATTGCATCTGATATGCAGCAAGAATTTGAAATGTCTTTACTTGGGGAACTAACATTCTTTCTTGGCTTGCAAGTACAACAAGCAACAGATGGCATATTCTTATCACAAGCAAAATATCTTAAGCAAATTCTGAAGAAGTATGGCATGGAAGAATGCAAACCTGTAAGTACACCAATGATAACCGGATGTAATCTTAGTTCTCATGATGATTCTCACACGGTGAATCAACTAGAATACAGATCTATGATAGGAAGTCTACTTTATCTCACTGGGACTAGACCAGACATTATGCATGTAGTTGGGATTGTGGGACGCTTCCAAGCTAATCCAAAAGAGTCTCATCTTCAGGCTATCAAAATAATATTCAAATATCTACAAGGAACTCAAGACTTTGGAATATGGTATCCAAAGAATGTTGATCTCACTCTTCATGCTTACACTGATGCAGATTGGGCTAGAAATGTTGATGATAGGAAAAGCACTAGTGGTGGTGCATTCTATATGGGGCCCCGGTTAGTATCTTGATTCAGCAAGAAGAAAAGCTCTATTGCCTTATCTACAGTAGAAGCAGAATATGTGGCTGCAGCATCATGTTGCACTCAACTTCTTTGGATGATGCAAACCTTACAAGATATTCAAATCAAATGTTCACCTCTTATCTCCATTATGTGTGATAATACAAGTGCCATCAGTATCTCAAAGAATCCTGTTATGAATTCCAAGACCAAGCACATTCCCATCAAGTATCACTTCTTACGTGAACAAGTGCTTGAACAAAAGGTAAAGTTAGAGTATGTTCCCTCCAAAGAACAAGTTGCTGATATATTTACCAAACCTCTACCAAGGGAAGCATTCGAATATCTCAGATAAAAGCTGGGAGTAGTCTCTGCCATGCAAAAGATCAGATCTACTTAAATACAGAAGATTAAATTGGATATGCGGATTTCCTGTAGGACAGCCGCGTATATATGCAAGTTTATGCACAGAAAACCACGTATGGGTATTTGCTGACAAATTTTTTCTGGGTCAGCATTCTTCAGCACAGCTGTGGTGCTGATGAGTATCTCTGGATGCATAAGTTAAGGGGGAGCATTGGTCATGTGGAAAGGATGCATTGTTGGCACTCTGATTATTTGTTGTAGACTGATCTCATGCTTAAGAATTTTTTATCTTGACTGTATAAGTCATTTCTGTTATTTCATTGATTATTATGCTTGAAAATGCAGCATGATCTCAGGGGGAGCATGGTATTGTCGGTACAAAGGTTCTTGATCTACCCTTTGCCCTTGATGTCAAACGGGGAGAATGTTGTTGAATGTATTTTTGGTCATGGTTGCTATCAAGTCCAAAGGGGGACATTATTGGAAATATGTTTCTTGTATCCTATTATATGATTGTCCTTGATGGAAACTCTCTGACAAAGGATGCAGATAATGATTGTATGAAGAACTCAGAAAACCATCAACAGTTCTATACAAGTAGAATATAAGACTGAATGTACATTAATCAAAGCTTTGGGAGAATCGATGTGAATAAGGATGTGTTAAATCATGTGTGAATAAGTTCGGTGTATTCATACATCCTGAAAAACCTCTAAAGTTTGAGGGTTCTGGTCTCTTCGCAATATGTGGATGAGTAAATCTGAGTAAAGGACTGATGGATTCGATTTCTGTATGGTGGATTCGATAGGGTCAACCTGCTTGCTGAAGAATGCAATTGAATGGACACATGATCGCAGAGCATGTTTGCTGGAATACATATGACCTGTGTTATGACGGAGTTATACCTTCATGGAGAAACGTAGCAATGACGGAATAAAGGCGGACAGAACCTTGAGCGAAGGAGAGGAACCACGAGCGGAATGAACAATGAAGGGGGTTTCTAGTTTTCATCGCAGCGCTTTCGACGGGCAAGCGATATTCAAGAGGTTGGGAGTGATTCCATAGAAAGAGTGACACGCATCCCTGAACGAATTTTCAAAACCACCATCATTTCATGTCATCGCGCGTTAATGTCCGACCAAGGAAGCCGTGCGATATTGTTGTGCGCCGTCGATCTGGAGGGGAGTCATCGGACGGTGGCCGTATGAGGAAGGTGCACGATGGATAACCACCGTACGGTGCGAGTATGTGATTGGATCATTGATTATATATGTGGGCCCAGTTCTAAATTATATTAATTGGGACCTTTTAAACTAAGGTTTGTGGGGTTAATAAAGGATGTTGAATATATGAAGTTGGCGAAATATGAAACATGTGATGTAATGAACGTGGGTTAATATATGCGTTGATCTCACATACACATAAACCTGGGGTCGATATATATATATATATATGCCTTAGGAAATTCATAACTAAAGGAGGAATTGGATTAATATCTCAATCTCAGATTGAGATATTAAAAAGCCTTAGATTAATTAACTGTCGGACCAAGAAAATAGAACAATGGGTAGACCCCGCTGGATTATCTATTTGATCTCGTCCAGGAATACCATCAGCTATTGAGTGGTTTTAATTCATGGTATTAATAAAGGCAAAAAATATATAAGGAGAAGAGGATTATAGTACAACGTGTGCATGTGAAGGGGTTGTTAATGAATAAATCTCTTTAAGAGATATCTGCATGATTGAACTTTGTTTCTGATAAATCTGAATCTATGATGTACCTATGGAGTTGATGAAGGTTCAAGATCTCTAAATCTAGAAATGATGAATCTCTAGGAAGATCTGCAAAGAAATAATGAAGACCTGACGCAAGTCTAATGAAGAAATTGAAGAAATTTGGTGGATCTGAGGGTTGAAATCTTCAGCATGAAAGTGGAAGCTTTCTGCCAGTACAAGTTGGTGTTAAAATCAGGGGGTCGAAGCTCCCTTCTAGGAGAGGTTGGTAAACGAGATCAGGGGGTTGGAGCTCCTTTCCAGTAGTGACTGGAGAACGAAAGAAGGTTGTAGCCTTCTGCAGGTGGGTGCCTGCGTGCTGGTATAAGTCTGCGCCAGCACAAAAATTGTAAGAAGTTTTCTTTATAATAAATATTGAAGACAGAGATGACAGCAGCAGTGGTTTTCTCCCAAATTGGGTTTCCACCATAAATATTGGTGTTCATGTGTGTTTCTTATGTGTAATGGCTTATTTTTTTATTACTGCACATGCTTACTGCTTACTAAACTTCTGATAAATGAATGATGCAATAATCTAAGTAAAGAATTAAATGCATAATAAGATCTCTGATAAAAAGTTTTCAGTCAGCTCTAAATACTGATTCACCCCCCCCCCTCTCAGTATTTTTCCCAACAATAGGTTAGCCACCGACTTAGGGGAGATAATTTTTTCCACAATCATAAATACCGTATAACAAGAAGCCAATGAGAAACCTCCACCAATAATTCTGAATTTGAGTATGCTTGATGATGTTGAGTAACATAATTATCGATCCATTGTATTTCCTCCCGAGTACTTAGAGAGGTCATAGAGTGGTAAGTGGAAATTTCCTCTTGGGCCTATGACTGTACATGTGACTGGCCTTGCTAGACTTAATTTCTAACTCCTCATTGGCTTTGCATTTGCTGATGTGACATAAGGACCATGGAAAAAATTAATACAATGCAGTGTGAGGACCAAAGAAACCACCAAATCAAATACTTCCTACTAAGTAGTATTCCCCCATAATCAAGAAAATAGAAAGAAATTTAAGAGTGTCTACTACCCCTAAGAAAACCACGGGCCTGAGATAAGTCAACATCCAAAACTTACACCTGGCCTAGCCAAACAGGATCCAAGAATCTCCCAAGAAATGATTTTTGGGTTGTACCAACCCAACAAGTGGACTACCTGATGAATTCCATCAACAACACTTTACAAAAGAGAAATAATTCCCGAAGGAAAGAGAAACATTGAATGCAACAAGACCCCTAATCTTACAAGACTAAAAACACCATAATTCACCAACAAAAACCCTTGAAATACATCCAAATAGAGCCAACACTAGGCATAAGCCGAAAGAAATAATGCACTAAGGCAGGAAAAAGATATTACTCAGTAAAAATAGTTCAACAGTTCCAATTCCAAACAAATCTGAGGACCAAAGCCTAAAATTTTCTTTGTGCAGTGCTTCCAGTTGTCAGATGTCCCAACCCAGTTAGCATAATATGCTTCAGTCCCTAGATTTGTGTCGTTTCCCCCGCCCCACTTAGATAGCCACCACCCTCCACCACTGGGTGTAACAGAAAATGGATACCACTATGGAATAAAACCACTACCACCTCCTCAACATGTCGCTCCAATTATGGAAACACCCAATTATCACCCCATTTCCCTTGTTGACCGACACAACATCTCAACATAATCATCCATTACAGAGGGAAAGAAAATCCCACCGGTGGTGAGGATGTAACATGCTCAGGGCACAAAATTTCGCCTCGTAGTAGAGGTGCAATGAAATAATGAACCTTAACAAGGACCACCATAACTCTAAGGGAAATAATACTTTGTGCGCTTCATGAAGGGGGGGCAGGACATGACACCCTGTAACACCCTCATCCCAAACCTACCCAAGTAATCAGCCAACCAGTGTAAACACGTGATGAAGAGTTACTATGATCTGATTCAACCTAATAGGTGGCCTTAAGGAAGTGGACTCAATGGAAACACATCACACATACCTTCCAAATTAACAACATAACTCCCAAGAGCCATCCCAACCACTCAGGTAACCAACCCTTAGGTCCCATTGAGGTTTTAGACCATCAAACTGCCGAACACTCCCATAGTATGGGCATGGGTGCATCTGGGAGGCTATAGACGCTCCCATACCATAGGCATGCATGCGTCCAAGGAATTTTTTCTTTATGCCTGTGCCATTGTCCTCTTTATTTGAGTCACTTTTTTAGGCCCAGAACCAAGCTCACTAACCAAAACTCAATGAAAAGTTCAGAAATGAATTATAATAGCGAAACACTAATATATTTGCAAAAAAAATGACAAGGCATATACTGGACCTTAGTAGCCATGGCATACATTTAGTCAAACATGTCACAAATATGAAATCTACAGGTTTAAACAACATATCCGAGCATAGGGGTCTCATAATTATTTGAGAATCACTAAGAATCATTGTTCCCTTACATCATTATTTGCATTATCATCTATTAGGTCATAGATACATTGTTTATTCATTTACAAATAAAAACATGAGGAGATTCGTACATCATCACTGTAAGAATACATGCTTATAACCAACATAATAACAACATAAATATAAAGGATACATCAACCATATAATCCACATATAAACCAATACATTTACACATAAAAATTCAAGAAATGAAATTCTTATTAATGAATGTGGGACTCATAACCAACCAAAAAGAACCAAATAAGCATGGATGCTATCATATTTCTCCACATACACCATGAGGAATTTTACTGCCTCTTAGTCTCTCAGTATTTACCGTAATCCACAATTCGATCTAGGGATCACTAGGCCCTACATTGAGACCCACTCTCCAGGCTTTACCATACATCCCATCCTAGGATTACTAGGCTTAACGAAAAGCACCCGCCTCTTGGGCTTTACCGTATATCCCATCATTCACTGGAAAGGATTCCTAGGCCCATTGAGGCACACAATACCTAGATTTACCACAACCCATAGTCTAGTTTATGGGTCACCAGGCCAGTGGCTTTACTATAATCCACATTCCGGTTCAGTGATAAATAAACCATGTTTTTTCCTTTTAGAGATTCATCTCACTCGGATTCGAATCCATCCGGAAATCTAGCTCAACCAAACATGAGAACCCATCACCTCAAGGCTATCCGGAAATGGCAAGGCTAGGCTAAAAACATTGTCACACCTAGAAAAACCCATGCCATGAAAAAAAATAACCACATGCGATACCATGCATGCCAAATCTAGCAAGGAAATAACACATGCAAATCAATACCTACAAAGAATCATGTTGTAGCTTCTTGATCCTACTCTTCTTTTCTTTCTCCTTCCTTTCTCTTGCCTTCTTTTCCTTTCCTGATCCAATGCCAAAGTGCTCTAAGAAAAATCTAGGTGTCTAAGAGTGATAGAGAGAGAGAGAGAATAATGAGAGAGCTCCAAAACTGAACTGACAAAATCTACCAAATGATCCTCATAAGCCTTTTTATCAATTAGGCCTCTATTTTCTTCATTTTCCATCATTTTCCATCATTTTCCTCCTCACATGCAACATGTGACCTTTCACTTTCCTCTTCTCCTAATTTCCATTATTTTCATAAATAATTTTCCAAAAATTCCATTTTTCCTTTCTAAAGCCTTTTCCATTTCCTTTTCCAATTTCCTTAGCCATAATAACTGAAATGAACACCCACTAGGATGTTTTTTCCCAACATTCAACTTGGAATAAGTGTCCCATCAACCATGATTATTATTTTTCCTTTATTAACTTTTATTACATGGAATTTTCACCAGGGATGTTATAGATCCCTCCCCCTTTGGGGACACTACCCTTAGTGTTAAACCACACATATATCTCAGAAAAAACACTGAAAATAAAACATACTACCCATGAAGCTTTGTAACATATCTCAATGCAATAATTACAATGATCACCCTACTGAAAAGAAAAATAACTTTACGACATAACAACATGACAACTATAATGACATGACACCCATACTGCTTATTGGAGCTTTATAACATATCTCATGGAGGTATTTAAATCCATATACATATGTACATATATCAAAACCTCATACCCAAAACATACACCAAAACATATACCAAACATCATACCAAAGCTTCTTTGCCTCAACTAGAAAATAATGAAGGATACATAGCCCGCATCTAATCTGCCATCTCCCATGTAGCTTTATTGGGCCCAAAGTGCTTCCATTTCACTTTAACTTGCTCGATTGCTCGGTTCTAGAGCATGAGAACTGTTCTCTACAAGATACACTAGGGTTCCAACTATAATTCTCCATCTGGCTCCACCTACAATAAAAACCATTCAATAACATGATCAACATATTTAACATACTTCTCAATCAATGATATATGGAAAAAATCATGGAATTTCACTGTCAGAGGTAGTGCAAGTCGATAAGCTACTGGACCAATCCTTTCAATAATCTTAAAAGGTCCACAAAATCGTGGTGCCATCTTGGCACATGATCCAATTCACAAGGATCTCTTCTTGGGCTTGATGCGTAAGTACACCTATTCTCCAACCTGAAACTCCTTAAAAAACCAGTTTTGATCTGCATAGCTCTTATACCTATCCTATGCTTATTTTAGATTCTTCTTGATTATCTGCATTTCCTATTTCATTTCTACTAACATGTCTAGTCTAATCAATACCCTATTCACCATATCACTCCAACTGATGGGAGTACAACTCCGCCCATACAATGCGTCAAACAAACTCATCTTCAAGGATTCCCGGTACCCATTGTTGGAGGTGAACTCTACCAGTGGACAATATTCTTCCCACTTCTGATGCTGATGCATTACATACATCCTCAACATGTCCTCCAAGATCCTGTTGAGCCTTTTCATTTTTCCATATGTCTACGGATGATAAGCTGTGTTGAAGGCCAACTCTGTGCCTAGACCTGCAAATAACTCCTTCCAAAACTTGGAAGTGAATTTTTCATCCCTGTCTAACACAATATTCCTTGGAACACCATTCAATCTGACCACATATATGATGAACACTTATGCTACATTGCTAGTTGAGAATTTAGACTTCACTGGAATGAAGTGCGCAACCTTTTTCAGCCTTTCCACAATAACCAAGACGGAATCATGCTATCTAGATGTCCTTGGAAACCCTGTGATGAAATTCATGGAAATGACCTCCATTTCCACTCTGAAATCACAATCGAGGGTATCAGTCTACCTGAATGCCTACACTTTTCCTTTACTTGATTAAAATATAAACATCTAGCCACAAACTCTACCACATCCCTATTTAGATTCGACCAATAATAGAACCTCTTCGCTACCGTCAATGTCTTCTGATAGCCTGGGTGATTTGAATATGGTTTCACATGAAACTCCCTTAAGATCACCTTCTTGAGCTCACTGCTGTCTAGAACATATATCCTGCCTATAAACCTGACCAATCCATCTGTCATGAGATGATAGTCCACATCTTGTACACCTGCACCTGTACCTGTACCACTACCTATACATGTATCACTACCTGTACATATACCTGTACCCTTATGCAACCTGTGCTCAATCTCAATATACCAGTCACCCTTCAAACCTTCCTGCATGATCATATACTGTAAATAAGTCCCATACGAGCTCATTGTTCCTCTGTGATTTACTTGTATCCTCCTGCTAAGAGCATATGTGACCCTGTTCTGCTTCCACTTAATGTACCTGATATCAAAGTCAAACTCACCAGTCGTGGCCAACAATATAGCTTTCCTGGCATTCAAATTCAGTTGGTCAAACAAGTATCTCAACCCACTGTGATCACTCATCAGTACAAACCTCCTGCCAAGAAGATAGTGCCTCCACATCTTCAATTCTCACTGCACTACAACAAAATAGGAATTTTGCGCCAGATTTTAGTGCATTTTTTTTCCAATTGGGATGAGTAGCCTGGCACTAAATCTGGTGTTATTGTACATTTTTTAAAGCATCATTTTTTGCGCCAGATTTTGCATCATTTTTTACGCCAGATTTTGCATCCTTTTTTGCATCAAATTTTACACTAGGATTTGCATCTAGTTTCACGACAGGTTTTACTTCTTGTTTTGTGCCATTTGAATTTTTTTGTCATTTTTTGCTTCCATTTTTGTGCCACCATTTGTTTCTATTTTTGCACCATCATTTGCATATAGTTTCACACCATTTTTTGCATCTGATTTAGTGCCTTTTTTTCATCGAGTTTTTGCTTCTAATTTTGTACCCATTTTTGCATCTATTTTTGCACCAGTTTTTGTGCCTCTTTTTGCACCATTTTTTTGCATCCAATTTTGCACCATATGTTGAATCTAATTTAGTGCCAAATTTTGCATCCATTTTGTGCCAATTTTCACATCTTGTTTTGCACCATTTTTTCATTCACTTTTGCATTTAATTTGTCACCCTTTTTTGCATCCTATTTTTCATCATTTGTTGCATCGTTTTTAACACCATTCTTGCATCCAATTTTTCATCCTTTTGAGTGTCCAAATTTTCACCTATGTTGAGCCATGTCTTGTGTCCACCCTTGCATCCCACTTTATGTCTAATGTTACATTCAATTTTGAGCCATTTTTTACGTCCACTTTTGCATTTATTTTTGCACCTCATTTTGCATCCAACATTGCATCTAAATTTGCATCCAAATTCGAGCCATTTTTATGCCCATTTTTGCACCATTTTTTGTGTCTTCTTCTATGTCCAATTTCACACCATTTTTTTATGTCCATTTTTGCAAGCTTTTTGGCATCTAATTTTGCATCCTTTTTGGCATCCAAATTTACATCATTTTTTCTTCCTCATTTTGTGTCCACATTTGGATCTCATTTTGTGACTAGGTTGAGATTGAATTTGCGTTTATTTATGCATCATTTTTGGCATCCTATATGTTATCCTTGGTTTAACCCTTTTTTAAGCTCCATTTTGCATCTTGTTTTGTGTCTTTTCTTACATCCTTTTTTTCTTCTTTTTTTGCGCCCAATTTTGCATCACAATTTTACACCATTCTTTGAATCCTCATTTGGCATCTAAATTTTCATCATTTTTTGCTTCTTTTTAGCACCCAACTTGGCATCCCATTTTGCATCCAATTTTAGGTATAGTTTTCTTTCCTTTTTTACTTCTAGTTTGGTGTCCATTTTTGTGTCCTTGTTTGCTCCCAATTTGGTATCCTTTTGTATGCCCTATTTTGTTCCCTTATTTGTGTCTAGTGTTTCACCCTTTTTTACTTCTAGTTTAAAACCATTTTTGTTTCCTTGTTTGCATTTTATTTTGATGCCTAATTTAACACCCAATTTTACACAGTTTTGCATCCATGGTTACATCCACATTTACATCCGCATTTGGCTTCTTGTTTAAAGTGTACTTTTATTTCCATTTATGACGCCCTTTATGGGTTCATTTTACTAATTTCAATGACATGGTGAAATATATTACAGTTTCTAAATATCATTAAAGAATATATCACAATTCAAATTGATAACTAGTATTTGTAAAGAAATTTAAGGGAAATTGACAACATCCATCCAAAAAATAGCAGTATCATCATATATAATAATTCTCCATAAAAAAATCATGGGAAATTTTAAATATACATATATGACTACCAAATCAACACCTATCGTAGATATTATTCCAAGGTAAATTCACAACATCCATCCAAAAATAGAAATATCATCATACACAATGATTCTCCATAAAAAATCATTGACAATTTTCAACACAGATATAAAGTAACAAGATAATACTAAAAATATAATCATCATCTTTAATCAAATCACCTAAAATTTGTAGAAATTTAATACAAAATATGTATTTCCTGGATTCTCTTTATCTAAAAATTATATGCCACTATTAAATACAGAATCGCTTCTACAAAATCTTTGCGGAATTTGAACAACAATCTCCAATCACAATATCATGAAGAAATATCAATCACACATAACACAGATAATTTACCGAGAAAGAATAAAGCTAAAAACCCCACTATCTTCTATTATGTATTATATCATGGATCATGAAACAATTACATGCAAAGCTCCAATCCAAGAGCTCTCAGTACAATAGCTAACTGTCTCACACTGTCATACAAAAATTGGCAAGTTCCTTAGCCAATTTACTGTCTCTAGACAGCCTGCCTCCACTGCGCAATCCCAGATGATATAAATCCCTAAATGAATGGAATCTTGCTTGCCTTGACTACACAATCCTCATGGGAAAATCCAATGTGTGTGTGGTTGCATGTGTGCAACTAATAATGTCACAACTGATACTCAATCTGTCTCTTTCACCTACTTCTCAACTAGGTCTCCACTGGATATGGCATGCATGTAGTTAATAGTAGTAAATATTCAGTTGCATAGGCCACTGATTTTGAATTAATTAAAAATTAATTCACTTGATCTCTCACTAGTGTATCTTCAGTTACAACTAGCACAACTGAGTTTAACTCACTTAACTGAGTTAAACTACTTTACAACTTTCATAACTACACTTCAAATCACATAACTTTAATCACTTAATAATAACCAAGTCTACCGTGCTGTCTCATCATTCAACCACTCATCCTCGAAATTATAGCTAACCATTTTTCACTTCAAATAACTATTTCCAAGTGTCAATATAACAGATTATAGCGTATTTTCCAACCATTGACATGATAAAATACATTTCCATATGTACGATAAACAGACACAAATTTATAAATAGAACTTTGTACATATATATAAATAGACCCTATCTATAAATAGAATCAAGTATTCACAGACAGACCACCTAAACAGCTCTCATTAGCCCTATTGTAGGCACACTACCATATCCTTGTTGAATCTCAACACTCCCTCTCAACAAGAAAGGGATTATCCTTCACCCTGATCCTGTCTCTATGGTATTCGAATTTTCTCCTGGTGAGCACCTTCATCAGAATATCTGCATTCTGATCTTCCATAGGAATGTACTGAAGAAACATGATCTTCCTCTACACACAATATTTGATATGATGATACCGAATATCAATATGCTTAGATCTATCATGAAACACATGATTAATTGAGAGTTTAATGCAACTCTGATTATCACAATGAATCACTCTCAGATTTAAATGAGAACCAAACAAACCAACCAAGATCTTTCTCATCCAAATAGTGTCACATGCAGCTTGAATCGCTGCCATGTATTCCGCTTCCGCTGAATTGATGCCGCGGATCTCTGCTTCCTACTGTACCAAGAAAAAACTGTAGATCCAATGCTAAATATCCCTCCTAATGTGCTCTTTTTATCCAATGGGCTACCTACCCAATCTGCATCCGTGAAGACATGAAACTTCACCTCATCCCTCTGCCTGTACCATAAACCATACTCATATGTGCCCCTCAAGTATCTTAGGACATGCTTGCCCTCCTTCCAAAAGATCTTGGTAGGCTTAACCATCACTTGACCCATCTAGTTAATCACATAGCAAATTTCCGGTCTTTTGTTCACTAGATACATTAGTGAACCCACTAACTGTCGATAGACAGTAGCATCCACTACCTCTCCAAAAGTAGCATCATCTTTCCTCCAGTTTCCTCGAAGAGGAGTATCCATGGGTTTTCATCCCTCCATGTGAAACTTACCCAGTATCTCCCTTGCATACTTTCCTTGAGACACAAAAATTTCACCATCGCGCTTCCATATTTCCAATCCAAGGAAATAATGAAGGAGGCCCATATCCTTCATCTTGAACTCCTTTACAAGGTCCTCCTTGCATGAGTGTATCAACTTCTCATCACCAATTAATATTAAATCATCAACATAAAGAAAAATGATTAAAATCTTACCCTCCACCACAATTTGGTATAGGTTTTCATCCACTTTACTTTTGGTGAAGCCTAGTCCAGTGAAATAGCTATCTATCAGAGTGTACCAAGCACGGGGTGCTTACTTCAGCCCATACAATGCTCTTTTGAGTCGGTACACAAGCAACTCGCCGCTGAAGATCTCAAATCCTTCAGGTTTCTCTATGTACACCTCTTCCTTAATGATCCCATTGAGAAACACATTCTTCACAGCCATTTGATGAATACGCCAGCCCATCAGTGTTGAGAGAGCAAGGATGGTCCTTATGGAAGAATACCTTGCAACAGGTGCAAAGGTTTCTTCATAATATATGCCCTCGATCTGTGAGAAGCCCCTGGCCACAAATCTGTCCTTTTATTTCTCAACACTCCCATCAAAAGCTTTCTTTACCTTGTAGATCCATATCGAACCTACCATTGATTTATCAACCGGCCTTCGAACAATTTCCCAAGCACAGTTTTTGACAATGGAGTCATACTCCTCCACCATTGCATCTACCCATGTGGTCTCCTGCACTGCTTCCTGAAAGGAATATGGCTCAGTCACAATACATTTTCTCATGAGAGCCATGTATCCATTAAATTGGTCAGGAGACTGTCTTTGTCTGCACTGTGAAGTAGGGGCTCCTACATTTTGTGCAACATCAAGTCTCAACCTATTAACTTCTGTAGTATGCCTTCTGCCAGTTTTGATGGTTGGCTCTGCGTGAGTGGACTCCTCCACTACATGAACATCCTCCTGTGGCTGATCCACATATAGAGACTCATCTTTGGGAATCAACAGTTCCTCCTCTGCATGCAAGTCTATCTCCCTCTCAAGAGACAACCGCATGGATTTCCCCTCATCGAATTTTATATCCCGTCGCACCACAGTCATTCGACTGTTTGGAAAATACACATGATAATTATGGGGTGTTTCTGTGTACCCCACATATATCCCAACTTCAACAGTTGGATCCAGCTTCTTCTTGGTGTCCTTGGTCACATGCACATAAACAAATGAGCGATAAATCTTAAAGTGTGAAATATCTGGTTTCTTACCAGTGAAAGCTTCTTCAGGTGTACTCATGCCAAGTACTCTATGAGGAGAATGATTTTGCATGTAAACCACAGTGTTGCATGCTTCCACCCACAAATTCATTAGTAGGCCCTGATCATGCAACATCGCTAGTGCTGCACCCACGATCATTCTGTTCTTCCTCTCCGCAACCCCATTTTGTTGTGGGTCATGAGGTGCTATGTGTTCTCTTCGAATTCCTTCTTTGATGCATAAGTTCTTGAATTCGTTAGAGATGTATTCTCCACCACTATCGCTCCTTGGAGCCTTCACTTACTTCCCTAACTCTTTCTCCACCAATTCCTTAAACTCACAGAACTTTGAGAATGTTTGATCCTTCTTATGCATGAATAAGATCCAACATTTACGAGAAAATTCATCAACAAAAATAACATAGTAATTATGTTTTGTTGTTGAAGCAACCAAGAATGGTCCACACACGTCTGTGTGCACTCTCTCAAGGATCCCCGAAGCATGGTTCTCCTTTTCATGAAAGGTGTACTTTACATACTTCCCCATGGTGCAACCCTTGCACTGATCTAACTGAGCAAGTGTTCCCATTGGAAGTCCAGGAGATATTTGTTGCATGACTTTCAAGGCTCCATGATGAAGATGGCTCAATCGTATGTGCCTTAATTCGCCCTCATCCCGGCTCACCACTTTTTCTGCCTTGCCCATCATGGCAACGCAGCCATCTACCTCCAGCTTTTAGAGATTCTTAACTCGAATCCTTATACTCTTGGCTTGACCAGTGGTTTTATGTCATAGGAAAGCTTTTCCATCGCTGAAAACAACGTCATAGACTCTGTCCTCCAGCATTGCGAATGAGACCAATTTTTTCTTCAAACCTAGAACATGCATAACATCTTTCAATTGAAATGGTTTACCTGGATCCCTTTGAAAGGTAATGGTACCAATGCCGGTTGCACTGTATCGTCCATCATCTCCCATCTCTATATTCATTTGGATATATTTCTCCTCCAAGTCACTGAAAATATCCTTATCTCCGATCATGTGGAAGGAAGCGCCACTATCCAAATACCACACTAATCCCAATGCACTTGACACCATGCATGCAATCAAGGAGAAGTCAAGTTCAAATTGCGAGGCAAGGACCTCACCAGCTGTAGCTCCAGCAACCTTCTTGTTCTTCTTCTTTTGCAAACAGTTAGTAGCAAGATGCCCATGTTCGTGACAGTGAAAACACTTCACCTTGGACATATCCATCTTCTTGCCTTTAGACTCAGATTTAGAATGGAATTTCTTCCCCTTCCCCTTCTTCGCCTTGGAATCCAAAGCACAATCCTCTTCATCATCATGATTTTATGAAGAGCCATCTCTAGTGTTCCGCCTAAACTCCTCCTACACTAGATCCGACCACAGTCGTTCCCAATCCGGCAATATTTCCCATCCGTTAACAGAGTCTTCATAACTGTGCCAACTCTTAGGAAGTCCTAAGAGAGCCAAGCTCACCAAATCATCATCAGCAACAGTTATTCCCACACTCCCCAGTTCATTTCGACATTCGACAAGCTTCGTGAGATACTTTGGAATGTTGTCACCCTTTTCCATCTTGATTTTCCTGAGTTTATCTTTGAGTGCCAATTTCCTATGGTCATTGCTGCTTTTGAAAAGATCTTTCGAAGTCTTCCACATATCATATGGTGTGGCTTTCCCATGAAGGCTTTATAAAATGTGGTCTCGTACTCCTTCCAACTGAATCCTCCTCGCCTTTGCCATTTTATCTTGCCATGCATCAAGTAATGCAACATCTATCAAAGTAGGCTTAGGAACATCATTGTCAATGAATTCCTTCAAGCACCACCTCCATCATGTCCTTCCAATAAATGCATTTTGAGCTGCCCTTGAGTGCATACTCTAACCTCAAGCCATTGAAATCCATTTCAACGTTAAATCAATTGTAGCACCAAGAAATTCTTTCTGCAAATTCGAATCCTTTCCACCAACAAACTCAGCTCCTACTTCACAATTGCAATTTTCTATGTCCTGATACCATGTATAAATTTAATACAAAATATGTGTTGTCTGAATACTCCTGATTTAACAGTTACATGCCACTATTAAATACAAAATCACTTCTACAAAATATTTTCGGAATTTGAACAACAATCGCCAATCACAATATCATGAAGAAAGATCAATCACATATAACACAGATACTTTATCGGGAAAGAATAAAGCTAAAAACCCCACTATATTCTATTGTGTATTATATAATGGATCATGAAAAAATTACATACAAATCTCCAATCCAAGAGCTCTCAGTACAATAGCTAATTGTCTCACTTTCATACAAAAATTGGCAAGTTCCTTAGCCAATTTACTGTCTCCAGACAGCCTGCCTCCACTGCGCAATCCCAGCTGATATAAATCCCTGAATGAATGGAATTATGCTTGCCTTGACTGTGCAATCCTCATGGGCACATCCAATGTGTGTGTGGTTGTATGTATGCAACCGATAATGTCACAACTGATAGTCACTCTATCCCTTTCACCTACATCTCAACTAGGTCTACACTAGATCTGACATGCATGTAGTTAACAGTAGTAAATATTTTGTTGCATGTGAGGCCACTGATTTTGAATTAATTAATAATTAATTCACTTTATCTTTCACTAGTGTATCTTCAGTTACAACTAGCACAACTAATTTTAACTCACTTAACTAAGTTAAACTACTTTACAACTTTCATAACTACACTTCCAACTCTGTTACAACTTTGAATCACTTAGTTACAACTAATTCCACTTGCATGTCCCACCAACCAACCACTCAACTCGAAATTCCTATAGCTAACTGATTTTCCACTTCAATTGACTATTTCCAAGTGCTCATTGAGAATCGATTATAGTTTATTGTCCAACTAATATTAAGGGATAATAATAGCCGACATGCATCTATAAATACACATGCAACCTATAAATATAACTTGCACATACATCTATAAATAGACCTCATCTATAAATAGAATTTGCTCATGCATCTATAAATAGACATCCACCTAAAAATAGCCCGAGGCTCCATCATAGTGTAGGTGCATAATTTTCACTAGGATCTTCTTGTTGAATATCAACAAAATTAAAATGTGTGATTACCAAATCAAAATATTTCATGAAAATCGTTTTTCTAAGGTAAATTCACAACATCCATCCAAAGATAGTAATATCATCATACATAATAATTCTCCATCAAAATAATGTTGATAATTTTCAATATATACATAAAGTAAAAAGATAATAATGATAATATCATCATCATCTTTAAAATGAAAATGTTTCATAGATATCATTATTCTAAATTAAATTCACAACATCCATCTAAAAATAGAAATCTCATCATACACAACAATTTTTCATAAAAAAAATGTTGAAAATTTTCAACATATTATAAGGTAACAAGATAGTACTGATATTATCATCATATTTATTCAAATAAACTAAAAGCCAAATGTATGATTTCCATATTAAGACATCCCAACTAAATATAAAAAACAATGCATGAACAGCTAGCACCACCAAGATCATAGGCAAATCCATCCTCATGATCATGATCCTGACCATCTTGATCAGTCTCTTCCACGTCATCATCACCAATGCCATCACCATCCTCATTATCATCATCCCCTATATCTGATGTATGCTCAACATAGTCTGGATCATCATCTCCACGATCATTACCTATAGCACTCTAGAAAAGAAAATCAATATTTCATGTTAGTATTAAATCCATATCACAATGCACTTTTTGTTATAATGCTAGCCATAAAATGACATAGGATATAATAACATCTAATACTACTAAAAAATAAAACGAAAATATGGTTTTAAATATATTGGAGATCTAGTTAATATTACACTTGTAATTTACATTAAGTAATAGAAGCAGTTTTTAATGCATGTGAAGTAGGAACCCAATTGTTCTTCATATTCTATTGTGAATGTTTCTTATGGTGTCCATGCGCCATTGTTAAATTAAGATTTGCTAGAACCTTTAGTTCAAATTACAATTGTAATTCGAATTAGCAATAGAATAAATTTGAACAAAAAAAAGTGTCACATGAAAAAGTAAATTGTTTTTAATGAAAAACAAATCACACACAATATGAATGTCACATGAAATATTGAATTGCTTTTAATGCATGTACTTTTCACTATGATATTATGGATCCTAATGTTCGTTCAAGAACAAATGCTAACAAATAATTACTTCATTATATCCATTGTCACACTACACTAGTACAAAAATACTTTTAGGGGGGTGGTTTAGCATTAGGGGCGATATTTTTAAGAAA
Organism: Pinus albicaulis; assembly: GCA_034641835.2. Lineage (NCBI taxonomy): Eukaryota > Viridiplantae > Streptophyta > Pinopsida > Pinales > Pinaceae > Pinus > Pinus albicaulis. The sequence continues at coordinate 435,587,994 of CM076581.1, read as the reverse complement.
TACAAACTACCCCCAAAAGTGGCAAATTCACCTTTTGGATGAAACTTCAAACCACCCCCAAAAAACCACTTTTGTGGGCAGTTTGGAAACCCCCTTGAAAAGTGTCTTTTGGGAGCAGTTTTTAAACCCCCCCTCCCCTGCTCGAAAAAAAAAAAGGTATCACCACTAAAATTCAAACCTTTTAGGGATGGTTTTTGAAGAGATATGAACCCCCCTTGTAGGAAATTTTGGGGCCATTATAATCCCCCCTCGTAGCACCTTTTGGGGGTGTTAGGAGCCCCTTTTGAAGCAACTTATGAGGGGGGTTTATAACCCCCTTGTAGCAACATTTGAGGGCATTAGGAGCCCCCCTCATAGCAACTTACAAAGGTGGTTTAGAACCCCCCTCATACCAACTTTTTAGGGCTTTAGGAGCCCCCCTTTTACTATATTTTTTGGGCATTAAGAGCCTTCATTGGAGAAACTTATGAGGGGGGTTTAAAACCCCCCTTGTAGCAACTTTTGGGGGAATTTATATCTCCCCTCGTATATGATAGTAAAATAAATAAAAAAGATATACAAAGAGGTTCAAGATGTTATGAATGGTTACCAAGAATGAAGCTTTTGAGAAATATGGAGATATAGGTTTATCATTAGAGTACTTCTACATGTAATAGATAAATATACTCTTGTGAAAGCCAATGAAAACCATTATATTAATCATCTATTGCAACATGCTAAATATGATTACATGTATTGTTGTTGAAAATTCAACTAGGTAAGGCCCGACATACCTAAGTAATCAATAACTTTGGTTGGCTTACTGCTACTATAGGACCATTTTCAACATTGTCAAGAAACTCTTTTCCTTCTTTCTTTGCAAGATTATTCCAGAGACTCACTACCACTATCTTTTTGCTGTAATTGAATTCAAATATCCCATAAATAAAACTAAATTTTATTATTAGGGGACTTTGTTAGGTCCCTATATTACTAGTTTAGTCCCTTATTGTTATTAGTGTAGCCCCCTTCTTGTTATTGTTGTACCCATGTAACCCCAATATTGTTATTATTGTGCCCTTACATTATTATTGTTAGGTCGGCTAGGATTATATCGTGGCCCCATGGACTCCTATATATAGAAGGATGTTTTGGTCATTTGTATCATCCAAGAATTGTTCATTTATACCGCATCGAGGTTTCTCCTTGAGGTTGATTTCTGTTGCTGATCTTTATTTTATTTTTGGAGCGGTTTCAACAATCGCATCGCAGCTTTTGATTCTAGGGTTTCGCTGCTCCAAATAGGTCATCGTGGAATTTTGGCTATAACTTTTTTCTACGAAAGTTCAAAAGATGAATTTTTTACAAAGTGAAGCCGAAATCCCAAGGAACGTCGTGGAAAAATTTTAGATCTTGGTTCGCAAAATTTTCGGAGATATGATCTATGCAAGTTAGGGATTTTTGCAGGCTCCTGAATTTAACCTAAATAGGTCATCGTAGAATTTTCGCTATAACTTGTTTTCTATGAGGGTTCAGAAGCTGAAATTTTTACAGAGCGAAGCAGAAATCCTGAGGAATGTTGTGGAAAAATTTTAGAGCTTGTTTCACAACATTTTTGGAGATATGGTATGTGGAAGTTAGGGATTTTTCAAGCTCTCGAATTTCATCTCAAAGAGGTGACCGTGGGAAAATCGCCATCACTCTCTCTCTAAGCATTGGATTGGAATTATGTAGAAAGTGACCGCAAATACACAGACTATAGTTTCCTCCGTATCAATTTCAGAGCCGAAGGAGGAAACAGTGGCACATGGCACACCGTACAAGGTTTATCTACTGAACCAGTCCATAATTAGGTCATTGTGGGATATTGGGCATAACTTTGTCTTGAAGAATCCAAATTAGGTGAGACCTATGGAAATTTAAAGAAGCTTCAAAGGGCTTCTACATGGAAAAATTTCAGATATTGAAGATCCTAAATAATAGATATAATTCAGTTTCAATATCAAGCTCCTAAAAATCAATAAAAAGGTGTGTATTTTTTTTTAATTGCGTAAGTCTTGTGTGAAAAATCAGTTTGAATTGATTCCAAGGGAATATTGTAGAATAGATATCAGTATTCGGTTATAAATTGCCCCCTAAAAATGATTCAACACCCATTAAGCCTTTATAAGGCTCTACTATGACTCATGAAGATGAATAATTGCAACATAACATATCAAAATTACAAGAGAAACTACACCAAATTTCGTTCTCGCAAAGAGAAACAAAAAATGAAATGGAAGTTTTGAAGAAAGACATGGAAGCTAATATGGATGGTTTGAAGAAAGGCGTGGAAGCTAAGATGGATGGCATGGAAGCTGGAATGGAAGCTAAGATGGATGACATGAAAGACAACATGGAAAACATGAAGAATGATCTAAATGCACACATGTAAGGTTTGACAAAGTTGATACAAGAAATGTTTCCTAATGCCGAAAAGATAGTAGAGGAAACTAATGATGAGAAAAAAATAAATGTTAATCGTGATTTCATAAACTCTAATGTTGGATGGAAGAACCACCATATTCCAAATATGGATATGGGGAAGTTTGATGGCAAGGATCCCGTAACATGGGTAATACAGATGGAGCAATATTTTGATCTCAATAATGTGCAAAACACACAAAAGGTACGCATTGCAACTTTAAATTTAGAATAAAATACATTTGTATGGTATAGATGGCTTTGATCCCGTAAAAAAATTGTCACTTGGTCAATTTTTAAATAGGGAAATGATAGCACATTATGAGGATAGAAAAAGCAACACCTTCTTTAGCCAATTGATAAATCTCAAACAAAAGGGTTTAGTGGTGGAGCACATTGAGGACTTCCAAAAATTGAATATAAGGGTAACTGTTATTCCAGAGGAACACAAGATTGATGTCTTCATAGGGACTTTAAAGGATAACATCCAACATGAAGTTCGCATTTGGGAACTTATCTTACCTGAAAAGGTATTCAAAGTCGTGGGTAAGAAAAATTGAATGTAAAATTACATGCATGTTTAAAGCCTTAACACTCCTAACATAAAAGTACAGATGGAAGTGTTGTTACTCCTAGACTTCCACAACCTACAAGGTTGACACCACAAAAATTGGAAGAAAAAAGAGCAAAAGGGATTGGCTACAGTTGTGATAGCAAATACACTAAAGGTCATAAGTGTGCTGAGAAGAAATTATTTTACATAGATTGTGAAGAGGAAGAAGAAAATGAACAAGAATCTTCAAAAGAAGAGGATACAGACCAGGAACCAACCCTTGAAGAGGAAGAAATGAGTCTGACCATATCGTGTAATGGATTGGCAGGAATTACCACTCCTCGAAATCTCAAGACAGAAGGACATATCAAGAATAAAAAGGTAATAGTGTTGATTGATTCGGGTAGTACCCATAATTTTATTCATTGTAAGGTAGCCAAGGAATTGAATTATTTCCTATACCCAACACCATAATGCCAAGTGATGGTTTCAAATGGAGGAACTATAAATTGCTCTAGAAAATGCCATAATATCAAGTTGACCATGGGGGAATATGTATTGAATATTCCAATGCTTTCCATTCCAATGGGAGGTGCTGATGTTGTACTAGGAGTACAATGGTTACAATATTTGGGGATGGTAGTTTTTCATTTTCAAGAAATTTTCTTGAAATTTTTTTTAGAAGGAAAGGAAGTCGAATTACGGGGTATCGCAAGGAAGTCTGGAAAGATAATAAGCTCTAATGTCATGAAAAATTTTTGAAGAAAGAACAACGAGGCATAATTGCACAATTATGCTCACTAGAAGTTCCAACATTAAAATCATCTATTTCTGCATATCTCCAAAAATTCTTGGACAATCATTCCAAGGTGTTTGAAACTCCCAAAGGACTCCCACCTATTCTTGATCATGATCATGCTATTCATTTTATTCCAGGAACTGTTCCTCCAAACATCAGGCCTTATAGATATCCTTATGTCCAAAAGAGAAAAATTGAATGTATGATTGCAGAAATGTTAGAGGTTGGTACAATTCAACCTAGTCAAAGTTCTTTCTCTGCTCCAGTAGTATTGGTTCACAATAAGGATGGATCATGGCGCATGTGTCCGGATTATAGGGAGCTCAATAAGCTCATCATTAAAGATAAATTTCTCATTCCTATAATTGATGAATTATTGGATGAATTACATGGAGCAAATTATTTTACCAAGTTGGATCTTCATTCAGGATATCATCAAATTAGAATAAAGACTGAAGATATTCCAAAAAAAACATTTCGAACTCATGAGTGTCATTATGAATTTTTGGTCATGCCTTTTGGCCTTACCAATGCACCTTCTACATTTCACGGGTTGATGTATTCCATTTTCAAACCCTTCCTTAGAAAAATTTTTCTAGTATTTTTTGATGATATACTAATCTACAACAGGTCTTGGAAGGATCATGTTCAACATGTTGACAGGGTGCTCAAACTATTGCAGGAGAAACAATTATATGCAAAAACATCCAAATGTTTCTTTCGAGTACAAGAGGTGGAATATCTAGGTCATACTGTATCTCACGAGGGTGTTAAGGTAGACCCTAAAAAAATTAAATCCATTAAGGAATGTAAATTCCCCACAACCATAAAGCAATTGCGAGGATTTATTGGGTTAACATGGTATTATCGCAAGTTTTTCAAGAATTATGGGAGAATAGAAACACCTCTAACAACATTATTGAAGAAAGATGAATTTTCATGGACTCCTAAAGCAACTAAGGCCTTTGAACATCTTTAAGAGGCAATGTGCCTAGCACTGGTCTTAGCTACGCTAGACTTCCTTCTTGAATTAAAACAACACCAATTCCATTTCATGAGGCATCGCATTCCATAATAAAGGTTTTTTTGAAGAAATTCGTCCAATCAAAGGAAAGTATTTACAGAAAGCTATTTATGAGAAGGAAATGTTAGCAATACTGCATGTACTAAAGAAATGGTGAACTTACCTATGTTAGGTCCCTATATTACTAGTTTAGTCCCTTATTGTTATTAGTGTAGCCCCCTTATTGTTATTGTTGTACCCCTGTAACCCCAATATTGTTATTATTGTGCCCTTACATTATTATTGTTAGGTTAGCTAGGATTATATTGTGGCCCCATGGAATCCTTTATATAGAAGGAGGTTTTGGTCATTTGTATCATCCAAGAATTGTTCATTTATGTAATGTATTGGAGGTTGCCCCCTCAAAGAGGCTATTTTCTAACGCGTTGATCTCTCTTTTCTTCTATTTTTGGAGCTGGTTTCATAATAGAATTTAGTGCAATGCTAACATCAGGTTAATTTTTAAGAAATATGACTTTTACTATTTATAGCATAATATGGGGTAAAACAAATACACAACTAATAATGAATTTTTTAGCTATGGCATGTAATATTCATGACTTATCTTGGTCATTATTTTAATTCTAATAAAAAACACATGATTAACAAACACTTTATATTTAAACTCTTATAATTCTTAACAAGCATAATCATTAGAGAAAATAGTAGTAAACATCACCTTTCATTTGTAATTTTAATATCACACTTGGGGATTTATTCATTGTTGCTCTTCCACCCAATGCTTAGAACTAAGATACACTGAAAAAATCCAATGACATCTGCAGAAAAATTCACCAGACAATTCAAACATGTGATGGAAGATAGAGATGAAAATGAAATGTTGAGTCACAAAATAATATATATATATTATTTAAGCCAAACGATGCTCACCAACAAGATACCTTGAATTGGCATATGGATCAAGCTCATCAACATTGAGAAATTTGTGCTTATATTATAGAATATGGGTCCCTTCCTCAATTTCTTATTCAACTAATTATAAATTTGCATGCAAGGTCATTTCATAATCATTTGCTATTGTCTTGAATTGTTTGTTTGCCACTCTAAGGGCTCTTTTTGAGATATAATAGATCTTTCCCAATTCAAACTTATTCCAAAAATTTTATGCAACTTCCTTAAACATAGTTCCCTAAATTTGAGTGCCGTGCATCATAGGATAAAATCAATAAGGTGGAAACCGAAAGGAATATCCTTGCCCATATTCAACCTTTATTATGCTAGCACATATATTAAATTTGGAATGGTTAAATATTTGAAGATTGTGAATCAAAATTGAAGATAACGAGAATTCAACAACCTTACATATATTAAATTTGGAATGGTTATATATTTGAATATTTTGAATCAAAATTGAAGATAACTAGCATTCAACATCCTTACATCTTCGTTGGTAAGCTCCATTGAAGACATTTCCTTTATCCCTAGCATTATAGAATGTCCACAAAGGCCCCTTGTTGGTGACTTAGACCTTAATAGTATAGTTCCCTTGATAGGGATTGAGAGAAGCTAAAGGGTAAACTCTGCATGACATTCCTAGTCATGCAACACTGCAAGTATATGAAAAATTGGCATAAATCTATGTTCCCCTTTATTAATACTTTTAAATGTGATTAAAATGATGACAAAGTGAAGGCATGCAATACACAAACCAAGCTAAACATATAAAAATTTCACATAAATGAATATGAGAACATAAGAAACAAAATAAAATGTTGTAAATCTCATTTTGCCTCAAATCTGCTAGTTAGAACCCTAGACACAAAAACAAAAACAAACACACAAGACTAATGTTAGGGAAGCATATTCTACATAACACGCTAAAGAAAAATACAAAAATAAAAGGAGAGGCAACAATATTAGACAAGCCCAAACATATACATCGTGGGACAAAGATATTAACCATACACATGGAATATATAATGCATGGCTTCATAAAGTTGACCTATCAAAAAAATTGGGAAAAATACAAAATGAGACCTGTAAATCATAACAAAAAAAACAATAAATATAAATTATCTGTAAAATATTCAAAAACATTAAAGATAAAATTGAGATAAATGACAAGTAATGGAATAATGCCATTAATTCAAATCATAAAGATAAGGGGAAACCAACACGCACAGTGTGGTTACACTAGCATCTATTCACAATCTAGATATCAAACAAATTTTAGCTAAGTCCATGTTGGACTTAGTGAAGAGGAATACCGAGTATCAAAACCCAACCTTGGAAGCCTTGGACCATGTCCCCCGTAACAACCAACCCCCTGCTCTGAAAATGGAGATGTCCACATGCATACAAGATGAAACAACACAACCTAGGTCGATAAAGAAAAATCCCACCAGTGGCACCCTACTAGCCCAATAAGAAGCCTCATAAGCCTGATAATAATGTGAATATCGAAATTAAAAACATGGGAATTTGCATAGAAAAAAGAGGCATTATATTTTTTTTATTGAAGTGAAATAAAGCATTCTCAAAATGCTTCAAAACTACATGAAGCAATGCTCACATTCAAAGACAAAGAAAAATAGATTAATGATTGGATATGTACTTTAGCAACAGTGAAATGAATAGAATATGAAAATACAACAAATAGAGAGGGCGCAAAAGTGCTTACATGAATATTTAGAGCTGACTCCATAGGCTAAGATCCAATTTGATTCTCATTCCAACTCAATCTTAGTCTGACCCTCAACTGGTTCTAGTTTCTAAAACTTTGACCTTGGTTTTATCCTACATCTATATGTGAAATAGAAGAGATCATTGATGCCAAAATGGTTACTAATGCTCCATCTTAGAGAAAAAATGTAATTGCATTACAAATTTGGAGTGTCTCCAAGTTAACATCAAGGTATTTGACATCTTGATTTTTGCTGAATTAGTCTTTGAATAGGGAAAACTCACCAGTTCAATTGGTTTCCATCCTAAACTAGCCATTAAAACTGAACATTCCTAAAATTAAATAAAGGGTAAGAATAAAGGAAAAAAAAACCCACCCCCACAAACCCTAGTTTTCATATAATTTGTTTCAGATATGTATCGCACTTGGTACTAAATTGTGATATTCACCCTTACATGGTGTATTCATGAGTAAATTTTCCATGTCATATATATATATATATATAACAAATCCTAGTTTTCATATAATTTGTTTCAGATATGTATCACACTTGGTACTAAACTGTGATATTCACCCTTACATGGTGTATTCATGATTAAATATTACACACACACACACATAGAGAGAGATATATTTCATTGTTTTATATAGTAAACTGATTCAAAAACCAGTTTGAGGCTAGTTCCAATCTAGTTCTAGTTCCAATTCAGTACTAGTCTGACCCTCAATTGGTTCTAGTTTCTAAAATTTTGACCTTGGTTTTATCCTAGATCTAAATGTGAAATAGGAAGATATTATTGGTGCTATGATGGTTAGTGATGCTCAGGCTTAGAGAAAAAGTGTAATTTCATTCCAAATTAGGAGTGCCTCAAGTTTAACATGAAGCTAAATGGCATCTTGATTTTTGTCAAGGATATGAATTGTTTTAATGTATTTTTTGAAGGATATTTATTATTTCTAAGAAAAAATTTAGAAATTGTTTCAGTTATTATTGAACCTAAAATACCTCAATTTGATACCAGCTATATCACAAAATATGTAATTAAAACATCCAAGAACATCTCCAACATGTCAAAGGCTTGAACTAAAAAACTCTTAGATTTATATGAATATCAAATGAATCGTTATAATTATTATATCTTCTATATTAAAGGCAACAATAGTTTATCAAAAACCTATGGTTTCCTTCTCATGGACCATTATTATTCCAAACTAGGAAACATCCTAGAAAAACAATATTGTGAATTAATTGATTTGTACCCTAAGGCATAACATATTAGTGAAATGTTTTACATGAGAAAAATTCACAAGACTAAACAAATATTTCTATAAAAATAAAAGTTTGTCTAACAAATAGCTAATGTATATCATGAGCCTTAACCTTCACCCACATCGATGTTGACTTAGTTAGTAGTAATTTTCAGGTTAGTCGGCAAGCAAGAGGTCTTGATATTGATGCCCCATGTTGGTGGCCTCTATTTCATGCCTCACTTAATGTCATACTAGCTCAGATTCCATAATAAATACAAATGGGTTTAAGCTAGGTACCATCCACAAAATGTAGGGAAATGCGTGGGAAATTTTCCACAAGGTTTTCCTAGAAAAAAGGTAGATGTCAATTCACACATAGTATGTCAAGGTTCAAATGAGAACTAACTCAAAATATGTGTATTTGATAAATCATAATAGGTGGTTAGGTTAGATGAGGCTGCAAATGCTTGTTTTATTTTCATTTTTTCTAATTCCAATGGTCCTTCTAGGAAATTTCCTTATGGGTTGGCCATCTACCTGATCATTTTGATTTATATCCAAGAATTTAGTGCTATCTTGGAGATATGACAACACATATGTTCATTATATAATTATTTTCTACTCAATTCCCCTGTCATAAGATCAGGTCACTAGCATCAAAGCATCTAAGGTTCATTAGTGAGCTTTGTTAGAAAAATATCCTTAAAAGAGAGAAGAAATTTATTACACACCTATACGACACTTGTTAATTAGTTTTGTTTCATTAATAGTAATTGATTTGTCACATGATTCATTACACAATTGATAGACTACATGTGAGTACAAGGATTGGTTAAATATCATTACCTATCCAACCTATATGTAATGGGAAAGTTCATCGTACCATGAGCATTTACTTAAATCCCATTATCAAGGAGCTTGTTTACAAAATTCTAAACACTCTTGATGTGAGCTAGTTGCAACAACCCATCAAGATAACTTCATTTATTCTTTTTATTATTTCGTCTGATTATGCTAATGAATGTGGGCATTATATCCATATGCAGTTCTAAATATGTTCAATGTTTGAGGACTATATACTCATTGACCCTTTTTTTGGCCATTGGAATAAGAGCGTGATGTTCATTAAAAAAAAATTAACAGGTCCACATTAAGGCTTTATGTTAAATGAAAAGAAACTCAAATTCTCTTTTCTAAATAGAAAGATCAAGTTCCTCTTTTAAATACTACGAGCAAAAAGGTTACATGTTTCCACTATGCCTAAAGACTATTCCTTGACCCTGTCAGTGTCAGTATTTTCTTCCTGCCATCAGTGATCAAAAATCCTCTTTTCATTTCATTTTATGGGTCCCACTCAAACATTTTTTATCATTCCACTAGGTCATGCAAAAAATTAGTCACTGATGGTAGCCCTAGTCCAAAAATATCACTCTTCCTCAATTTGATTACTTACTGGCATAGTTTCATACCTTGCTGATTGTACATCATCCATAAAGTAATATCATCATGTCATCATATTAGTCGTGTCATCTCGAAATTTAGTCCTTCAAGGTCTCATTATGTCTTTTAGGGTTTTTCAAGGTTTCCATTAGGTCATTAGGGTTTCCAAGGTCCAATAAAACTTCATTTCCACTGCATAAGAACAACAAGTAAAGGGTGATCCAATAACATCTCTTCACCATATGAAGATGATTTGTAAAGAAAATTTCGTGTTTCAGCATGTAATTTTGGTTTTCAGATGTAATTTTTAATTTTATTTATGTAATTTTATGTCATTCAAATGTAATAAGTATCATGATTCCCAAGATGCTAACTCAGAGTTCCAATATTCCAAATCAAAGAGTTCTCAAAGTCATCAGATAATCAATTTGTCAAGGAAAAAGTCAAGTGCAAAGGTAGAAATTCAGAGTTTAAAGTGAAAGTGAAGAAATAAAAAGTGGGTCCCAAGGCCCAATTCATTCAATCATGAAGTATAAAGACCACCAAAACATCACAAAGAAGCTCATTTGTTATTTCATCCATCGAGCTTGCACTCCCATAGCTGGAAAAGCCGATTTGCAGGGTCAGGGGCTGAGTTTTTCACCGGCAATGTGCTTTCAGAGGGTGGCACTACACTTAGAGTAGTGGCACTGCACTTAGAGCAGGCAACGTTGTGCTTATTCTCCACTGGCGCTGCACTTTTGGGCAACGCGCTGCGATTTTGCCTGATGCACTGCACTTTTTCTCAGTGACACTTCCAGGCATCAAAACTCACCAAATCACCTCCAAACTCTTCAAAAAATTCATCAAGTGCCTCTTACTCATTATTTCAAGTAAGTACACTCAATTTTTGGCCTCCTTGCACTCCTAAAGAATGATTTCATAGTGTTTTATATTCTAAGTGAAATTGGCATTTGTTCCTAAGTGAAACCCTAGTTTTACTCCTAATTCCAAAATTTGATACCCTAATACCCTACATTCCCTTCCCACACATCTAAAACTCCTATCCCTACCCTTACACTATCTTTCCCAAATCCCTAAGTCCCTTTCCCTAAAAACCCTAAGTCCTAGGCTTCTACATTCCTAGGAATCCCCTAAACCTGTAATTAAATTCTCATTTCCAACTCCCTTGATATTTTGAACCCCCATCACCTCCCAAATTTCCCTAATCCCTTCCCCCATCTCCCTAAATTTTCCTAGATTTATTGCTATTCCATAGACCCATCTTCACTCCCTATTCCCATTTACCTTATCCCTAGGGTTTTCATTGGCCACCTAAACACTATGGAGGAAGATAGAGACTATATGGAGGAGGGTAGACAGAGAGAGGAGAATAGAGAATAGAGAAGGCCTTAAAAAGGAGGAAGAATCCTAAGACTGGAGCCCACCAACACAAATGAACACATGGCCTCTCCCATGACTGTCAATTGTTTTGAATATGTAGGTTGCCTTGATTTTTGCAACATTATTCAAAGGGTCCAACATCATCCCATGTTGAGTAGAGTTTTCACTTCAAACCTCAGAGACAATTAGGTGACCCTTGCTGGTGTGACCTTTAGTGTATCTACATTTGTCATTGTTGCTGCCACAGGGATTCTAAACATGGGAGAGAAATGGTTTAAATTTAAATATTTGGAGGATAAATACTATGAACCATTCATTAAACCCAGATACATGAATGAAATGAGGATGGTTTTCCCTTTCAACTACCTTCTTAATAGGTATGCACCCATGATGAAAATCATCATGAAGTACTTCTCTTGTGAAGGGAGGTTTTCCAGGCTCTACACATATCACATTAGACTGATGATGCACTTCATAAGAGTAAGATTGCTCAATGTCCCATATTTTATTTACAGGATCATAGATAAAATGGCTTACATTGTGCAAAAGAGAGACTATCACCATCAGATGAATATCCTCTTCCACCACTCATTGATCAAAATCATTGTGCTCCATCATCTTGATCAAGTGGGCATCTCATGGGACACATTCAGTGCAAATGACATCCTCACTACTCCACAAGCTCCACATGTTGAATATGTACCTTCTTCATCTCACCCAACTACATCTATACCTCCACCTCACTCCACTTCACATACTCCATCACCATCACCACCATCATCACCATTTTAGGAGCAGGATGAGTCACCTAGCAGAGTTGAGGTCAACAAGTCGAAAGAGGGTGAAATCGGCACATTGGAAAAGACATATTAGAGAGGGTATAGGTAGGTGTTTTCCCCACAAATTGTGGGAAGGGCCCTTCCTTCTTCACCAACAAATCAAGTACATAAGGGAAAACAAAAGATGGTTGAGGAAGATGAACATGAGCAGGCCATTCATGAGGAGGATGACCTCCATGAGACAGAGACAGATTTTGACCTTGTTGATTTAGATGAGCAGCATGATGGTGATTATCAAGCAGAAGGATGCCCAAATCAGGGAGCTTCAAACCAAATTAGAGAGATCTAAGTTTTTCATTGCATACTATGAGCAAGAAAATGAACAACTCAAGACCAAGTAGGCCATCATGGAGATTCAGCTTCTCAAGGCAAAGAGAGAAGAAAATAAAGAAAAATCCCTTTTTGATGAGGCTTATGAAAGGTATGGTGAAACAAATGAGGCAGAAGAATAAGTTCCAAGAAGGAGACCTAGGACTAGAGAGCTGAAAATATCTCTAGAACTAGAGAGGCAAAAGGAGGTTGAGCTTGTTAATGAGCTCACTCTGAATGAACAGTTTTCCATCATTGTCAATGAGAACCAAGAGAAATGGCTTGAGAGGGCCAAAAAGCATCTTGAGAAGCCCCGAGAGAATGAAAACAAGGACAATGACGTATTGAGAAAGAGGGCCAAGCACTATTTCAAGAAAAACCAAATTGCAAGCTCAAAGCTCAAAAAGGCCAAATCAAGACTTGAAAACCTAACCAAGAAAAATGAAGGGGAAAAGCTTGATATTCTTGTTTAGGCATCATTCATTGCCTAATAAACCTCATCATCATCCCACAGAAGAAAATTTGAATAATTTTGAGCATTTTTTGAAAATTTTGAATTTTTTTGTGATTTTGCCAATTTTGCAAAGTGGTACTGGAAAAAGCGCAATGCCCTAGGCACTGCGCTTTTCCTAGGGACCTCCAATGCACAAAATGAAGGTACCATTGGATTCAAAAGCAAATTTACAGTCAGGAAAACAAATTTTCTAAGCTTTTTTAGGTCAAAAAGGTAGTCCAAAGGTCAAAAAACACTCAAAAAATGACCTTTATGCCCTGTTTTGGAGGTTGGGGCTGTGCTTTTGACTAGTCTTGGGAGAATACATTTTTGGAGGGCTAAATCAACACCATTTTTAAAACCAAGCATATATATTGAAACTATACTGGACAATATTTCCAATGAGCTATCATGAGATCAATTTTTACACCTGGAACCCCCTCAAAAGTGGAGTTGAAGATGGCGCTGCGCTTAGAGCAGTGGCGCTACGCTTTTGACAAATTTTTTCATTTTGTTGATATTTCCAATTTTTTTCACTTTTTCTTAGTTTCACTTGGCAAGTGGAGTTTTCACCTCCATAAATCAATGATGTAAATGTAATTATGGTGTTTTTACACTTACCTAGGGTAAGTACATTAGATGAAAAAATTTTATGATGATGTAATGAATCCGTTTCCAAAAAGTGAGGGACGAGTCAGTTTGACCTCCCTTCACTCTAGGTATCAGTTAAGTTTTTGGTGGAACTGCTCCTCCACTCAGGGGTTCGACCCCTTAGGATGGGAGAAGTTTTTTTGTGGTATGTATCTTGTACTTTTTTACTGATTTCCCAGGTTGGATGTTGTTGCATTGATGAGAGACGCTAGTGTAATAAGTATTTGGCAAGAAATTAATGAAAAGGTTGTAGCCATTTCTTTGGGATACCCGTGGTATGGAAGTTTTATGGAAATAAATCCCCTCTATGGAAAGAGGTGATCCCACTATCCCTAGAGTGGGTCTAGCAACAATCGAAACACGCAGAGCTATTGATTCCTAGTTACAAAAGATAGAATCGCGATAGATCGCTTATCGTGATTCTTTCGCTGATGTTGTCGAAGAAGAAGTGGCGCTTCCATTCCTAGCTGGACAATTCACAATTGAGCTCGTTGCATCTAGATACCTGTACACATGCGAAGAAGAGAGACAACATGCAACGTAATATTTCGCACTTTATAACTATCGATCAGTCAGAGAGGAACGAATGAAATTACATTATATAATGGACTAACACAACCATGGAACCAATAGCAGAGTCATGTATATTAAGATATGAGAGGATGATTACAACCAGTGCTTTGACATCATGATCTTCCTTCGACAGGATTCCAGAGGGACGTGTCTGACAAATCTCGTAAGGGATTTGAAAAAACTCTCTCTCTCACAGGGTTCTCCTTAGCTCTGCTCTTGATTGTCACTCAGCTATAATTTCCTTCCCAAAATTTCATCTAGCTAGCAAATGGAGAGGGAAGGCTTTTATAGAGGGAGAAGGAGAGGTTAGGATCCCTATAATCATGGGGGAGAGTCCTATCTCTTAGGAAGGTTCCATGAGAGGTGGAAAACCACTTCCTAATCAGGGAGATCCGGAGCCAAACAACCCAACCTCTTTGTGATGATTCGTTTTGAAGTTTTTAGAATCAAAATTCTCCTTCTATTGTTAAAAAACATTCCTTAATAGGCTTGGCGCGGGCACAACACAGGGACAGAGCGCCAAGTGGCGTGGGCCTCGTGTAACTTTTCCAGGTTGGCGCGAGTGATGAATTGGATACTCGCGCCAAGGCCAAAACATCTGTTTTTAGGGTTTTTCAGAGGAAATGTTCTTGAGGAGAATTCTTTCCCTTATGCAGAAGGATGCCATCAAGGTGTTTTCAGGACATTTTTCTCTTCACAGGTCATGAGAATAGTCCTCCAATGTACGGGATGAGGGATTGTAGGGACGGTGACAAAATGTTGTGTAACATATGCCCCCTAAAGCATGAGGTCCGAGAGAGAGGGAGGGGTGAAATTCTTTATGAGAACGTGTCCAACTAAAAACACTGTTGTTGGAAGACCTGAAAATACAAATACAACTAATATCTCTGATACATGATATGTGGTATGGGCGCAGCCATCCATAATAAAGTGTACAAAAACCGGGATCCAAGGTATGGACACAGCCATCCAGTAAAATAAGGATCAACAAGTAGACTCAGGTATGGTTGCAGCCATCCAATCAAAAGAGTCATGTAACAAGTCATAATAATCCACAAAGAACCCGTAGCCTAGATTTTATCAGAAAAAATCCAGGGTCTTGTGCTCCATATCGATCTGAACAAAGTACAAGTTCGAGCATGCAAATATGTGAGCTGAAGTCGAACATGCAAGAACATCGTCCGATTACCAGCCAATGATGAAAGTTGTTAACAAATGCGAGACAAACCACCAATAATGACGATGGCCCTCAAGGTAAAAGAGGTACAATCCACGGAATGTGAACAGTGATCTGGCGTCGAACACCCGCAGAATCATACGATCGAAGGCCAATAATGTAAACCTTGCGTTGAATGTGAAGAACCTATCACTGAGGCATGCAGGCTCCAAGGTACTTGAAGGGAGTCTCTAGACCAACTTCCCAGATAATGAGTTGAAGTCAACAGGAAGTGACCTTGATTGAAGGTGGGCCATAATGTTTCCCACATCATCGACACGAGACAGAGAAAAATGATGTTTGTGAATCAAGACCAAAAGAGAATCAGAGGGAGGTTGAAAACGTAGAGGCCAACTTCTCTTGAACATATCGGTGGCACGACACTGGATTTGGCAGTATTTGACATCAAGGGATTTGAGGTCATGATGATGTGGCAAAAAGTAGATGAGCGGTCAAAGAGATTACCCAAACCCATGAAGGCAAACAGATAACGAGATGAGATGTCCCCAGCTCGACACGAATGCAGAAAAGTTCCATGTTAAAGAGCGACATACTGCCAACATGACTATAACATTGGTTCCATTTTCCCCCACCATTTCTGGCGAGTACCCCAATTATTTTTTGAAAACAAGCTTGAAGGGGATAGCATGTGCTTGAAATATAAGTTTATCCTTTGGAAAATTCCAACCTAGTACATTTAACGAGCCCTAGGAAGGAGGAACTCAAGTAACGTCATGATGACGAAGTCCGATGTCATCAGTTTTTAACGAGTCTGACAAAGGAAGAATTCGGCGTCTTTTCATGTTTAGAGAGTTTGAAAATACTGCAGAAAAAAAAACTCCAACAAGTCCCTTTTCATGAATAGTCTCTCAGATCCGAAAAGGTAGAAAAATGTGTCTGAGAGAACCTCCTAGTCACGATAGGCTAGGGTATTCCTTTTTCTTAAATAATCTATCCCAGCCCAAAAAAGGGGTAAATGTATACTGGGTAGATGTCGTTTCGCAGCCAATTTAATGAGCTTAAAACGACAAGTGACTCGGCAATCTTTTCAGTTTTAGAGAGTCAGAAAAGAGCTGAAAGGTGACTCCAGTAGTGAATTTTTTCGTGTTTTTACCGAGTCCGAAAAGGTATAAAATACAACTCGTCTCTTCGTAAAAACCACGTGAAAAACCTGTTGCTGCACAAAAAGGTGCGTGTAAAACATATTCGATGAAAATAATGTAAAAATATGTTGACAGACATGTTTAAAAACCCATTTAGGACTTTGAAAAGCTATAAAAGACCAACAGTGGTAAAAAATATTTACTTTTCACTTTTTACCTCTTTGCAGAGCAACAATGACCCTTTTGTGCTTCGATCTTCAGGCGACGAGTACGACCAATCCAGTGGACAAAATCAACTTCCGTTCGGTTCAGGTAAGAGCCGACCTCTTTGTCCATCTTTTAAGTTATATTTGATGCTATTTTATCATTGTTTGAGGTCCTTTAGGGAAGGATTTTCAAATTTTAGGGCTCTGCGATTAGCGCGGGTTCCAGGCACGGACCCACACCAATCTGCTCTGTTTTACACAGAGGTCGCGCCAGTTGGCGTGACTGTTAGCCAAACAGCCGTGCCAACGGCGCAACATAAAATCTGACTAAAATTTCTCAAAAAACAACCAATGAAATGTAATTTTGGATACCCAGGGAGGTTTATAACATTCCTATGATTGATTGATGCAGGTATCCAGCAAAAAGGATGGTTATTGAATGGAAAGAGAGAGAGAATTGTGAAGAGGATGAACTGGAAATGGGAAACGAGCATTGTATGAATGCTCTTCGAAATTGCGAGCTAAAAAAATTCTTTCTGACGCCATGTCTTCGGGCTCAACCCGAACTACTGCAGTATCTCATCAGCATTTGGGATGAGGATGAGGAGAAATTAAAACTTCGAGACCAGGAACTTGAGCTCGAAGTATCAGATGTATACTTCATCACTGGACTTTCATGCACGGATCCAGTCCCTATTCTGACCAGTACCAGGCCTTCAGGAGAAAACATGACAATGGTCATGAATAGGGTGTGCCCAGGGGCACACAAAGGAATAGGGAGCGGGAAAGTAGACATTCAGACCATCCCTGATCTAGCACTAAGAGTAGTGCTACACACCATTATGCGGGCTGCGGGATCGCAGGCACCACACAAGGCCACAAAGATGAAGCTACTCTTGCATCAGAGTGTATGAACCCAACTATCTTTGACTGGGCCACGGCCGTGACCATGAACATTAAACAGCAACACACAAAATGCAAGCAGACCAAACTGAAATAGTTTGGATATGGGTCAATCCTGGTGTCGTTCTTCCTTGAACGATTACCAATTTTTTAGCGCCAAGAGGCCATAGTTCCAGATCCACCACTGAGAGAGCCATGAATGGCTCGATGGGTAGGGCAGGGGGTGGCCAGCAGATTTCCTCATGGCCCGAGTTCTTTGACTGGCTCCTACAGAAGTTGGTCATCGTGGAGGACTGGCCCTATGCGGGCACCGATTTTACTAGAGACCCAAACTTTCCTCTCCCAAAGGGAGAGGACTGGGACGAGGAGCTTAGTAAGACTCTTTTTAATTTTATGAGTTTTATGATTTTTTGGTATACATGCATGTTCTAACATCTAATCCTATATGTATGCAGATGTTGGCCCAGAGAGGCCCACCGGAATGTCACCAATAGTGAGGAGGACCCCTCTCGCTTATGACCCTCAAGGTGAGGGGGGCGAGGGGGACGAGCTTGTACAAAACCTAGAGGGGATTACTCGCGGAGTTCTGGATTATGCTCGTTTAACCGATGTTCCCCTAGCTTATCAAAGGCACACCGTAGGGGTGCCAAGTCGTCTCCGCCGCTTACTGAGGTGGTTGGTGCGGGAAGTGATGTGCTACCATGAGCACCATGCCGATTAGTCACCTAGGCTTTCTATTTGCATATTTTTGAGAGACATGTCGTCTCTAGACGTAACTGAAACAAACATATATATTTTTGGTTTTATATGATGTACACGTTTTAGACACTCAACATATATATATACATCTATTCTCTACATGGATCTTGCTTACATATGATAATGTTCTTACAAATTGCATAAATGTCTATCTAATACCATGTTGGCTATTGCATCTGTTAGTGTATTCATTCGTCTTGGTATATGCTGATATGTGATGTAATCAAAATTTCTTTCAAGTAAATGAATACGTAGATATAGTCTTAAAATGCATGGGTTTATAACTGAATAATGACCATTGAGTTGTAAAACCACAAGCTGTGAGTCCAAATGTACAAGTAACGCATGAATTCCGAGGTTAACAGCCTCATTTAATAATTCCAAAATGGCACTATATTCTGAGACATTATTTGTAGCAGGCCCTAGACAAACACCTTGTAAATTAACCAACTCACAAGCAGGATTGTAAATTACCCAGTCTGCCGAAGACAGGTTCCTGGTACTGTGGAAGGCACCATCCGCGAAACCAACATAAGGAGTAATAAACATATGCACAATCAAGAAGGCCCAATAAGCAGAAAAACGCTTACAAAGCACACCACACCACACATGCACAAAAATGAAAATAATCATCTATGTACACATACTATGCAAGAATGATTCAAGCATAATATTTCTTCAGGTACAACCCATTTATGGGTTGTGCCAAAGGAATACCTTCATAATCGATCAGCTCATAAGCCCCATTTTTCAATACACGTTTAACGATATAGGGCCCATGCCACATAGGTTGGAATTTGCTTGCCCCAAGCTTGTCATGAGCTTTATCATACAAGAGGATGAGGTCCCCTTCGATAAAAGAACGAGGAGAAACCGTTTGATCGAAATGAGCTTTAACCTACTTTTTCTATGCCTCGATAACCAAAGCAACCAAGCAGCGAGTTTCGTCCAATCTCTCGAGATATAGGAGACATTCTTCCTCTAGTGAAGTATCGGGCAGTAATTCCACAACCAATTTTAGTGAAGGGATCTCACATTCAACCGGAAGAGTAGCTTCCAGACCATACACCAACTGAAATGGTGTGAATCCAGTTGCACTCTTCACTAACGTTCGATAGGCCCAAAGAGTTGAAAAAAACTAGAGATTCCAACTCGATTTGTGTATACCAATTGTTCGTTGAAGCATTGTGACAAGCACCTTGTTCACGGCTTCAACCTGGCCATTTTCCTGAGGGTAATATGGCGTCAAGATGTCGTGATGCAAGCCAAACTTAGATGTTAGCTCTGCCATCATATAGTCCCGAAAATGAGAGCCATAATCAGTGACGATGGCTTGAGGAACACCAAAACAAGTGATCACATGGTTGAAAATGAACTATGCGGTTGTCTTACCATCCACATCCAGTGTAGGCATTGCTTCGGCCCACTTGATGAAATAATCTATGTCAATGATGATATAAGCATGCCCCTCGGCTGAGTGAGGGTTACACGTCATAAAATCAATGCCCCATTTGGCAAAGGGGCCAACGATAATGACAGGATGTAATGGGAGAGGCGGTGCATGCATCTTGCATTGGAAGATCTGGCACGCATGACACTTTCGTATTGCAACAATATAGTCTTTAAATATATATGGCTAGAAATAGCCCACACGAAGGATCTTTTGTGTGGTAGCATAACCGGACATGTGACTGCCACAAGCGCCACTGTGACAGTCATTCAGAACTTTCTTAACCTCTTCTAAGGTCAAACACCAGCGAAGTACGTAATCGACTCCAACACGATATAGGGTATCTCCGACAATACGATATGGTTGCGACTGATGTCAAACGTGGCATCGAGCATCCTTAATTAACTCGGACCGGAAGGTATATGTCTGGAGGTACACGATGATATCACCATACCATGGATCGAGAGTGTTGATTAAGAAGAGAGTTTCGTCTGAGATATGATCCTTGGATTGAGACGGAACAGAGTCGGTAGGGAGAGAACAAATGAGATCAGCAAAAACCAGTGATTTCTTTGATTTGGCAGTAGTGAACTCCAAATCAAACTCTTGGAGGATTACAATCCACTTTGATTACTTGCCTCCCAGCAATTGTCGAGACAAAATGTAAGTCATGGGGTTGTAGTAAGAAATCACGGTTACTGTGCGTAACAAGATGTAATGGTGAAACCGCTGAACGACCTGGACCGCGGCCAGTGCCAAGTTCTGGACATGTGCATAACGCGTTTCAGTGATGAGGAGGTTTCGAGACAGGTAATAAATCACATGTTCGTTACCATCATCGTCATCCTACACCAGAACCATGGCAATTGTACTGAATGCAGCAGCTAAATAGAGGGTAAAGTCACGATGATAATTCGGAGGACGTATTAATGGAGAATTGGTAAGCAATGTCTTAAGGTTATTGAAATATTATTGAGAAATCTTGTCCCAATAGAAAGGGACGTCCTGTTTTAGAAGTCGCGTAAACCCTTTGGCTACCTCCGCATAGTTTGGGATAAAACGACGTAAGAAATTCGCTTTCCCTTGAAGACTCTAAAGCTGATGTAATGAGGATGGGGAGGGGAGATTAACAATAGCCTCAACCTTAAGAGGGTCAAGGCGAATTCCATCCTTAGAGACAATGAACCCTAAAAGTCGACCAGAGTCGACACAGAAGACGCACTCGTGAGGATTAAGCCTGATGTTGTAACGTTTATAGCGGAGAAAAATCTGGCGGAGATGTTCCGAATGGTCTTTACGTAGAGTTGAATGAGTCGGAAGTTCATCCAGGTACGGATGAACAACATTACGTATGTCATGAAAGGCGTAAGACATGGCACGCTGGAAGGTAGCCCCATCATTTTTCAAGCTGAAAGGGAGTTTCTTATAGGCGAATGTTCCCCACTGATAGATAAAAGTGGTCTTATGTTGATCGGATGGGAGGATATTGATTTTATTATAACCTGAAAACCCGTCCATAAGGGAAAATATCTCACTCCCCGCACAATCATCAATGATCTGATCGATAAAAGGGGTGGGATAGTTGTCCTTAGGGAAAGCCCGATTGATATCTCGATAGCCAACACAGACTCGAATTGTGCCCTGCTTCTTATCCACAAGGACAATGTTGGAAACCCACTTTGTTAGAGGGATCTAATATATGAAACTTGCTTTAAGAAGTTTCTCAACTTCAGCTTTTATAGCAGCATATTTCCGAGGATGCACTGGACGCAGACGCTGGCGCACAGGCTTCGTACCGGGATAGGTGGGAATTTCGTGCACGACGATACTGGGATCAATTCTAGGCATATCTTCATAATACCAAGCGAAAACATCACGGAATTCGCGGAAGAGACTAGTTGTTGTAGAGGTAAATCCCCTCTGCAGACAGAGGCGATCCCTACTAGCCCATAATGGGTCTAGCAACAATCGTAACACGCTATGGTGCAGGTCCCTAATTGCAATAAACCAACTTGCGAAGAAGGCTTACCTCGAATCCAACGTTGTTGTTTGTAGATAAGGTGGCACTCCCGTTCCTTTGCTCCGGCAGATCACAATCCTCATGCTTGTCGCGATCGAACACCTACACATGCAAGAAACACAACAAATACAAGCATAAAATACGATATATACAATTATGCGTCAGTCAGAGAGGACACAACTCATGATCATAATGAATAAAATGAGTGGAACCATAACCAATAGTCGCTTATCATTAATTCAACAAAGGAAAATACAACCTGGCTCTGACGCTGAATTCTCCTTCGACGGGTCGCCAGCAGAATACGTCTCAGTAAAGCTTGTCAAGGATGGGGATCAGCCTCTCTCTTCGATCATCAATCTCCTTGCTATTGATTTTACACTAAGAGGACTATTGCAGCATTCTTTAGGCTATGAAGGCTCTTGGAGATTCTTGGAGACTCAACCATTCAGCCTTTCAGCTATTCAGCCATTCAACCCCTTCGTCAATGGATGAAGGCTATATTTATAGAGGAGAGGAGGAGTTTGGGATCCCTACAATAGTGGAAGGGAGGCCTTATCCCTTGGGAGGTTCCCCATAAGGTGGAAACAAGAAGCCAAAGGAGGAAGGCCGTGGTTATTCAGTCGAAACCACTCCTCATGACTCATCCACGAAGTTGTTGTAATCGAAACTTCGCCTCTTTTTTTAAAAAAATTTCCATAAGCAGATTGGCGTGGGTGCTTAACTGGGAAAGAGCGCCAATTGGCACGGGTTCAGTGTTAATTTTCCTCATTGGCGCGAGTACATAATGGGCTACTAGCGCCAAGGCAGAAATAGGTGTTTTTAGGGGTCTGCTCAGGAAATGATCAACAGAAGGAATGTTTTCCTCATGGAAAGGGATGAAATTATGGTATTTGCAAGGCATGACACTACTTATTGGTCACAGAAACGACCCTCCAATGGGCGAGATGGGGATTGCAGGGATGGTGTGTTGTGTAGATTAATCCGTCTTGCGGACAAGACCGATCTCTCTAGTACTAAAAGTAACTAGCAACAACCAGCCAATTATACTAATCTCTCTCTAAGCATATAAGATTCATAAAAACACTATATAGGTGTAAGGCCTACCTTATGTACAACGCTTGCTTGATCTCGTTGAAGTCCTTCCCGTGCACTGAAAGAACGTTCCTCATGAATCTGCAGTCACAAACAAGCAAAAAAATTATGCAGCACCTGTATAGACATTATTATAAACCATACTCATCATAATGATCAAGGAATTTATGAAATAAACCATGAATTGACAGTTTAATGAGAGAAATGAGTATATTTGTATTAACTTCAAATAAAGGAAACCTTTACAACCTGTGCCTTGATGTTGTGCAGGTCCTCCCGGGGTCCGAAGCAGGAGTCTCTTCTAATTTGACAAGAATTGCACTCTTTGAACCAAGACAAATAGAGATGAGTGATTTAACCTCACAGAAAGTCTTAGTTAACTGAGTTTGAATCTCAACAGCATTTAACTTCAAATATCTTAAGCTTGAACTCGTTTTGAGGCTACCCAAGGCCTCTTTTTATAGTGGAAAAGAGGAGGTTTCTTGTTTCAAATATGAAGGGATAGAATCCTCCTTCAAAGGGATTAGCTCCTTACATCAAGGGGTTAACTCCATCAAGTGAGGGATGCATGAACCTTCTCAAAGTGTATCCATTCCCGAAAATTCCCATCTAGAATCTTCTAGAATTCATCTGAAATTCACTTTTTATCTTTACTTTCTCGCCTTTTTGAGTTTTACAGAGGTTCGCATCCATAACACAAAGAAAGTGTGGTATGGTTCTGCAGGAGGGCTGAACTTTAGGTGCGGGACCGCAGGAAATGTATAGAGAAAGTGCGATACCAATGTTTAAGGGATTTTTAGGAACTTTTCTCTGATTTTGAAAGCTTGACATGAGGAGCTGATATGTTAGACTTGCAAAAGGAGGAAGTATGAGTAATAATGAGCTCATACTCATAGTAAAATGTCAGGATGACAGTTTTTAGTGTAACAAATTGCCCCCTAAAGTGCAAAGTCTAGAATAGATGAAGCTGTAGTCTGTCATATATGAAGAGTGCAGTACTTTATCATTTCAAAGATCATCTTGTGGACACCCCAGTTGGAACCTGTAAAAACATTCAATGCAAAATATATACATATATATGTCATCACTGAGGTAGGCATTCCCATACTCAGATAAAAACTAACTAGAAACTAACTCAAATCGTTCTGATACAGGAATGATTTTGAATACATCATAGTACAGATATATGTAGACATAGTATGGACGCAGCCATCCGTTTATAAATAGTCTACTGTATAGATGACAACAAAACTCCTCGCAGCCTGGATGGTGGAAACTAGATCCAGGGTCTTGATTTCCGCATCTCGAACTAGTACGATTCTATCCATGTGAATAAATGTGTTGAATTCGAACACGGTAGAAACCACTTGATTATCAGTCAATGATGTGAACTGTTAACAAGTGTGAGAGAAACCACCAGTAATTTCAATGGCTCTCAAAGTACTCAGTACAATCCATGAAATGTGAATGAATGAGCTGAAGTCGAACATGTCACGGAATCATTCGATCGAAGGTCAATGATACAACCTGTCGTCGAAGGCGAGAAACCTGCCATTGAGGCATGCAGATTTCAAGGTACTGATGATTTCTGGATCAACTTCCTAGATAATGTGCTAATGTCGATAGAAAGTGATCTGTCGTAGGCAAACCCACAACACGAAATCATAGATCAAGTCTTGAAAATATATTGGCAAGGACTGACTCAGGGATGGTCAATAATGGATGACAGATATTTTGCAGATGAATGGTTTATTTGAACAGTTCTCTTGAACACATAACGACATTGCAGATGGCTTGGTAACAATTGACCCAAAGCTAATACCCAGAAACCAGCTGAAGACTTTCAATGTGGTTTGATTAACTATTAGGCAAAGGATTTCCCAACTCAGGTGAATGAAAGTGTCGTGTTCAAGAGTGGTTGACTGAGTTTTCGAAAAATTTAAAATACAACAAACACGCCCATTTTTCTCTCTTTTTCCCCCACCATTTCTGGAAAGTACCTCTTTATTTTTTACAAGCTTGAGGAGGATAACATTTTCTTGGTTATAAGCTCATCCTTCGGATGAGTCCAACTTAGTTTAAAATTCGAACCCTAAGAAGGAGTGGTTCGTTCCTATTGAAAATTAAACAGGTTCTTTACTGTTAAGTTTTAACGAGTCCAGTATAGGAGAAACTCGGTGTTTTTCAGTTTTAGGGAGTCAGAAGAAAAACTTAAGAAAACTCCGTGGGTGTACTTTTTCGTAAATTTAGTCTCTCGAGCCCGAAAAAGGATAAAATAATGCGGGAGAGAACTCTATTGATCGTAATTAGTCAACGTATACCTTTTTCGTAAATAGTCCATTTCAGTCCGTAAAAGGGGTAAACTTATACTGAAGGGACGATCATTCATTTACTTTAACGAGTTCGAATAATCAAGTACTCGGCAATATTTTCATATTTAGAGAGTCTGAAAAGGGCTTAAAAGAGGACTCCAGGATTTCGCTTTTTCGTAAATTTTTTGAAAGAGTCCGAAAAAGTGATAAAAGTATGCTCTTTGTTGAAAAACGATCAATTCTCCTGAAAAATCCAATTTCTGCACAAAAACTTGAAACATTACACATACCTGTTTAAGATAAGTAAAAATGCTTTCAAAAATACCCTTTTTAAAGTGAAAAATAAATAAATTAAAAAATCATCCATTCGAAAAAACTTATAAAAACGACTTTTTCAATTTCATTTTTACCGTTCAGTTTCAGAGTGAAAAGTAAAAAGCTTTTGGATAAGAAATTTCCCGTGAAGATTCTGGAAAGTTCGTCCATTGGAATCGAAAACCGTCAGTCCCAGGTAATCCACAACCTCTCTATCTTGTTTTTCATCCGTTTCAATTTTGTTTTTAGGCTTTAGTTTGAATTTTTGGGGCAAAAATGGTTAAAAAATTTCGCTCGCGGGGTCCGCAGGTGGGACACACGCTACCTGCGGACCCCGAATTTTTCCTACAAGGAAAAAGTTGTGGGTTCCGCACCCGGCACACACTGCGTGTGCGGACCTACGCTCTGTTTACAAAGAGCGGGTGCGGTACTCGCGCGGTCCATTTTAAAACAATGATTTCTCATTAATTTGCCAAAAATTTTCAAATAAAACTATTCTAACTTGCCTGTTTCTGTATTGTAGGATTAACAAGATGTTGATCTGGCGAGAACGTGAGCATGAGGAAGTGGATGAAGCTGCAATACTTCATTTGCCCACACAAAGGGCATTAAAAGCATGTGGCTTGTACAAATTTTGGGTCATCTCATGCATGAGGGCACAAGTAGAACTCTTGACATGGTTGGTCGACAGATGGAATGTGGAGGACCAGTGCTTCTTCATTGGTGGCCACCGGCTCGAAATTGAGCTGGAGGATATATATTTTTTGACTGGTTTGTCCAAGAGGGGCGAACAAGTATCCTTGTTTGGGACTAGGCCAGGTGGCCAGACTGTCGCTAGTCTCCAACTAGAATTCTGCAATGATCAGGCAAATCCTCGGGACAAACGGATTGACATAAAACACATCATCCGTCCTGAATTGAAAGTTATTGCTTTTATTGTTACCAAACTGTGTGGGATTGTTGCGCTTCATGTAGCTACTGGTTCCCAAATGCGTGTTGCCGTGGACTGTTTTCGCGGCACCATCTTTAACTGGTGTGAAGCTGTGTTGGCCAATGTAAAAGGCCAACTAACCAGAGCAAAAAATGGGAAACTGAAAAACTTTGGATATGGATCCATCGTCGTTTCTTTCGCTCTGGAGAGGATCCCCATGTTATCTCCACAGAGTATTGCCGTTGATGCCGGTCGACCTCAAGAATTGAGAATGGTTTGTTGGTCCGCGTTGATGGCTCGTCATGCTGTTGAGGGTACTGAGATTGTGCGATTCCCTCCTTCATATTTTCGTTGGCTGGATCGCCAAATTTTTGTGATAGAAGATTTTCCATATGTCGGGATAGATTTCCGCGGCGACAGAGAGATGGCTCTCCCTGCCGGGGAACAGTGGGATGATTCAGGTAAAATCATTTTTCAATGTTTGCTAAATTCTAATTTTTTTAATTTTTTATCGTCTTTGAAAACTAATAATCAAAAGTTTTTTAATGCAGACGTGGGTCCACATTGACCAGCTCATCTCCAACCTTACGAGAGAAGACAACCAGTTGTGCCCGCACCAGCCCCAGCAGGCCAATCAGTGGAGATTTTGACTGATTTGGAGCATCATCTAGAGCGTTTGACTCTAGATATTCCAGAGACCAGCATAGATGACATTCCTCTCAGGCCGTAGAGATATGTGATTGGAGTCCCAGGACCTTTCAGGAGGTTCCTATGCAGGGTGGCCCGGGCAGTGGTTTCTTATCGTGATCACCATCAGTGATGGGATGATCGTGTAGACTCATTTTTTTGACTCTTGTATTATCATTTTTGCCGATCATAAGGTGTTTCCAACCTATGATCGAAGACGATGTATATTTTTTGAAAACACTCCTATACTATGATATATCACTATTTTGACGGCTATCTGTGTACATATGTGGATGTTATTTGTTTTACTGCTTTTAATTATTGCAAATTTCTATTTATCATACTAGAAGCAATTGAATCTTCTAATGTATTTAAATGTCTTGGAATATGCTGATATTCAATGTAATCAAACTCACGTTCCAAGAGACAAACTCTTAAAAACAACCTTAATAACACTGGATTTCTAATGGTATAAACTCTGTTAAGCTGTAATACAACAAGTTCAGAATCCAACCTTACAATCAAACTCCGAATTCCAAATGATATGGACTCAGACAATAACTCAATCACTGCACTATACTCGGCAATGTTATTTGTTGTTTGACCAAGGCTTACCCCATGCATGGATACTAACTCGTCAGAGGGTGAATAGATAACCCAAGCTGCGGAAGAAATGTTCCATGTACTACGACAAGCACCATCGGCAAAACCAATGTAGGTTTGAAGAGACGTCGACATCTGCAATATCAAGAGTAAAACTCAGATAAGCAGTCATAGTGACAAAAACACACTTCTAAACTAGGCACACTTTTCTAATCTAAAACACACCAGCAGTAAAGAAATCTAAACTAACAAAAATCTCCACACCTCGTTTAAGCATAATATCGCTTTAGATAAAGCCCATTTCTGGGTTTATCCAAAGGGACACCATCAAAATCTATCAACTCATAGGCCCCTTTTTCTAACTTTCGTTTCACAATGTAAGGACCATGCCACATAGGCACGAATTTCCCAGCTCCTAGCTTGTCGTTAGCTTGATCATAAAGTAAAACTAGGTCTCCTTCTGAAAAATTTCGAGGAGTCACATTTCTATCATACTGAGCTTTTATCCTTTTAACATGAGCCTCGTTTGCTATTACAGCGTTTCGTCGATTCTCATCTAATTGGGCTAAGTACAAGAAACGTTTTTCCTCTTCAGATGTAGCTGGAAGTAATTCTACGGCTAATTTTAGTAACGGTATTTCGCATTCAATCGGCAGCACAGCTTCCAAACCATAAAGCAGTTGAAAAGGAGTGAAACCCGTTGATGTTTTGACTGAGGTTTGATATGCCCAAAGCGCTGAAAATAACATGGAATTCCAATTCGTCTTGTGAATACCAATGATTCGTTTAATCATGGTGACTAAAACTTTGTTAATGGCTTCAACCAGACCATTGGCTTGCGGATAATATGGAGTGGAACTATCATGGCGCAAGCCAAGCTGATCTGTCAGTTCAGTCATCATGACATTCCGAAAATGACTTCCATGATCCGTAATAATAGCTTGAGGAACACCGAACCTAGCAATTATGTGATTAAATACGAATTTTGCAGCAGTCTTGCCGTCAGCTGAATATGTAGGCATCGCCTCGGCCCATTTTGTAAAATAATCTACTGCTAGAATAATATAGGCATGCCCCTCGGCCGAGTGAGGGTTACATGTAATAAAATCGATACCCCATTTTGCGAAAGGACCAACAGCAATTATAGGGTGAAGAGGAGCGGGTGGCGCGCGCATTTTTCG
This sequence comes from Pinus albicaulis, assembly GCA_034641835.2. NCBI lineage: Eukaryota > Viridiplantae > Streptophyta > Pinopsida > Pinales > Pinaceae > Pinus > Pinus albicaulis. Next base: position 435,558,773 of record CM076581.1, on the reverse strand, counting down.
ATCAAAAATTTGACAGTTGTGGCATTTCTGAATCGCATAAATGCAATCTTTGAACAACGTTGGCCAGAAATAACCTGCACGCAATATCTTTTGGGTTGTGGCATACCCAGACATTGACCGCCACATGCTCCAGAATGACTGTCATTTAAAACCTTTTCAGCTTCCTCATGAGTTAGACAACGTCGGAAAACAAAATATGCTCCTCGTCGATAAAGTGTATCACCAATGATATTATACTGTTGGGATTGGAAGCGTATTTTCCGTCGCTGAGTTCGTGAAATGTCAGGCCGAAAAGATTGGGTTTGGAGATAAAAAATAATATCCCCATACCATGGATCAAGTGTACTGATGAGAAACAAAGATTCGTCCACAATGGACTCTTCTGCCACTGTTTCAGTATCAGTAGAGGGGAAATCGCACATCAGTTCCGCAAATACCAAAGATTTCTTTGCCTTGGATTTCTCAAATTCCAAGTCAAATTCCTGCAGGATAACTATCCATTTGGAATATTTTCCCCCTAGCAATTGTTTGGTCAAAATATACATCATAGGGTTGCAATTAGAAATTACCGTGGTTTTACGTAACAAGATGTAATGTCTAAAATGTTGAACAGCTTGAACAGCTACCAAGGCCAATTTCTCCACATGTGTGTATTTGATTTCAGTCGGATGCAGATTCCGACTAAGATAATAAATCACATGTTCATTGTGAGATTCATCTTCCTGAACTAGTACCATCCCAATGGTGGAATGAGAAGTAGCGAGGTACAAAATGTAATCTTGGTTGTAGTTGGGAGGATGCAATAACGGTGCATGGGTCAACGCGTGTTTAAGTGCATCAAAAGATCGATCAGCGATCTCGTCCCAAAAGAACGGAATGTCCTGTTTCAACAACCAGGTAAAACCCTTTGTAAGCTCAGCATAGTTAGGAATAAATCTACGTAAAAAGTTTGCTTTCCCCTGCAAACTTTGGAGTTGGCGTAAAGTCGAAGGAGGAGGAAATTTAACGATGGCTTCGACCTTCGATGGATCGACACAAATACCTGCTTTTGAGACAACAAATCCCAGTAATCGACCCGATTCTACGCAGAAAACACATTTATGTGGATTCAGCCTTATCCGATAATGCCTACATCTCATAAAAATTGCTCGTAAATGAGTGGGATGATCGGCCCTACGTAATGAATGAGCAGGTAAATCATCAAGATATGACTGAACAATGTGCTTAATGTCATGAAATGCGTAAGACATAGCCCGTTGAAAAGTTGCTCCAACGTTCTTTAGTCCAAAAGGTAGTTTACAATAAGCAAACATTCCCCACGGACAAATGAAAGCCGTTTTGGGTTGATCTGCAGGGAGTATGTTTATTTGATTGTAGCCGGAAAATCCATCCATGAAGGAAAACAATTCACTGCCAGCACAATCATCAATTATTTGATCGATATAGGGAGTTGGATAATTATCTTTTGGACACGCTCGATTAATATCCCTATAATCGATACATACTCTTATCATTCCTTGTTTTTTAGTCACAGGAACAATATTCGATACCCAATCCGTTAAGGGAATTGGATAAATGAATCCTGCTCGAAGTAATTTTTCAACTTCTGTTTTTATAGCAGCAGCTTTTCTAGGATGAATTTGACGTAATCGTTGACGAACAGGTTTAGCATCCGGGTAAGTCTTAATCTCATGAACGACGATCGATGGATCAATTCTTGGCATTTCTTCATAAGACCAGGCAAACACGTCACGAAATTCTTGAAATAGGGATTTATAAGTCTGAATTTCTTCATCTGTACAACAAGCACCTATATGAATGTTTTCAATTATTCCTGGTTTTACTGAAATGTCAATTGGAACCGTTCTAGATATATTTTCCAAATTTAACTCAGAATCAGGATTTTGCAATGGATTCTGAGGTTCTTTGACATATTCAGCAGTAAAAATTGAAGCGAAATCATCTTCAAAATGATCTAATTCGGGTAAAAATGAAGATCGGTGATGTAGATCTTCCCATGGTAAATCATCAACAAACAAAAACTCACGAATTTGCTCATCTGTATGAACAAGTTCAGGAAATGTCGTTGTAACTGAACTAGATATAGAAAGTGATTCCTCTTGGATCCCATTCATTGGATCAATTTTGGTTGAAGAGGGGTCGGAAAAAGACTGTACAGCCTGGTACGCAATTTCAAATGGACTCAAAGGCATGACGCCATCAAATGAATCTATCTCGGATTCGGAAGGTACGATCCAAGGATCATCAAACATAATAGTGTCTGATGAAATCATGTGAATATTTGCAGTAGAAGGCGATACGTTAGGAGGAGGAAAGGAAAAAGTTCCTAGTAAACCAGAATCTTTAATCAAACCTACTCCAACATCCTTATAAGGGATAACCGTTTTACCAACATGCTGGATTGTTTCTGTAGAGGCTGGGTCGGACGAAAAATAAGTTAACTGATCTATTGTCACGATCTTTCCTTGATATGGAAATTTTATGAGTCGAAAGACCGAAGAGACAACAACAGTCATAGCATAGGACCAACTACGACCCAGAAGAAGGTTGTAATCTAGAGGGGCATCAACCACTTCCACATCTAGATTAATGATTTTACCTTCGACCCCTATGGGTAAATCCTGCAAAATACCAAAAGGTTGAAAACCTCGACCATCAAAAGCTTTTAGAATCGTCGGAGATTGGTTAAGTGTAGGAGAACCAAGAGATTTCCAACATTGAATCGACATAATACACGTTGAAGCTCCCTCATCAATCACAGTCCGAAAAATAGGTCTGTTTTTTACTAACACTGGAATCTGGAAAGCCATTTGGTGAGGAAGACGTGGTGTACTATTTTCTAAATCGAAGATTATAAGGTTAGAATCCTGTACATCGACAGCTCCAATAGCAGACAATAATAATTTACGCTGTGCTGGACACGATTGCAGCACTTCCAAAGCCGACATTGCTGAAGGAGAAACGGCTAAGTCTTCAACAATGTTGTAATTCTGAGCAGCTCTCGCATGTGGATTGAAAGCTGATTTACGAAGAACACCTTTAGCAGGCGGTTTGATTATTAAGTCTGGATTTTGTTTCTCGATCTGTAGCGGACCGGAAACAGGAGGAGGTGTATTTGATGTATTTGCATTGGAAGACTCTGCTTCTTTGCCATCAACAGGATTCTTAGAACCGTAATCTTGCGATCGCGTCGCAACCCTTACATGAGACATCATCATAATAGGCTCTTCTAAAGTAGTCGAGGAAGAACCAATCATCTTACTATCTTGAATTGGAAAAGGATCCTTCAAGACAGCGGGTTGTTGCGATCCTTTAACAAATTTCATAACCTCGTCTCGATATGGACATTCTTTCGTGAAATGATCTTGTTCACAAATGAAGCAAGGATAGCGAGGTTTACGTTTTTCGTCATTGGATTCGTCTTTATCTGTTTTCTCTTTCGAATTCTTTTTGTTTTTGTTCCTCCCCTTCTTTTTACCACCAATTTTTTATTTTGTCGTAGATGTTTCAACGACATGAATGTCAGCAGAAACTTTGGGAGAGGATTCTCCTTTCGGGGAATCAGGTAAAGTTATAATTGGAGAAGAATTCTTTGAGGATTTCTTCTTACTTTTAGAATTAACTGTACCAATCATACCGTCAGCGGCATGAGACCCTGAAGGAGCGGCAGCTATTTGACCTTGTTTTGGAAGATCGGGAATTTTCTCATGTAGAGTACCTGACTGCGTATAGACGAGGTCTAGGTACTGATCCTGAGCAATTAATTGCTCTTCAGTAACAACACCAGCCTTAGCTACATCTTCAGTGATCTTGGGTAATAATGATTTAACAAACCATTCTACCAAAATTTGATCCGGAATATAAACTTTCACCAAACGTCGTCTACCTCGCCATTCATGAATATGATCAGAAATATACGTAGACGTAGATTGTTTTAGTGAAGTTAATAATTCTGTGCCATTTTCGTATCTGACAGGCAACTGAAAATGAGTCCAGAAAGATGTTGCTAACTGACTGAAATTATGAAACGAGCCTCGTGGCAACTCAATGTACCATTTGGCTGCAAGACCTATAAGGGTTCTTTGGAAAAGACGTAAGCGAATCGAATCATCAACGATTGAATTAGATGCACACCAAAGGTGATAAGTCATAACATGATTCGATGGATCCTCTCCTGACTTACCTTCGAATTTTGGTATATCACTGGGAAACTTATGAGGCATTGGCGGCCAGTTCTGATAATAAAAAATAGGATCATTTGTAAGGCGCGTCAAATCAGGTAAGTCCAAAGTTGCGATAAATGGTAATTGATGGTTAGGGTCATGAAAACCTTGAGAAGCCAAAGCAGATCTAGGAGGCGGATACCCAGGATAACTAGGAATCGGATTTGCATTAGGTATTGTGTAACCTCCTGGATAACCAGGATGAACCGGACCATACTGAGGTTGTTGATAAGTATAACCAGGGTACGGTTGATACTGATAGCTTGGATTTTGTACATAGGGACCGAATTGCGGCTGTCCCTGGTACGGTTGATATGTAAATTGAGGTTGACTCGTAACAACTGTACTTGTACCGGTTTGTCCTATAGGTATCTGAACCGAAGTCTGAACTGAAGGTCATGACTGAGGTACAGAGACTTGAGGAATTTTCATGGATACAGGGGTAGCCGAACTCGGGGCTACAGATACTCCAGAAACAGGTGTGACAGGTTGAACAGACGTTGCAGTAGTTGCAGCAGTTTGAGGCGGAGTCTGAGGTGTACTAGGCCCAGTCTGCTGAACTGAACTAGGTGCAGGAGTTTGAATAGCTGACTGAACAGGTTGCTGGGTTGAACCAGAAACCAATGGCTGGCCAGATTGATAAGGTAACTGCACATTAGGCTGAAAAGGCTGTTGATATTAGGATGGATCCCACACCATCATTCCGGGGTATTGTCCCGTAGAAGGTTGAACATAAGGACCATAACCTGGTTGAACGTAGGGTTGATAATTAAGAGGTAAATTTCCAGCTCCTTGAACATATGGTTGACCAGAAGGCTGTTGGTAACCTTGAATTGGGTACTGCCCTTGAGGTTGATAACCCTGAGGCACGTACTGAGGCTGGGGTTGATAAGGACCCTGAGGAGCATATTGTGCTTGGGGTTGACCTTGAGGAATGTACTGCCCTTGAGGTGTGTACTGTCCTTGGGGTTGCCCCCCAAAATAATATGATTCCACATTTTGTCCTGGGAAAAAGTTACCTTGAGGTTGTGCCCCGGGTGGTAATTGACTACCCTGAGGTTGCCCCCTAGGGGGTAACTGAGTTCCCTAAGGTTGCCCCCTAGAAGGAAACTGACTGCCTTGAGTTTGAGGATTGGGAATATTACCAGACATCATAAAAACTTGCTCTGCGTTCGACATTTAAATTTTAAGTCCATCAAGACCAGATGATAACACATTTTCGATGGGTTGAGGAGATGCTCCCGAGAAAGTACCAGACAAAGACTGATATCTCGAAGGAACAGAAGGACCACCATGTAAAAATGATTCAAGTGTTTGAGAAAACATGGATGACTCTCCAGCCATAAAAGATGACGGATAATAGCCTCTGGGTGTAGGATGAAATGGAATTCGAGGTGGATAAAAAGCAAGACCCGAATTCTCTAAAAAGTCTGTTAAAGAGAGATACCAAGGATTAGTTCGAATGGGGCTGTAGAAAATTGATTCACGCTTCCTAAGATTTAACGATTGAGGGGAGTTGGGAAGAGATATGTCTTCGTCTGGATTAGTAAGTTCTTCAATAGAAATAAGTCCAGAGGGAAGATTGTCTGTAATGATATTTCTTACCCTAGGTGAACCTGGATCGCTAGAAGTTGGTGTGATAAATCCTGAGGATGTTTCTAACACAGAAGATTCAGTTTCAGGCTCAGAGATTTCAGGTTCGTCAGATAATTCACCAGAAGGAGAAATATTTTCAGTAACTTCAGAAACTGAAATCGGTTCTTGAATGTATTCTGTTGTGGGTATTTGATGATCAGGATGTATAACTATAGCGGAGCTTTCAACTTCTGTTGACCTAAGTCTACGGCTACTGTGTGGTACCAAAGCTCGAAGCCCTTCAAGTTGACTTGGTGAATATTCAGGGGGTTTCCCTTGTATTCTCTGGGATTGTCTTAGCAATTCCGCCACGATTAAAAATTATCTAATCACACGCAAACAAAGAAAAACTTCAATGAAAACACCTAAAGTCTCTAAGAAACAAACAATTGAATCATTCGCTTAAAAATCTAAGAGTTCAAAGCACACACAAACAGGTAACTTTCCGTACTAAAAACACTAGTTGGTGATGAAATCCAACTTAGTAGAATTTTAACACGAAAAGGGCGGTTGGAACAGTTACCCCGACAACCTGCTTAATGAAACAAACTGCCACAAGTTTCTTCACAAAACCATCTCGAGTGAAGAGAACCCCCCAGAGAGTTCAAGTGAGTCTAGTCGACGTCTGTTCCAGGTACAGTGGGATCTTCCCTCCACCGTCACCTTAGGAAATAATCCTAAAGATTATGGCCTCTAAGGTTATCAACTGAAACAGATATACCTGGGGGAACAGTCTACGATCCGACACACACGCAAGGGCAGAGTAACAAAGCTCAATCCCCTTGAAGGCTCCTTGAAACAATCCAAGGTTTACCGACAAGTGACCCCAGGCTCCTCGACAATGGTCTATCCGAGGTTTACCGTTTTTAATACGTGTATATCTTCTATCGTTCCCAATGAGGAATGATTGATTACCGCACTGGTTCAGATATGATCTCGTGCTTGACTCCTTTAAGAGGAGCTTCCCAGAGCATACATGCAACAATTGGAATTTCTTCCTACCGCAAGATTTGTCTACTTGTTTTTTTTAGCTATCTTGGAGAGTTAATTACTCCCTACTCCAAGATACTAGCCTAAGCTATGTTGGTGATAAGAGCCCTAGAAATAAAAGATTACTAGATGAATTTTATTTAAGCGTTACTTTTAGGAGTTGTTTCTTAAGTCAATGGGTGCGGAAATGAAACTTTGGATGATGTGAAGACTCGACTTCCAAAAAACACTAAAATGCACCTATGATGATATTCAATTATTTTTCTTTCAATGAACTTGCTATGTAAAGAAAGAGTTAGAGAATGCAATCCTTTTAATTCCTTCTTTAAACATGAAAAATGATTGAAAGAAAGTATTGTCTTTTTAATAAACTATCAAAGCTCACAACAAAAATCCTTTTCCTTTCCAAACTTAGAAGCTACAAAACAATTTTTCTTCGAAAGAAAGCTACAAAAACTAAAACTACTCAAAACTACAAAATCTAATCTTGACATCTAAAATCTAAATTGAGTAAAAGCTTTTAAGATTTTTTTTTATGAATGTTTTCCTTAGTTGTTCAACAAACTAAGAATCTATTCGTTCAGAATAACAAACAAATCAAAAACACTCAAAATATGTTTTTATAAAAATGAAATTCAAAACTTTCAACCAAGTTTTTTCGAAGATTTGCAAAGAAACAAAAAGGCTTAATTTCTCAATATAGGATGTTTTCACAATCAGGTCGGATTCAAAAGACAAAAAGAGATCAATGTAATCTGAGATACTGCAAATTGTCAAAAGTTCGAATCGCTACAAAGACCAAGCGGAAAAACAATCCAATTAGCAAAATCTTCTAGAAAATCATCAAAACATTAACACTGTCAGAGTTCATTCACAAAAAATTCTTGATAGAAACAATTATCAGTCTGGGCAGAAACCAAAGATCTAAAAATAAACTAGAAAAAGAAATCTAGAGATTTTCTAAAATTTTTACAGGGTCCGCAGGTAACCAGTATTGACAGGTGCGGTCCCGCACTGTATTCTGTAGAGAAAGTGCGAACCTGCCCGCACTGTCAAAGTAGGCCAGAGTGCGGTCCTAGGAAAAATTATAGAAAAACTTAAAATATTTCTAAATTTTCAAAAACAGGGAAAATCTAAATTACCCAGATAGATATGTATCAATCAAAAACCAGGAAAAAATGTTTCCTCAAATCAAAAATAAAAGAGAACCAAAAACAATAAGTTCTTCCCCAGTGGAGTCGCCATTTTGTTGTGTAGATTAATCCGTCTTGCGGACAAGACCAATCTCTCTAGTACTAAAAGTAACTAGCAACAAACAGCCAATTATACTAATCTCTCTCTAAGCATATAAGATTCATAAAAACACTATATAGGTGTAAGGCCTACCTTATATCCAACGCTTGCTTGATCTCGTTGAAGTCCTTCCCGTGCACTGAAAGAACGTTCCTCGTGAATCTGCAGTCACAAACAAGCAAAAAGATTATGCAGCACCTGTATAGACATTATTATAAACCATACTTATCATAATGATCAAGGAATTTATGAAATAAACCATGAATTGATAGTTTAATGAGAGAAATGAGTATATTTGTATTAACTTCAAATAAAGAAAACCTTTACAACCTGTGCCTTGATGTTGTGCAGGTCCTCCCGGGGTCCGAAGCAGGAATCTCTTCTAATTTGACAAGCATTGCACTCTTTGAACCAAGACAGATAGAGATGAGTGATTTAACTTCACATAAAGTCTTAGTTAACTGAGTCTGAATCTCAACAGCATTTAACTTCAAATGTCTTAAGCTTGAACTCCTTTTGAGGCTACCCAAGGCCTCTTTTTATAGTGGAAAAGAGGAGGTTTCTTATTCCAAATATGAAGGGATATAATCCTCCTTCAAAGGGATTAGCTCCTTACATCAAGGGGTTAGCTCCATCAAGTGAGGGATGCATGAACCTTCTCAAAGCGTATCCATTCCCGAAAATTCCCATCTAGAATCTTCTAGAATTTATCTGAAATCAACTTTTTATCTTTACTTTCTCGCCTTTTTGAGTTTTACAGAGGTCCGCACCCATAACACAAAGAACGTGCGGTATGGTTTCGCAGGAAAGCTGAACTTTAGGTGCGGGACCGCAGGTAATGAATAGAGAAAGTGCGATACCAATGTTTAAGGGATTTTTAGGAACTTTTCTCTGATTTTGAAAGCTTGACATGAGGAGCTGATATGTTAGACTTGCAAAAGGAGGAAGTATGAGTAATAATGAGCTCATACTCATAGTAAAATGTCAGGATGACATTTTTTAGTGTAACATGGTGACAAATTACTGTGTAATAGATGCCCCCTAAAGCATGAGGCCCGAAAGAGAGAGAGGGGTGAAATGCTTTACGAGAACGTGTCCAACTGAAAACACTGTCGTCGAAAAACCTGCATAGAGAAGTAAAACTGATATCTCAAATACATGATATATGTGGTATGGGCACAACCTTCCATAATAGAGTATACAATAATCCAGATCCAAGGTATGGACACAGCCATCCAATAAGGATCGATAAATAGACTCAGGTATGGTCGCAGCCATCCAATGAATGAGTCATGCAACCAATCATAATAATCCACAAAATCACAGCCTGGATTCTAACAGGCGAAATCCAGGGTCTTGCGCTCCATCTTGGCCTGAACAGAGTACAAGTTCAAGCATGCGAATAAGTGAGCTGAAGTCGAACATGCAAGAACATCGCCTGATTACCAGCCAATGATGAAAGCTGTTAACAGACGCGAGAGGTACCACCAATATTGACAATGGCCCTCAAGGTACTATAGGTATAATCTACGGCATGTGAATCAGTGAGCTGGCGTCAAACACCCATAGAATCACTCGATCGGAGGCCAATGATGAAAACCTCACGTCGAACGCGAAGAACCTGCCATTGAGGCATGTAGGCTCCAAGGTACCAGAAGGGAGTCTCTAGATCAACTTCCTGGATAATGAACTGAAGTTGATAGGAATTGACCTTGATCGAAGGTGGGCCATAGTGTTTCCCACATCATTGATGCGAGACAGAGGAACATAATGTCTTTTTGAATCAGGATCAGATGAGAATCAGAAGAAGGTTGAAATTTTGCAGAGGTCAACTTCTCTTGAACATATCAACGGCACGACAGTGAGTTTGGCAGTATTTGACATCAAAAGATCAAAGGTCATGATGACGGGACAAAGAGCAGATGAGAGGTCAAAAGGGATCACCCAAACCCACGGAGGCAAGTGGAAAACGAGATGAGATGTCCCCAACTCGAAACGAATGCAGACAAGTGCCATGTTCAAGAGTGACATACTGCCGACACGACAATGATTCTGGTTCCATTTTCCCCCACCATTTCTGGCGAGTACCTCTTTATTTTTACACAAGCTTGAAGAGGATACCATATGCTTGTCATATAAATTCTTCCTTCGGACGAATCCATCCTAGTACATTTAACGAGCCCTAGGAAGGAGGAACTCGAATATCGTCATTACGACTGAATCCAATGTCATCAAGGTTTAATGAGTCTTACAAAGGAAGAACTCGGCATCTTTTCATGTTTAGAGAGTTTGAAAATACAGTGGAAAAGTAAACTCCAATGGTCCCTTTTCGTAAATAGTTCCTCAGATCCGAAAAGGTAGAAAACTATGTCTGAGAAAACCTCCTAATCGCGATAGGCTAGGGTATTCCTTTTTCGTAAATAATCTATCCCAGCCCGAAAAAGGGTTAAACGTATACTGGGTAGATGTCGTTTCGCAGCCACTTTAACGAGATCAAAACGACAAGGGACTCAGCAATCTTTTCATGTTTAGAGAGTCAAAAAAGAGCTGAAAGTTGACTCCTCCTGGAGGAATGAGTGGTATAAAGGGTCGCAACTGGTTCCGGTAATGGTGGAACTACTCAGAACAAATAAAGGTTAAGAGGCTGGCTAACAACACCACTCATCGCAGCGGTTCCTCAGGAATGGGTAAAACAACCAAGTGAAGGCATATGATTGGCCAAGCAGATAGTGACGATGGAATGAGAAAACCAAGGCTCATCTGGCAAAAACAGGCTGATAAAATGGCAATCACAAGAGGTAAAATGGGAATAGTTTCATTTTTACACAAGCTTGAAATCAAGAAACTCTGCTTGAAGTTGGTTTCATTTTTACACAAGCTTGAAACAAAGATAAACTATGCTTGAAACCGGTTTCATTTTTACACAAGCTTGAAACGGAAACAAACTATGCTTGAAAAAATAAGCATGCCCCCAGCATGGTGACTCAATTCGAGGTACATGCCCCCCAAGCTTCAGTCCATATGAAAGGCAGATGGAGTGAAGGTTCAAGTGACGAGATCAAGAGAAAGACTCGACTGGGATTTTACGAGATCTAAACAAAGACTCGAATTGAATGGGAACGTGTTTCATTATTTTAACGAGGTTGACACATTAAAAGAACTATCCTTAGGACACCTTGTTTCATGGTTTAAGGAGCTTGGCACAAGACAAGGAACTCTGCTCCGACGACCTTGTTTCATTTTTTAAGGAGCTTGACACAAGACAAGGAACTCTGCTCCGACGACCTTGTTTCATTTTTTAAGGAGCTTGACACAAGACAAGGAACTCTGCTCTGACAACCTTGTTTCATTTTTTAAGGAGCTTGACACAGGAAAAGAACCATGCTCCGGCAACCTTGTTTCATTTTTTTAGGAGCTTGACACAAGAAAAATAACCATGCTCCGACGGACCTCATCATAATGAACAAGAAGTCATCGCTTCTAAGAGTTCCACTCCCGATGGAAGGAAAACATCTTGGAAGTCAGGACCCAATGCCCCCAACACACTATGCACGACGGCATCATCCCTGAGTACATGCACAGGGTAGGTAGCCACATAGTTGACCTGCAGTGGGGCAGATACAACAGGTGGATAAAAACTAGGAAGGGATGATGGCAAGCTAGTTGCCACATCAGGACCAAAGAACGAAAGCTGATCAATGGTCACGATCCGTCCGTCATGTGGAAAACAGACCACAAAAAAAAAGGAGGAGACAAGTGCTCCCATGGCATAGGTGTAATCGCGCCCCAAGAGTAGATTTAAATCCAAGGGGCCTGGAACAACCATCACGTCCATATGGACGGTTTTACCTCCCAAAGTAACAGGTAACCTTGGAAGGATCCATAACGGTTGACTCGTTCTTCTGTTAAATGCCAATATATTCTGCGTAACAAGCACAAGCGGCGGCGAACCGAAAGCTTGCCAGGTAGTGGAGGACAGAATACTAACAGATGCGCCTTCGTCTATAATGGTGCTGGGTACGACCAGACCAAAAGCCTGTACTGTGATCTCGAAAGGCACATAAGACGGAAGGCGGTATCCTCTAAATTGATTCCAATCAAAGGAAGCGACCAAACTACTCGGAGGGGCTACCATCGAACTGAGATGGTCTTCCCTTGGTGTTACAGAAGAAGAAGGAGCATCCTCCATGACCTCCATCTTGAAGGCGGGAGGAGAATCCTCGGGAACCTCCATCATGGGAGGTGGAGGAGCAGCTTCTTGAGGTATAGGGATAGGAGAATCTTTCTCCAAATCCGAGGAATTTGAAGAAACCAGTAGAACATGAGGGGTATGGGATCCACTCTCCACAGAAAAGACCTAGCGCACCGTAGACGGGGCCAGCTCAACTGATCCCACGACCAATGGTTGGTCGGGGATGGATTCCTGAATTTGAATTTCCGAGGGAGCGGGATTGACCAAGGATGACTCTTGACCAATCGTAGGATCAGCTGGTAGAGGACTCAAAGAAATCTATTTATAACCAGCTGGGAGGCATGGTGTAGAAACGACTGTATTGTCCAAGACTTTTTTGGCTTCATCCATATACAGACAAAGGTGAATGACATGGTGCCCTTCACACAACTTGCAGGGATTGGTAATCTTACCCTGCTTCTTAGGAGCCTTACCAACACCAGTTGAAGACGTGCCCCCAACTTGACTCCCAGAAGCCAAAGGCAACGGAGGACGACCGCTGGACCATTCTTCAAACACCTTGGGAATGCCAGGGCAGTCTCGAAGAAGATGGTCTCCCGTGCACAACATGCAAGGGAACTTGACTTTCCGCGGAGGGTTGGAAGGTTTATCAATAAGAGAAGTAGATACAACTTTATCCTCTCGCTTATCGGACTTCTTCTTCTTTATCTTCTTCGTCTTCTTCTTAGCCACCTGGTTACTCGAATCCAGACTTTCACCAGGCGAAGTAGAAGAGGAGGACGTAGAAACAGGCGAAGAAGGGGAGAGGTCCACCTTGGAATCAACATGATGTTGTTCAGGCAAAGGAACTGATTGAACATTAGCCGAGACATTCGGGACTACAGAGGTTGAAAACAACCAAACAGGCAACCCAACAGTTAACCCAGGAAGGGACAACATTGCCATATAAAGAGCGCCAACATTTACAAAAGGAGGAAAAGGACCAAGATTCCCATTGGAGGGGATTCCTTGGTTGGTGAAATCCGGAAAAGTTGCCATCAACAACTCAAAACCACACACGGGCTAAAAACCAAGGCACACAATCAAACAGCCAACAAGAAAACTCTAAAAGGGCATGTGATCACGGGTGATTTATTTTACCACATTGAAACTTAGAAATTTCACCGTTTCATGTTTTAAGAGTCGAGAAATGGATGAAAGATGACTCTATCTCTTTCAGTTTTGAAACAAGCCTGAAAGGACAAGCACTTGGTGATCTTTTCAAATTTAAGGAGTCAGATAAGATCAAAATGACTACTCAGGAATTCTAGGCAAAGGGTGTACCAAATAACCGTGAACTTCAATATACACCTTGGTTTCAAAATGAAAGAGAAACCAACCAAGGACTTAACGTACGTGCAGGCAATCTCCTCGAATGCTGTGTCCGGTGTATCACGGGTATAGGGCGGCAGACTCGGCTTCCTATGGATAAAGGATAGAAACCTAGTGGGGTCTCCCTTTATATACACGACGGTACGGGGAGCACAAGTCTATACTAGTGCTGTCTAAAGCTAAGAGGCGAACGACAGCTACTAGGTTTAAAGACGCCTGAACACGTCTCTAGCCTAGACCTCTAAATATTTCGTTAATGTTTCAATGCTGCCTTAGTGTAAATTGAATGTATTTTAATGTTTATCTTCAAGTATGTTTTAGTTTTCAGGCCCTAGCGAATGTGATGTCTCAAAATCTCCTAAATGCACACTACATGCCATAGTATATCATTTCATTCGATGAAAGCTAATTATGAGAGAGTTAAAGAGCTTTTCACACAATAACAAAATGATCAGACAACAACCAATGATATCTCTAATGCAGCTAATGGAAACTAAAAGCTTTTCTTTCAAAGTTACTAATCACTAATAACACCGAAAATATTTAATTCAGACTAACTAATCCAAAGAAAAAGAGATTTTTTGTATTTTCAATGTTTAAGAGCAAGAGCACTAAACAAGATGAAAACTAATGAGACAAGCAATTGAGAAGCAAAATCAAAAGAGAAAAACAATCAAATTTCACTCAATGCAAGCCTACAATGAGATCTCAAATCGATAAAAAGTCCCTCAAATCAAAAGACACCCAAAGACTCAATTGAACCATGTAATCTAGGCCCAAAACGAGACAAAGTGGAATTCAAATGAAGAAGAAGCCAATCACTCAAATAACGCAATAAAACGATAGACAACCACCAAACGAGTGCAGAGAAGCAATCACAAAGCTGATCGAACAGACAGAAACCAAAAACTCCCAAGGGAGGCTCGACGCACAATAGCACCTAGATGCCCTAGGGCTAGAATGTAAAATCGATAGAAACGGGCAAACAACCAAAGGATGAAGGTCACAGTCAGTCAAACAAGGCTCCAGAACACTCAAGAAGTCGAAGAAATGAAACCAAAATCATAGATCAAGCTTAGAAAGCCTAGAATAGAGCAAACCCTAGCACCTTCAGGATTGGCGCGACTGTCAGGCAGAAACTAGCGCCGTAACAGGATTGGCGCGGGTAGTAAACTGGCAACTTGCACCAATTGGCACGACTGTCAGGCTAATAAGCGCGCCAGTCAAGTTTGCTATGGAAAAAAAAGAAAGAGAAATCCAAGGAACAGACCAGTGATGTTGAATCTCAAACCAAAAGCCAAACTCACGAAAAGAGCCAGCCAAAAGAGTTGATCAAGCAAGAAAAGTCAAGAATCGACTGAAAGACGAGACAATACTCCAAGTGTTTAGTTCATAAACTAGACCAGATATTGACTGAAGCATCATTCATCTACTTTCTCTAATGCAGAGCAAGAGCGTTTCGAAGGCTATCTGGCTAACTTCGGGCTCTGTCTGTAGTTTATAAAACAAACAACAAGCTAACTCCCTAGCGGAGTCGCCAATTTGTTGTAGAGGTAAATCCCCTCTGCGGACAGAGGCGATCCCTACTAGCCCAGAATGGGTCTAGCAACAATCATAACACGCTATTGTGCAGGTCCCTAATTGCAATAAACCAACTTGCGAAGAAGGCTTACCTCGAATTCAACGTTATTGTTTGTAGAGAAGGTAGTGCTCCCGTTCCTTTGCTCTGGCAGATCACAATCCTCATGCTTGTCGCGATCAAACACCTGCACACGCAAGAAACACAAAAAATACAAGCGTAAAATCCGATATATACAATTATGTGTCAGTCAGAGAGGACACAACTCATGATCATAATGAATAAAACGAGTGGAACCATAACCAATAATCGCTTATCATTAATTCAACAAAGGAAAATACAACCTGGCTCTGATGCTGAATTCTCCTTTGACGGGTCGCCAGCGGAATACGTCTCGGTAAAGCTTGTCAAGGATGGGGACAAGCCTCTCTCTTCGATCATCAATCTCCTTGCTATTGATTTGACACTATGAGGACTATTGCAGCATTCTTTAGGCTATGAAGGCTCTTGGAGATTCTTGGAGACTCTTGGAGACTCAACCATTCAGCCTTTCAGCTATTCAGCCATTCAGCCCCTTCGTCAATGGATGAAGGCTATATTTATAGAGGAGAGGAGGAGGTTTTGATCCCTACAATAGTGGAAGGGAGGCCTTATCCCTCGGGAGGTTCCCCATAATGTGGAAACAAGAGGCCAAAGGAGGAAGGCCGTGGTTATTCAGTCGAAACCACTCCTCATGACTCATCCACGAAGTTGTTGTAATCGAAACTTTGCCTCTCTTTTTAAAAAAATTTCCATAAGCAGATTGGCGCGGGTGCTTAGCTGGGAAAGAGCGCTAATTGGCGCGGGCTTAGTGTTAATTTTCCTCATTGGCGCGAGTACATAATGGGCTACCAGCGCCAAGGAAAAAACAGGTGTTTTTAGGGGTCTGCTCAGGAAATGATCAACAAAAGGAATGTTGTCCTCATGGAAAGGGATGCAATGATGGTATTTGCAATGCATGACACTGCTTATTGGTCATAGAAACGACCCTCCAATGGGCGAGATGGGGATTGCAGGGATGGGGACAAATTACTGTGTAATACTAGTGTACACTTGAATCTCATCAGGAGAACAAGTGACTCCCACGTGGATGTTCTCGACAACCCCCAGTTTAACGGAGATGTCGATAGGCATCATTTGGGTAATGTTACTCAGATTTCCTTCCGAGAAAACTTCGTGAGTCAATATTGGCGTTTGGAGTGGCGGAGAGGGAACCTGAGATGCAAAATGCTCGAGACAATTAGACATTGCCCCCAGACTAGGCAAAAACAAGGAACGATGATGCCCATCGCTCCACGACAGATCTTCGAGAGACATAGTCTCCATGATAGCTTCGTCAGACAGAAAAAATTCTCTCAAAGGATCAGGCGAATCTGCATCGCCGAGCCAAGGGGATTGAGAATAAAAATCAAGAGCCATGCTCAAAGGAGCATTATCATCAGGAGGAGGATCCGATGCGGCAATGATTTCACAATAATTGATTTCAACCGAGGTTAGAGGCATCGATTCTCCAAAAGAGGCAACCTGTTCAGGAGAAGGGACGATCCATGGGTCATCCAACCTAGAGATCATATTGACTTGAACAGTATTGGGTGGTGAAAAGGGAAAAATACCCATGAGAGTGGGATCTTTGAAAAGACCCAGCCCTATGCTATCAGGGGGATTTGGAATTTGGTCCACGTATGGCACGTTGTTCTCGGAAGACGAGGTAAAAAATGACAACTGATCAACAGTGATAATTTTTCCCCCATGCGAAAACTTCAAAAGTTGAAAGAGGGTGGACGGAACGCACAACATAGCGTGAGTCCAACTACGACCGAGTAGAATATTATAGTTGAGTTTTGCATCAACGACTTCCACTTCAACGTTGACAGTCTTTCCTTGCAATGTAATCGGTAAGCTAGTGAGAACACCCAAGGGTTTTGACTCCCTTCCATCGAATGCCTCAAGGGCATTTGGTGACGAATTAAGGGCTGGAGAGCCAATAGCTTTCCAGCAGGCAGATGACATGACGCAGGTAGATGCACCTTCATCCACCACGACCCTATGGATTTTGAGACCGTTAATACCGACTTGTATAACAAGTGCAATCTGGTGCGAAAGTCGGGGGACAAAATTCTCTAAGTTGAAAGTGAGAAGACTAGAATCGGCAGGGTCGATACCACCGATCTTAGATAACAATGCTTTCCATTAAGACGGAAAACTCTGGAGGACTTCCAACACGAACATCGCGGATGGAGCCTGCGCTAAATCCTCAACAATACTGTAATGTTGAGCAGCATGGGCATTAGGATTATAGGAAGACTTTCGGAGAACACCTTTAGAAGGTGGCCATATAACGGGTTCAACACTGGGCTTCTCAATTTCAAGGGGACCAAAGGTAGGTGGGGGATGAGGACCATCAATGACCTCCTTCCCAGCTGCCTGACATGATCCGGCATAATCTTTCGACCGAGTAGCAATGGAAATGGGTGCAAAACCATTCATCATGAAAACTTGAGAGCCGAACGACGCAGATGGTACAGATTGATCAACCATCTAGATCTGCTGAGATGGGAAAGGTTATTTAAGGACTACCGGAGTTCCCTTAGCACCTTTTAGTAGTTTACTAAGCTCAGATCGTCGAGGAAAATCTTCAATGTAGTGATCCTCTTCACAAATCAGGCAAGGATACTTCGGTTCTCGCTGCGAACCATCATCAGCACGGGGTTTAGAAAATTCCGGTTTTGGGGCATTGGATTTGGCCTTGCCTTTGCCCTTATTTTTCCCCTTGGAGGTCTTGTCCACAAGATTGGCCTGAACAGCATTGACCTCTGTGGTTTTACGAGAATCTGGGGAAGCCTGAGGAGCAGAAGTATTGGAAGAATTCGATTTTTGCTTCCCATTGGAAGACTTGCGTGAAGTCTGAGATACAGAACCAATAACGTCGTCGACTGATGGGGTAGTTGGTGCTTTATAGGTCCCTGGTCACGGGGCATCAATCAAGATGTCGTATAACGTGCTCGATTGAGAGTACACTAAATCGAGGTACTGGGCGTGAGCAATGGCCTATTCCTCGGTTACACATGCCCCCATAGAAATTTCCTGTGTAATCTTATTGACAAAAGAGGTGGTGAACCAGTGAGTTAGAAGCTAATCAAGAATTTCAAAATTGATCAGACGACGATGACGTCTCCATTTGTGAATGTGATCTGAAATATGAGTAGCTTTGTCCTATTTCAGAGATGTCAGGAGATGCGTCCCGGCTTCATAACGAATTGGTAACTGAAAATGCGCCAGGAATGCCATAACTAGATTATTAAAATCTTGAAAAATACCATGGGACAGTTCTATGTACCATTTAGCAGCAACGTCGGTGAGAGTGCGCTAGAAAAGACACAAACGAATCAAGTCATCCACCCAAGAATTCGAAGAACACCATAAATGGTATGTCATGATGTGCGCTTGGGGGTCTTCTCCAGATTTTCCCTCAAAATTAGGACAATCACCAGGCACCTTCGTCGGAACTGGAGGCCAATATGGATTATGAAGAATCGGATCATTGGTCAATTTGGACACGTCCGGTAACTCCAACGTGGCGAGAAAAGGTAATTGAGGGTTAAAAGGCATGCCAGGTCCCTGATAAGGACCTGTACCTATACTCCATCCTGGTTGAGCATAACTCTGCCCCCATTGGTTCTATCCTGGAGGATTCTGACTATAGGGGGTATAAGCCAGATAATTGGATTGATATGGCATCTGAAAACCAGGATACGGGATTTGATAACCAGGATACTTATTCTGATTATACATGGGTCCCGATTGAGCAGTGAAAGGATTTTGCTGCGGAGTATAAGTATAGCCTGGTTGTTGAGGGTAATAACCAGAACCTTTAGGAGGGTTGTAAACCAGTCGAGACTGACCTTGAGGGTGATATCCGCCTTGGGGTCGAACGGGCTACTGTTAAGTGGGGCCCTTCTAAGTCGAATAAGTCGGGCGCATAGGTGGATTCGACTATGGCATAGAATAGATCGGTGGCTGAGCAGGGTTAACAGGGTGTGCAAGTTGTCCTGGTTGAATAGGTTGACCTAGCTAATGAGGGACACTAGGTTGCCCCGACTAAGTAGGTTGGCCTGATGGTGGGAGTGGGCCAGGTTGTGCCTGATAACTAGGTTGACCTAGGATGGGACCATAAGATGGCCCTGGCTATGCAACATTTTGACCAATTGGAAAATTAGGTTGTTGAGGTTGCACCGATGGTTGAGAGGGATGGGTTTGCCCCCTAGGACCGTATGAAGGTCCAGGTTGATACATCGGTTGACCTGCCGGTCCTTGAGGTTGCCCTGGTCGAACCACAGGGTAAGGCTATAGAGGTTGACCTTGAGGATTGTAAGACTGCCCTTGCGGGCCGTAAAATAATCCCTGCTGGACCGAAGGTTGTCCCTGTAAGGGTTGCCCTTGCGAGTCGTATGCATACCCTGGGTGGGCCGAAGGTTGTCCCTAGAAGGGTTGTCCTTGTGGGCTAGAAGCATATCCTTGTTGAAACAAAGGTTGTCCCTGAAAGGGTTGTCCTTGTTGGTGAGAAGGTTGCACAGGCAGGGTAGGTATAAAACCGTTAATATACTGATAAGCCTCAGGAGCAGGCAAATGAATGGGGTTGCCATGCTCATTATATTGAAATGGAAATGAATAGATCAAGGTACCATCTGCTCCATAATGAGAAAAGTAAGGAAAATTAAGATCCTAACAGGACTGATCAACCTAGGAGATCGGCAGCTATAAAGACATCCGATACTCCTCGGGAGAAAGGTTCTCAGGAATGGCAGTAGCTATATAATCGTCTTCAGGCACTGACGAGGTCCTAGTTGAATGAGTGGTGACAACAGGCGTAGACGCAACCATGCAGACAATCGGTATAACAGGTACTGATGTGACAAAAGGAGATGTCGTAAGAGGTTTCGATGGTGACATCCCTAACGAGGGAATGGTCGATTTTGTGGACGGAGTCGATATTCCCAAAGAGGCAATAGCGGCCATGACCTGACTTAAATACCTATATCTAGTTGGGAGTGATGGACCAGGTGAAGACAGAACAAATGGTTTAGGGATGTCTTCGGGAAAAAGCTGGTAGTCTTCACCAGAAGTAGGAATTCCCTCACTAGGAATGATGAGTCCATATCTGACCCTGCCATAAGATCTTCTAAAAGATGACAGGGACTAGGAGGTACGATAGCAGCCAAAAATGGTGATCCCGATGTAAGAGGAGGGAAGTGTTCCCCAACTCCAAATCCAAACCAAGCATTGGATAAGGGCCAATTGAACTCAACTGGTCCTCCAAAGGGAAGCTCAGATATAACCGGTCCCCAAGGGGAAACTTGGATACAACGGGCTGCTGATGCTCAGCGGAGGACTAAGAGACTTCTGAGGAATCATCTGTATAAGGACTACCAGTAGACGAAACTGATGGTTCCACCACGGTGACAATAGAAAAAAGAGGAAGATATAAAAAACAAAGACACAGGGGGAAAACCAAGGCAAACAAAAACAGGCCGAAAAAAATCAATCTCTAAATTGGCATGTGATCGTAGGTGATTAATTTTACCACATTGAAACTGGAAATTTCACTGTTTCATGTTTTAAGAGTCTAGAAACGAGTAAAATATGACTCTATCACTTTCAGTTTGGAAACAAGCGTGAAAGGACATGCGCTTGATGATATTTTCAAATTTAGGGAGTCAATAAAGATCAAAATGACTGCTCTGGTAATCTAGGAAAGAGAAATCAACCAAGGAATGAACGTATGTGCAGGTAATCTCTCTGAATGTTGTGTCCGGTGTATCATGGGTAAAAGGCGGAAGACTCGGCTTCCTATGGATAAAGGATTTGCAACCTAATGGGATCTCCCTTTATATACGCGATGGTACGGGGAGCACAAGTTCGTACTAGCGTTGTCTGTAGCCAGATGGCGAGCGACAGCTACTAGGCTTAAAGACGCCAAAACACGTCTATACCTTAGACTACTAGATGTTCCATTAAGTTTCAATGCTGCCTTAGGTTAATTCAGTAAATTTTAAAGTTGATCTTCAATTTACGTTTCGATTTCAAGGCCTTATCGAATGTTGGATCTCATAAAACCTCTAGATGCAAACTACATGCCACAAAATATCATTTCGTTCAATGAAGAGCTATCTACGAGAGAGTTGAGAGCATTCAAATGATAGCAAAATGAACACACAAAAACATCCACTACCGATTTCAATGCAAGCTAATGAAGCTAGAAAACTTTTCTCTAGAATTTTACAACACTAGTAATGCGAAAGAGTTTTCAATTTTCACTATGCAAATCAAAATGCAAAAGATTTTTTTTTGTATTTTTCAATATATTAGAGAAAATGCACTAAATAAATGAAAAACTAATGAAAACATCAATTTGAGAATGATAAAGAGAGAGTCGAAACAAAACAAGTTCACCCAACTCAAACAAGCACAATCAAGACTCAAACTAATGACGAAATCCCGCAAAGCGAAGAAGAATCTCGAAAGAGACTCAAACAAGCCGTGTGATCTAGGCTTGGAGCAACACAAAGTGAAACTGAACGAAAGAGAGGACAATCACTCAATAAATGCAATGACTCAATCTGATTCAATAAGATGAATGCAAAGAAGTGGAAACAAAGTTGACTGGGAAAGCAAAGACCCAAAACTCCAACGGGAGGCTCAACACACTGAAGCACCTAGAAGCCCTAGGGCTAAAATTCAAAACTGACAGAAAATGGCGAACAAATAGAGGAAAAGGGCTAAACATAGTCAAACATAACTTCAAAGCACTCAAACAATCGGAAAAAACAAACCAGGACCAAAACTCAAGCTCAGAGAGTCCAAAAACAGGCAAACCCTAAAACCAAGTAGGGTTGGCGCGCCTGTCTAGCTGTAATCTGCACCAAACATGGGATGGCGCGAGTGCCTAACTAGAAACTCGCGCCCTTCGGTGCGAATTTCAGAGGGATAACCGTGCCAATCAGGTTTACCCTAAAAATTATGAAAATGAACTAATAGAGGCTAGATCTGGTCTTCTGGGGGCTAAACAAGGTTTTAACACCAAGGAAGGTGAACCAAGCAGAATAATCAAACAAAAAGCCAAAAAACAACCCAATGGAGGAAGGACCAACTCCCACTGCTCCCCAGTGGAGTCGCCAAATTGTTGTGGAGGTAAATCCCCTCTGCGGGCAGAGACGATCCCACTAGCCCTAGAGTGGGTCTAGCAACAATCGAAACACGCAAAGCTATTGATTCCTAGTTACAAAAGATAGAATTGTGATAGATCGCTTACCGTGATTCCTTCGTTGTTCTTGTCGAAGAAGAAATGGCGCTTCCGTTCCTAGCTGGACAAGTCACAATCCATGAGCTCGCTGCATCCAAATACCTGTACATATGCAAAGAAGAGAGACAACATGCAACTTAGTATTTCACACTTTATAACTATCGATCAGTCAAAGAAGAACAAATGAAATTGCATTATATAATGTACAAACGCAATCATGGAACCATAGCAGAGTCATGTATATTAAGATACGAGAGAACTATTACAACCAGTGCTCTGATGTCATGATCTTCCTTCAACAGGATTCCAGTGGGACGTGTCTCACAAAGCTCATCAGGGATTTGACAAAACTCTCTCTCTCACAGGGTTCTCCTTAGCTCTGCTCTTGATTGTCACTCAGCTATAATTTCCTTCCCAAAAGTTCAGCTAGCTAGCAAATGGAGAGGGAAATCTTTTATAGAGGGAGAAGGAGAGGTTAGGATCCCTATAATCATGGGGGAGAGTCCTATATCTTAGGAAGGTTCCATGAGAGTTGGAAAACCACTTCCTAATCAGGGAGATCCAGAGCCAAACAGCACAACGTCTTTGTGATGATTCGT
Source organism: Pinus albicaulis (assembly GCA_034641835.2). Lineage (NCBI taxonomy): Eukaryota > Viridiplantae > Streptophyta > Pinopsida > Pinales > Pinaceae > Pinus > Pinus albicaulis. Next base: position 435,535,531 of record CM076581.1, on the reverse strand, counting down.
TCTAAAGTTGTTAGAATCAAACTTCCGCCTTCTATTGTTAAAAAAAATTCCCTAATAGGCTTGGCGCGGGCACAATATAGGGACAGAGCGCCAGCTGGCGTGCCCACTAGTGTATATTTTCCCCATTGGCATGAGGGATGAATTGACTACTCGCGCCAATGCCAAAACATGGGTTTTTAGGGTTTTTTAGAGGAAATGTTCTTGAGGAGAATTCTTGCCCTTATGCAGAAGGATGCCATCAAGGTGTTTTCAGGACATTTTACTGTTCACAGGTCACAGGAATAGTCCTCCAATGTACGGGACAAGGGATTGCAGGGACGGTGACAAAATGTTGTGTAACAAGAAGTTTAGCATTGATATTCTTTTGTCTCATTATGTATGAATGTTTTGTTTCATGATCCATTTCATTTCTATGATATGCTAGTTTTCAAGTTGATAAAGAGAATACATCTCTTATGCTCTATTTTGGGAAAATCTTCATAGTTTGTTCATTATTCTTTAGTTTAGAAAGAATTCATGCTTAGCCTTGCTCTTTCTAGCTCCTCATCAGTCTGATCCATCTCACCCTGAAACCCTAAAGTGTTAGGTTTTCTACCTAACTTTCCCCATTGAATCTATGCAACCCTAATCCTATTTTCCCTGACCTAGCCTCTTTGACCTAATCCTCATCCAGCAACCTAAATCAAGCAAACGAACCCCTGTACTCATATCTAGCCTAAAACCCTAATTCATCCAGCCCTCTTGGTTGTGACTTTGTGGAGAGAGTCCTCTCCGGTTTGGTAGGGCTAGCTACCAAGCTAAAATATTGGTATGTGGTTACCTCTGTTTGGACTCTTTCTCAGCCTTAGAGATCCGATGGAGTGGTAACAGACCCCATATGAGAATACATTCCCAACAATGAATAACAATGGAGTAGGGATGCCCCATTTTGTATAAGAATCATATGCATGTATTTATTGACCAAATAGATGTTGCATGTAAGCAATTTAGAAAGAGAAATTAAAGATATTGATATTTTTTTGTTTGAATAGGTTATAATGTAAAACCATTTATCCCACATGTAAAATATTAAAAATCACACATGGGAAAAACATCTATGAGTTGGAAAAATCATTTTAGTTGAATAAGTTTATGATTTAAACCATTTATCCTATAGAAAGATACATGTCTATAAACACATCTATGAATTGGAAAATTCATTTTAGTTGAATAATTTTATGATGTAAAACCATTTATCCTACAAAAAGATACATCTCAGAATAATATCTAATATCTATAAACATGTTCTTAAGCATCAGAGTAAGATATGTTTTTTTGAATGTTTAGTACAGGTGGTCAATGAAATATGCAACATATTTGATCAAGTTCAACACCCAGACTAGTATTCGAGAGGCAATAGGCTCTTCGGCCTGAGAGTAGGATATTGATCTATAACTTAATATTTATAAATAGGCTTTTTGACCTTAGAGTAGGATATATTTTGTGATGTTTTGTACAAGTGGTCTATGAAATACTGCACACTTATCCAAGTGCAAAGGTGACATTTTTCTTTCAGACAACCTGGGTGGGCATCTATACCTTCTTAGAAAAGTTCTCTCCAAGATATAAGTTAATGAGAAAGTTCTGTAGTGCATCACCCAAACTACTTGATCGGAATCTGGATTGGGGGCAAAAATTTAAAGTGCTTTGAATCACACCAAACTAGAATTATTAGATCGGGCTCGTCACCGGGAATCTAATGCAATTCGTTTCACTCAAAACAGAATCTGTATGAGTAAGTTAGAGCCCGCTGATAGTTGTGCCAAATAGGTGATTTAAAAAAAAAAAAAGTTCAAACAGGGTCAAAGGCCAAAAATTTGCGTTCTCCTCCATTTTTCCCAATGACACCATGCCAAGTGTCAGACTATGGATGGTTGCTAAGGGGGTGACTTGTTTCAATTTTATTAGAGGTTTGTGGAGGAACCAATGGCATGAAGACTTGTGGCTAGCCCAGAGGCTGCCACGTGCCCCCTTCCAAGGTTCAATGTTATTCCAAGGTCAAACTCCGAATGTCATTTTTCTATGGTCGATATTTTTTTCATATATCAAAGTCCGCATATGATTTATTTGGGTTCTCCTCCATTTCGCCCAATGACACCATGCCAAGTGTCAGACTATGGATGGTTGCTAAGGGGGTGACTTGTTTCAATTTTATTGGAGTTTTGTGGAGGAACCAATGGCATTAAGACACATGGCTAGCCCAGAGGCTGCCATGTGCCCCCTTCCAAGCAATGTTATGCCAAGGTCAAACTCCGAATTTCATTTTTCTATGGTTGATAATTTTTTCATATATCAAAGTCTGCATATGATTTTATATTAAAGGTTGAACTATGTCAAAGGTTCGAACCATATCAAGGTTGGGTGCGTATAAATACATGTGCCCCCCTCCAAGGTTCAATGTTATGCCAAGGTCAAACTCCGAATTTCATTTTTCTATGGTCGATTTTCAAATATCAAAGTCCGCATATGATTTTATATTAAAGGTTGAACTATGTCAAAGGTTCGAACCATATCAAGGTTGGGTTCGTATAAATATTATGGAGAAAAATTATATGAACATGAAAGACAAAGGTCGGGGCTCAATCCCATGACCCCCCCAAGGCTAACACAAGCTCTTACCAATAGACCACCACATTCGGACTTAACATACAAAGGTCGCAACATGTATTTGTTGTTTCAAATGGTTTAGGGCGGAGTTAAAAGGGGCCAACCCACGATGCCACGGGACCGTGGCCCCATAACCAATGGTGGAGGCCTATTTTTAATGGCACATTTTAAATATTTAAAAATGGATTAATTAAACCCCTAATCCCATGCTTATGCGCTAAACATCCTTGCTAATGTGCAGTTTGTTTAAACGCGCTAACCATCCATTAATTCACACTTAGCACTAATTAAACTCACAATTAACTTGGCGGTCAGTTTGGTAGGTCCACCAATTTTGGCGCCAGCTCCAAATTTGGCAGCCTTAACTGGAGTTTCTCCAGTGTTAGTGGAGATTCCCACCGAAAAATTGAATGAAGCATAACTTTTGCTAATTTCGACCAAGTTTGGCTCAAGAAGAGTCATTCCTAGATGATTTTGATGCTCTGAGCATGATGGTGTAGGTTGCAAGGTCGTTGGAGCACTTTTTTAATTATTTTTTCCACTTTGAATATTAAATAAGCCCAGGGCCACCGCGAGAAGAGGTCATGCATAGATCAGTTGAAGACCATTTTTAGAGCTTGAAGAGTCTATTTTGAGGTTTTTGGGTATTATGAATCCAATGGAGCAGGTTTAAAATCCATTGGAGAACTATAGGTTCATGTAGTTAGAGAGTTTACCATTAATCCCAAGAGGGCCTAGCCAGTTGAAGCAGGTCCATGGAGATGTAGCCCAGGAGGGGTGAACTCCATTATCAACTATTGTGTAATGTGTTTGTTGTGTGTTATTTCTCTGCATTTTATTTGTTGTACATGAGTTTTTAAAAGATAATTAACTCATAAATTTCTCATCAAAGACACTTAAAACTTGACACATACACCCCTTCACAATTGGCTAACTTGAGATGATCCTAAACACAATTATATTTAACTGATGAGGGAGCTAGCACAACAAAACTAGTTTTCCCATATTCAGATCACTACTCTTCAAGGCAGAATGGGTGGGTATCTATACCTTCTCAACAAAGTTCTCTCTCCTATGTGCTATTTTATGGATATTTGGATTTTAGAGATAGTTCTGTTTGGATGAAGACAATAATTGTTGTCTAATCAGTGAATATATGAAGTTTATTCTACATGACTTTCTAATTCCTTATGGCAGTTATATTTCTATAATGGTTGGATTTACTTTCCTATTATACTTTTGTACTACATTTGTATTTCTGTTTCCATAGCAAACTGGTTGTACTAGACCCATTGTGCTATTTCAGTTTGTACCAGATCCGTTTCCATAGTAAACTGGTTGTACCAGATCCGTTTCCATAGTAAACTGGTTGTACTATCCCCCCATAATCTCATGTTTAACTCAATGTGTGACAACTATGTGTTTTGATTAATATTAGTGTGATTAGATATTTACATAGCTAGGTTCACTGGCCTTTTATCACATAGGTTCACTGACAAGATAACATAGGTACTCTAGCCCTTAAGACATATAACCATAGACAAGCATGCCACAAAATTCTTATATACACAACACATAGGCCCACCTAGCCTAGTTCTTCAACCTAATAAAAACATGTACAAATATGCATAGAGGCCATCCTATGGGTTAGTACATATATCATAGGTTTAAAAAGTCTTTTTGAGCACTAAATAGAAAAATATTATAACCTTGGGTAGTGCTTTAAATTTCCATAGATTGTATCCCACCAACTCTCTTTCGCTGGTCCTAAAACCTAAAGAGAAAGGTAACTATACTTGGATGAATAATGTGCAATTGGTTTATCTAATGACCAAACCACATCATCGTCAACATCCATAAGTCACATATGAATTTTCTTTAATTCAACAATAAAGAGCAACCATGAATGAGACCAAACTTCATCAAGTCCCATCTCATGAGAATAGATCCACCCATGGACCTAAGGGATCATAGAGTAAAGGTCACCAATCTTGTTCAAGCCATACCTTCACACGTCATGTAGCTAATGAACTAACAAATTTGGAAGAAATACATTTTCCCCACACCCTATAATCACATCCCTAACTATCCTCACCTGTGTACCTAAACCCACCTTCCAAGCCAACCATCAACCAACCAAGGGAAAGGCCAAATACAATTCTTTCCATTGGATATTCATGATTTGAATTTTATTTCGGCTCTTTCTAACCAATTATAGAATAATATTAGGAGCAATATAATTTTCAACATGAATTGTTTTCTAAATACTTTCATGAGTCAATAAATTTTAGAGTTACAGTGCCTCAATTCCCTTCAAAACAAGAAAAATCTTCTTTAACCCCTATCCATCCTTGTTCTTTGGTGTCATGATCATTTTCCAGTTTACTATATGTGAGCCCAAATACTTTCCAGTTCCCTTCCATAAGTAATTGAAGTAGAGCTTCTAAGTATTATCAAGGACACCCTTAGGAATGTGCACTGGAAGATGTAAATAGATCATAATGGCCTCTAAAATAGATGTAATGAGAACAAATTACCCGACTTCGGAGATCCAATGATTCCATTAGAATTTTTATCTTTTCTCCATTTTAGTTAACAAGTAAATCTGGTCTATGATTCCATAGTTATTTAACTTAAGGACAAACCCCAAGTAATTGATTCCCTCATGTTGATCGAATGAAGGAAAGGAGAAAAGGTTTGACATTCTAGCTCAAATTTGGTCTTATATTGTAGGAAAGTAAATGGAAAACCTGTTGACATTCATTAGCATACTTGTTGCTACATAAACACAATTCAATATTTCATTGAAGTGAAGACATTCAAAATACGTGCATTAAAAAAAGTATAACATCATTGACAAAGAGGAGGTGTGAGAGTTGCTTTGCTCTCCCAATCCTCAAACCTTGGATCTTATTTTTTCTGTTGGTTTCCCTTGTAGCATGACAAGTCCTTTCATTACCAAAAGAAACAAATAGGGTGAGAGTGTGAGCCCCTAAATCAACCCACAAGAATTCATAAAAAAACTGATTTTGAACCATTTATAAGAACAACAAACAAATTCATCATGATGCAACCCATTATATTAGCTACAAGCCAAACTCTAACCATAGAAAAAGTAACCTAATATAGAGCTGTGATACCCATTCATAGGACTTCGAAAAACTGGTATTTAATACTATTGCAGGATAACAAGTCATCTTTATAGAATGCATTCTTTGTTAGGTAGTGGAAATGGCTTCATGAATGAGCTTCCCCCTTGGAAATCCAAATTATTTCAGGAAATGACCTTTGATAAAATGGATTGATCCTTACAACAATCACTGTCACAGAAATTTTAAACAAATAATTACATAATGAGATTGGCCTAAACTCATTAAAAGAGTTTGGACAATCGATTTGGGAATCATAGTGATAAATGTAGCATTACAACTACCCAACATTTTACCAATGTACTCCTCAACATCATGCGATAAATAATCTCCAATGAAATTGAAGAAGTCATCAAATAATTCCATAGTCCAATTGTCTCGCCTAGGACTCTTACCTTTTTAAATGAATTGATCATAAAAAGAAGATATTTTTTAGACATGGGCATATAGGTTGTGCTCTTCTTCATTTATAAGTCTCAAGATGATATTAACTAACTTTATCATCTCCTCCATGTTATCATGCTTTGGATCTTTAAAGATCTCCTTGAAGTAATTAATACCTAATTTTTCCAAGTTAACGTAACCATGAACCTTGTTACCTCCATAATGATTCATCTCCCAAATGGAATTTTGGTTATTTTTTAACCAAGCAAAGTTTTGGAAAAATTTGGTGTTATGATCTCCCTCTTTAATGCATAGAGATTGAATCTTTAAGTGCCACTCCTCATTAGCCAAAAGTAACTCTAATTTCTACTATTCCAAAACTTGGGCTCCTTCCAACATGTATTGAGAAAGGGTACCATTCCTTTGCTCAACATTGAGAGCTTCCAAATTTTGTTCCACCTTTCTCAACATTTGGTTTTTGACACTATGCCTTTCCTTGGCCCAATGCGTCACTTTTTCCTTAAAAAATTTAAAGGTAACCACAATCTGTACACACACTAAGACTTCATAATAAACCTCCACATGTTTCTAGTTTTCCTTTACTACTTTACAATCTCTTGAAACTCTTCCATCTCTTGCCAGTGATGATTGTATTTGATCAGGGCCCTTGGTTTTGAATCACTTTTTCCGAATCTCTAGAAAAATGGGAAAGTACAATGAGCACCCGACTTTCCCAACTCAAGTTAAAATATAAATAATTCATTATAGTTGTGCATGATGCATAAGAAAGTGATCTGAACTTTTGGAGGCCTCCCTCTGGCTTGATTAGTTGTTCTCTAGGTAGGAAACAATTGGATAGGTTTAATGTCTAATCAAATTGGAAGTTCAATTTTTTCTAGAAAAAGGTTGGCTAATCTATCCTCTCAAGTGAAGGGCCCAGAAATATCATCCCAATCAGTTATCAAGTTTAGGTCCCAAGTTATTATAACATTGGTAGATAACAAAGAAAAAATTCTTCCACAAAACTATTTGTTGCCCTCATAGGGACTGTATATATTGGGAAAAGTTAGGGTAAGCCTCAACTCCTTATGGTAAAGGTCCTCTATACAGATCCTTTAAGAAATGATAAAGACATTTATCAAAGAAAGATTTGAAATGAATCCAGTAACATCCCTCACCCTGAGAACCCAATTGCATCCAAGCCAAACAACCTGTAGCTCAAAAAAAGTGTCTTTAACTCAAGCACAATAACCTCACTGTGCCCCATGGTTTTGTAAAAAAAAAAGGTTAAATATGGTGATAGAAATCTATCATACATTTGAGGGATATATTTTTGGCCCTTCCTCCTAGGCCTTGCATGTTTACTAACATAATTCTTATGGCCAGATTTGATTAGGGGTCATTCTTACTCTAAGGACCCCTTGTAAGAGGACATGTTTCTTATCTTCACCGATTCTCTTGATGCCTTCTCCTGAGCATGCTTGACACTCGACTTACAACCTACTCTCATTAGTCAAATCATATTGACAACATTGATTCCCTACCCTCTTAAGGCTCCTGACACTTGATCAGTATTCCTTGAACACAAAAGGTAAGACTCTCTACCACATGGTGAGGGTAGAGAACTTTTCTAGGCATCCAAGGCATGTAAAGGGAAGTGATTTGAATTATTTGACAAGATAGCGAAGAAAAAGTCCCTAATTTTTTACTCAACCCCATGATTTAGAGGTTTAGACCCTCACACCAATTGAAGAGAAAGAGTCTCAAGGAGGCTACATTTAAATCTTATTGGGAGTGAACCAAAGAAAGACCAAGAGGACTTGTAATTTTACTTGGCAAGACTGGTGAATGGTTACCTTTCTGATGCAGAGACTCCAACTCATTCCACTAGAATTTCATGAGATATAATGTTTGAAACACACTACAATCTTGTACGAAGGTCACTTGTTGAATCCTTGAATATGAAATTAGGGGGATCAACATATCACCAATAATAAACTCTTTTTCCATCTCATGCTAACCACTTGAATACATAATTATTGGATCACCAATTACCGATTTGGCCTTTGGATTTGAAGCCTTTGAACCTTCTTTTACCTTGGGAGTTTGTCTTGGAGTCATTGCCACCACTTGAGAGCCCAACACATCTCTCTTCCCTAATATCTTTTGAAATCCTAGAGTCATAGTCATCTAAGACGTGCTCGGCCTAGTGGCAACATGCATAACAAAAGGGTATATTTATATAGTCAAGCACCTGGACACAATACTAATCTTCCAACAAAAGATTTAGTGTCTCAAACAACCCTAGTTGCATGTTCAATTCAATTAAAATCCTTGTCATAGAGATAGAGATTATGGTTTTATAACCATCATTATTAGCAATAAAACTCCCTAATGTATCACTAATTTCCCACAAACCAATTTCTACCCAAAATTCCAGAGGTAACTTCGAAAAATTGATCCATATCAGAGAACTTGTCTTAATTTCCTCCCTAACATTGAAAAGTGGGTGCCAAGGCTTCTAGGAGAGTAGATTCCTCTCCCAATACTAACATCACAACAAAATTATTTTGCATCCTCCTAAATTCCAAAGAAAAAACCAATTCATCCCTTGGCCAAAAATTGGACAATTGGATCATAACTGACAACGCTAGCCCATTCTCTTTTCATCCAAGCATTCAAGGTGCCCATTGAGACTTGCTTACCATAGAAATTTCCCACTAGAGTCTGCTCTTCTAACTTTGCAATTTGACTCATCCTAAGATCCTCCCCCATAACCAATAAAGCTCCACCCCCTCTAAACTTACAACCTTCTACAATTTTTTCCTCTTCAGCTCCACCAACTTCTACAAACTAGCCCCTTGCAAATTTCATAATTTTAGGCTTCCCCTGATAAAGCCTAGACAACTGGAAGAGTGGTTCTGATTCTCCTATGCATACCCATTACATTTTCTGATATCTAAAACTAGGGGAAACTATAACAATAACTCATTGTTAAAGGTTTTCACATTCCCTTCAGGCTCTAGATGTGACATGGCCAGAAGTGGATAGTTTAGGCCTAGTCCCTTATCTCCCTAGGATATAGTCAAGCCACCTTAAAACCTGGGAATGTTGGAGTCTTTTAGACTTTGTCTGAAGCATGTTGACGACGATTGGTGCATTGACAAGCTCTTTGGAGACCTTATACATTGATAAAAAGACTTTGCTACACACACGTGGCTTGGTGATTATCCTATTTTGCAAGAGCAAGTTATTGGAGTAATCTATAATTTGTTTTCGATCCTCCACTACTTTGACTATCATTATGATGCCTTTCATTTAAATTGCAAACCAAACCTTAACCAGTAGCCAAATTAATGTAAATCTATCTTTATACTTTAATTTTTTTTTTTAATAAAAATTAAATTGAAAATTTATCAATTAAATTTATCTTAAATGATTGATTAAGATTCTTCCCAACCAAGTTCAATTTTTTTATGAGATCAATACCATGATTTATTACGGATCGATAAAATGTTACATGTCCTATATATCGATAAAATCTGTCTAGTTGTGGTGGTTCCTTTGGACGCGTCCGATTGCGGCAGTGTTTGGTTGTGGATAGAGAAATGGCGGTTTCCTTATCCACACAACACTTAGTGGCGACTTCCTTATCCACACACCTCGCCTACAATACCACATTACCGCGCTGATCATTAGACTCACCAAAATCACAAACGAGCAAGGTTTCCAGGCAAGGCAAGGCAATGGCAATCCCAGTGGCTGCATCGACTACGGCACTTCCAGTCCTCCCTTCAACAACATCATCTGCACAACGTTTTGCAGCAAGTGGGTCAATGCAAGTGCCAGCAGTTTGTAATTTTCAGAGATTGGGCAGCATCTGCAAGTCCAGAAGATCATCATATTCAAATTCAAGAAGCACTTCTAATGGTTCAAGATCGGTAGTAGTGTGTGCCTTTGGAGATGTGTCGTCGGAGGGTACCACTTATCTGGTGGCAGGCGCAGTAGCCATTGCCCTTCTTGGAACAGCTTTCCCCATTCTCTTTTCCCGCAAAGACCTGTAAGTAACATCATCCACATCTCCATTAATTCCCATCTTTTTCTTTAAACAAGATCGGCATTAACTCTTTTCTGATCGGTATAGGTCTGTAGATGATCCCAAGGGTTGATTAAATTGGATTTTCCCAAATCTTTACATGTGCCCTAATACTGTCACGGCCCTGCACTACAGGTGTCCAGAGTGTGACGGAGCAGGATTCATCAGGAAGGCAGGCACAACCCTCAGAGCGAATGCTGCAAGAAAGGACGAGACTCAGATCGTGTGCCCTCGCTGCAGTGGCCTTGGAAAGCTTGGCCAAGTAGACAAGTGATACCTCTAAATTGTTCCTCTTTGCATTGTTGGTTAATTCCTCTGTGAAATTCTTATAACACTAATGCTATTCTACTATTAACGATTTTTCAAATTTCCGAACCTGGAATGAGCACTAATGCTATTCTACTATTAACGAATTTTCAAATTTCGGAGCCTGGAATGAATGTGAATATATCCAATGAACTACAAGAGCTCTTTTTCTCCCATTCTTCTGGAACAACCTTAGCCTTTGCTTGCTGTGGACCTATGCCCGTATGGATTGAGCAATGCCATCAATTTTGATTTCCAGATTAATTTTCTTCCTGAATGTGTTAAGAAGGGGAGACTGTTCATGATTTCCAGAGTCATGACATGTGGCGAAATCAGTTATCGTGTAAGCTTTGGCCAGTTCACTCTTCTGCATCCGATTTGGCTCGGTTTCAGGGACAGCACTGAAACACTGCCTGTTATGTTGCATATCTGCCTGCAGCCTTGCAATGACTTTATTACATGGTTGTATATTTGCTTGCAAACACTGCAATCTTCAATGAGTATGTACTATGACCACAATTGAGCTGAGCTTTCTTTTCCTGATTTTCTTTGCGCAATGTGTTTTAGTTGAGCTTTCTTTTCCTGATTTTCTTTGAGCAATGCGTTTTTGTTGGTCCAGAGAAGCTAAGTGCTCTACCATGGGAAACAAGCATGTGATAACAATTTTGAATTCCCATTTTATTACTTCCAGGGATTCTGATCACCCTATTTTTAACACAGCTGGGCTAAAGATATATCAGACATAACTTGGTTAAGGTCGATAATCGTTAATAACGAACATAAATTTCAAAAATAAGTCTAACAGAGTTGGGCGAAAGATATATCTATGCTACTAACCAGTATAGATTTATCTGACTGAAAATGGATATGTTAGATTTATTGCCATGAAGGTTTAGTACCATGCGAATGGTGCCATTTAACTCTTTTAAGTTTTTGTTTTTCTTCACGGAAATTTGACAATTTTTTCCAGATATGGTGGTTTTATGTTGTTTAAAATGAGTTTTGTTTTTCTTCAGGGAAATTTAACAGTTTTTTTTTCAGATATGCTGATTTTATGTTGTTTAAAATGAGTTTTGAATATCTAAATGGATTGAATGCTTTATAAGAATTTATGTTGTTTAAAATGAGTTTTGAATATCTAAATGGATTGAATGCTTTATAAGAATTTATGTTGTTTAAAATGGGTTTTGAATATCTAAATGGATTGAATGCTTTAAAAAAATTCTTGTAGTACAAAATTTTATATCTCAAACTTGTGTTTTTATCAAAATTCTACGGATTTCTAGAAAAATGACCAAAAGATATGCTCGGAAAAAAAAATACAACTTGGAGGATTTAGACTCCGACTCATTGAAAAACCTGGACGATTATTGAAATTGGCCCATAGGGCATTTGTTTCTATGTAGAATATGATTGTCAGTCACACACCCATATTGATATGGAGGATTCATCATTGTAAATAGACTTTATTACAATACATGGACCAAAACCTTAAATCTATAACTCATTTGATACCTTTAGTGACATTAAGAAGCATGAAGAAGTCTATATATATATATATATATATATATATATATGAGAGACTAACTAGAAGCTTGAGTGAACATTTTGCTATTGTTTCTATCTCTTTGCCACTAATCCTTTCCCAAAATGTCTTTCATCAAGGTTTTGCAAAACTCTTACTTATTTCTTGGCAAAATCTTTGTTAACATATCAAATGGATTATCTTTAGTGTGCATTTTCTTCAACTGTATTAGCCCATCATTTAGCACTTCACGAATCTAATGATATTTCACATCAATGTGTTGTGTCTTAGAATGATATGTTGGGTTTTTTGCTAAATAAATCACACTTTGAATGTCACAATGCAACACATATTTGTCTTGTTTTATTCCCAATTCTTTAAGAATTGTTGAATCCACAACATCTCTTTACAAGCTTTCATGGCAGCTACATATTCTACCTTTGTTGTGGAGAGGGCTACTAATTTATGCAGTCTAAACACACAATATTGCACTCACAAAAGTATATAAATAACCAATTGTGGATTTTTTTAATATCGATATCTCCAACCATATTTGCATATATATAACTTGCAAACATAGCATTATTATTACCGAAACTTAAACAATAATGAATAGTACCCTTGAGATATCTTAAAATCCACTTTATTGCTTCCCGATGTTGTTTGTTTGGATTTTCAAGGAATCTATTCACTACTCCCATTGCATGTTCAGTATCTGATCAAGTAACTACCATGGCATATATTAAGCTAACGACTACTAAAGCATAAGGAATTTTACTCATTTTCTCCTTCTTCTTGTCATTACAAGGGCACAAATCAGCACTGAGTTTGAAGTGGGATGCTAGGGGTGTACCAATTGGTTTGGCATCCTTTATGTTGGACCTATTTAACAACTTGTCAATATATTTTTCTTGCTACTGCTACAACTTTTTGTTCTTACTGTCATGTATGATCTTCATGCCGGATATTTGTTTTGTTGGACCCAAATCCCTCATTGCAAATTGATTTCCCAAATCCCTCTTCAACCTATTGGACATGTTCTTATTATGTCCAACAATTAGCATGTCATCCACATACAACATAGTATTATATACTTTTCTTGGTCATAGTCACAACGATCAACGTCTTGTACCATTGGTGGGTGCTTGTTTCAACCCATAGAAGCTCTTCTTCTATTTACAAACTAGGTTCTCTTTACCTTTTACTTTGAATCCTTCTAATTGCTCCATATAAATCTCCACCTTCAATTTTCCATGAAGGAAAACTATCTTTACATCTAACGATTCACATTTCAAACCTAAATCAACAACACGACCAAGGATGGATAACTCTTATGGATATCATCTTAACAATAGGTGAAATTTTTTTAGTAAATCAATACCTTCTTTTGGTTAAATCTCTTCACCACGAGCCTTGCCTTATATCTTTCCTTCTTCCCTTCACCCTCATGTTTAATCTTGCATACCCATTTATTTTGTAGGGAATTTCTTCATTCTGGAAGCTTTTTTGTTTTCCAGTAGGGAGTCAATTTCTTCCTCCATTGCTTTCTTCCACTCTTTGCTAGTCTCCACTTTACAAGCCTCCTGAAAACAATGATATTCACCTTTATTAGTTAAAAAAATATAATTTGAGGGTAGATACCTTTGTGAGGGCTTATGAGGCCTAATAGACCTACAAACCAACTGTTATGGTGTGTTTTTTGGTTGGATCTCTTCTAACGACTACTACAAGGTTTCTTCTTCCTGTTGTTTGTCGTTTTCCACTTGCTATCCATCATGTTGTTGAATTGGTTGCCCAATTTCTTGCAATGGTTGGATAATGCCTTGATGCTTTGCAAACCTATAAACATGGTAGAAATGTGGCATCATTTTCCAATGGATTTCCATTGTACGATACCATGTTACTAACATGTGGAAGCTTTCGTCCACACCATCTCACCACGTCAACTACCACCCAACATGCCATGTTAGGATCCTTATCAGGTTTCAACAGTATTGAGAGGAAACCTTGATAGCTTTGTATTGGCTTTCCGACACCCAGTACCTTGAAAGGCTGATAGCCAATACACAATAGTCAAATAATGGGAAAAATAATCTTTGACAACTAACAAGCATTTCAGGTTCTATTAGTATTGGCAGGGGGAGGGTGGAGTAAGCCTAATGCAAAGTTCCTAACCTTTTGAAGGCCCAACACCTGACCATTGATCTCTTGATGGCCTGAAACTCAGATAAATGATACCACATCACCTTTACCTTGGCTGCCACCTTAGTGCCACTGTGTATTTTGATCAGCACCATCTTGCCATGTCAGCACCATGCTAGAATGCCATGTCTTCAAGGACTTCTTTGTGGCACATCAACATGACATGTTGCCTTGCCAAGTCATCACCACATCAGCATGCCACATCACTAGACCTGCCACCCTAAGATGCCACATCACTCGACCTACCATGCCAATATGCCACATCCATTTCCTTATCTAGTGTCATTGATATTGGGAGGAAATCCCAATAGCTAGGTCTTGATCTATTGATACCCAACCCTTGAAACCTTGCCATCTTGATACATGGTACCTGACCTACAAAATTTTGACATCCTAATGCCTGATACTCGATGCTCTAGTCTTGTCGAATCATGGCTCTTGAACCTTCTGTCTCCATTAGTTGACATATAGTAAGGGATTCGTCAATATTAGGGGATTTACTTTGTAGTTTCCATTATGTTCTCCCAAAATACAATAATTGAAATATTGATGCCCTATGGCCAAAGGCCTGATAGCCCCTTTCAACTAGGCTCTTGGTGATCGCTCTCGTCGGCTATTTTACCAAGGACTAGGGCTAAGGACTTCGATTCCAAATTTTCAACACTTTTTCCATATAAATCTTAAAAGTGAAGGGATCGAACCTCAAGGTTTCTGATGCTCTCGATATGATAGCTAAGTGAATACCCGATGCACGACAAAAAATTGACATGGATATCTCTGTCCATTGATAGACATGTTAGAATTTGTCAATTTTAGGACCTTAGGGTGATAGTCCTTGATGGATCTACCAAAATTTGATAATGGAAAGGCTAATACTCGATAGCCTAAAGCCCGTTTTGGCTAGCTCTTGGACAAGGATCTGGTCAAACCATGTGAATAGGGAATAGAACCAAATCTCTAATCCCCAAATTTCCAAGATTTCCAAAACCCAAGAGATAAATCCTTGAAACAATAAAACTTTTGTTAAATATTTTCAAGCCAATTTTTTTGAAGGTTGCAATTTGAATAGGACAGTCAAACACTCTGCCCGAATACTTCTGTAGCGGGAGTGTCCTCTCAATCCATAAAGGCATCCATAATCATTCATCCACAACCGTCTAATAAGAATTTCCTTCCAAGTTGATCAAAGAGGCCATTGTTCACAGTTTACCTCCATTTGAAGCCTTCAGACCTTTTCATCCCAACCAGTTTAAAAGTTCTATTGTGAACTCTATAACATTTTTTACCTTAGATGTTTTGAGAAGAGTCTTTCCCTTAAGCATCCACCTTGCACTCAATGTTTTGACTTTTACATCTAAATTCATACCATCAAAATACCTTCTACTCTCCACAACAAACTCAAAAATCTTTTGGTTTATCTAAAGTAGACTATGATCTTGAGACTCACTAAGAGTCTTTAAAAACCATTCAACCATTCTGGTTATCCAATACATTGAGAGGGTTAACCTTGTCTACTAAGTCATAAATTTTTGCTTGATAAAGACCTATAACAACCAAGACCAGAATAGTAACCAAGACTAAAAAGTCTAATGGTACCATTCTCCTAAAAGCATATCATAAGAGCACATGAAGATCCATAACCAAGCATATGCTTCCTTACAACCAAATTTACCCTTTCATATCATAAGTAGGCATCACATAGATCATACTGTCAATTTGGCAACAAGCACATAAATATACATATTCCATTAGTCATAATTTATTTCTTATTAAAATATTTACATTATAGAGATAGAGTCCACAAGGGCACTTATCTAATCAAAATCATTTATTTCTAGCAACTGATGAAGGGTGAGCCACATTTCACCCCACCATAGGCTTAGCTACATTGAAATATTTCTTACAGCTAGTCACCCCCAAGCTAGAACAAGAATCCATAAGGGAAGTTCTCACTCAACAATACAGGGTGGAGTCATGAAGGCCATTCTCCTTCATCAAATCAAGCTCATCAAACCAAGCATACTAAAATCAAACATGAGTTTCTATGTCACACACATGGCTTTATATCCACATGAGCCTCCTCTATGTCTCTCTTCCCTACTCTCACACCCCCACGAGTGTTGGTTTCCCATGGGTTCCATCTCTTCCAACTCCACAATCATACCTTCCTCTTGCTTTTGAATCACACTGTAAAGTTTCTTGTCATAAGTAACATGTCTTGTTGCCCCACTAAACATGTACCATCCAACTCTTAACACATAGTTAGAATACAAGCAAGAGACCATGGAGAAGGAAATGTCAACTTGGGTTGATCCCTTATCTACTACTACCATAGTGCCCCATTTATGCTTAGTCATCCCCTTCTTATCTAGACATTGGCTTAGCCTTCACCTTCTTCTTCTCTAGACATTGGCTTGCATAATGTCTTAACTAGTGATACCTAAAAAATTTCATCTGACTCAAATCCTTTATTTCTATATTTGAACATTCCTTCTTACCCTTTTTGTATCCATTATTTCCTCTCTTCTTCATCCTCCCATGGGGGATACTTCTTCTACTTCCTCTTGTTGTGCTAACCAATACTCGAAATTGATCTCTTCTTCACAAGGTCATGCCAAAGCTTTCTAAAAATTGACAAATTCTCATGAGCATAGACACTTTGGACAAAAGGCCTCCAAGAAGGAATAAGTCCATTCAAGAAAATGGAAACCAACTCCTTATCTTCTACCACTATTCCTATGGTATCCAACTGATCTCTCAACTCTATGATTCCAACTAGATAAGTCACCACCAAATATGTATCTCTCATGTGAATAGTTGAAATATTGTTTCATAACAACATCTGTTTAAAGGCACAAGAACTTGAAATAAGCCACTAAAGCTTCAAACACATTCCTACTAGTTGACTTGTTTGCGGGTAAAAGTGATCCTTCACTAAATCAAGGATGATTCTCATTTTCTTTTCCTCCTCCTTAACAAGGGTGTCCAACCTCATTGGATCAATAGGTGTATCAATCTCCTTCTCTACATGCTCCTAATTCTCAACTTCCTCCAAAACAAAATTTTACTTAAAATTATATGGTATGAAATTGGAAGCACCATCCAACTTTTCACACTCTCTACAATTACTTGTTGCAACAGTTCCCCATTTAACCCTGTTCTTGTAATTTAAAAATATGACTGTAATGTCAACATGGGAACATGAACCACAACTAGCTGATACATTGTGTATTTATAAAATTCATTACCGACTGAAGGAGGGGATGACCTTTCAAATCCCAATATTTGAGGGAGCTTGCTTGCTTGCCTGGGAAGCCATGAACCCAACCTGAACTTAATTGTTGAAGTTAATCGCTTGCAGACACGAATGATCCACTTCCTAACAATTGAGATATGAGATATGATTGGGGGAGAGCTACTTATTGATAATCGAGTTACAAGATGTGATTGAGGTGGTGGGGCAGAGGATTGTGCCTATCCCCCTCGCGCATTGAGCTGATAGACACAATGGGACACTAGGAATATTAGAGGATTGCATAACTAAAGAGAATGAGATCTCTCTTGCTCAAGAATTGAATTTGCTGTGGCGGATCTCTAAGGTGGAAGAATATTTTGTTTCTTTTTGAAAATAATTAGAGTGTGGAATTTTTTGGGCTTTGGTAGTGGAAGACAAAGTGATGTCTGAGTTATTATGCAAAGCCCTATTCAAGAGCTAAATTTGTGAACTTTGGTGAATTTCTTGTGAACTGTGTGAGGCCATTGAATTGTGTGGTATAAGTCTATGTGGTCATTGGGAGGCTCAGTGGGTGGCTGAGTCACTGTGGTGCTTGTTGTTAAACCACCTAGATAAGGATCTTTGGGTCACTGTGGTGGTTTTTGAGTAATTGATAAAACATCTAGATAGTGAACATTCAACCCCTATAGCACTTGCTATGAATTGATAGTTGATAAAACACTTGGACAATGGATTCCAACTGCCGAGACTAAAAAATACTCCATCTGAACCTTGGGTGAATCCTTGTGAATGAACTTCGATGAAAGAGTGGGTCACTATGGTGCTTATTGCTACGAAACAACTAATAAAGAACCATGGTGCTTATTGTAGGTACAATTGATAAACCACTTTAGTGCTCGATATTATAGGGTAGTTGATAAACCACCTAGATAGTGGGCTCCATCTTTTGAGTGTTAAACCAATCTTTTGGTGTGAATTCCGTGAGCAAACATTTCCTCATATATTGGATCTGGTTTGGGTGTGATCGGTTGCAAGAAAGTTGTAGTGTAGCTCACCTATGCTTGGGTGGAGAGTGGAAGCCCCTCCTTTAGTTTCCAACCAATTTGAGACATATAGATAAGTATATTACATTTGTGTATTTGAATCATGAACCATGATGTTAAATGATATGCTTATGACTGGTATGAGATATTTTGTGTTTATGAATGTAAATGAATGTATGGACTATGTTGTTCAATGCCATGTTCATGATTGATATGAGAAATTGTGTTTATGTTCTCTTATTTGAAAGCAATGAATTTTGTATATTAGTTCAGCCTGTTCAAAAGATTGAAAATGTGTGATAGATGGATTGCAACTCCTCTTTTATAATTATGCGAATATGTGTATTCACACTTAGTTAGTTGTTATTCATGGCTCCTTGAAAAAGTTTACCCATATTGCAAGTTATGCAAGAAATCAATGGTAGTTTATTAAACACTTTGTTGAAATGAGGAAACAACTAGAGTACATAAAAAATCGTGAATGGTATGCTTAAGATTAGCTAATAATCCTTTTAATTAAGATGTATAATCAAATTTAAATCAATGTTTAAACATCGCTTTAAGCCTATTGGCCTGAGGAATGTGGTATTGAGGGAGGTAAAGAATACAGAATTAGGGAACATGATTTTGGAAAAGAGAACAATTACCGGCTTGGGGAGATACCATTTCAGGAGATGCAGTACCAGGGTATGTAATCCCAGGGAGCAAGACATTGGGGAAGTGATCTTGGGGAACACATTGGTATCAGGGTGGTGATCCTTGTAACAAATCGGAATTAAAACACAACTAATTACATCAATCCATTTGATTAACAATTAACTCAAAATATTCAATTTCTTAGCATATAATTTTACAAAAAATTGAGATTATAAGACTTACATGTAAGAAGAATACATATCTTACTGGTGATTTC
Organism: Pinus albicaulis; assembly: GCA_034641835.2. Taxonomy (NCBI): domain Eukaryota; kingdom Viridiplantae; phylum Streptophyta; class Pinopsida; order Pinales; family Pinaceae; genus Pinus; species Pinus albicaulis. The sequence continues at coordinate 435,516,032 of CM076581.1, read as the reverse complement.
AGAGTCGTGGTGCTATTTGAATCTTGCTGACCGCAACAATGTTTTGGGGATGACTTTACACCTAACCGTAGGTTCAATTGCACACAATCTTTCTACAACTAGCCACCCCGAGCCCTTAATCAACTACTACAACCAATGAATCCTTTATTTTCCAACATTCTCTTCTGGAAAGAATGAATTTCTTTCATCTCCCTTTCATCCATTAGATAGAAAGAGGATTGGAAGGGGATTCACATGCACACAATCTGTGTGTCATCATGAAAATTATCTTTTTTAAAATTTTCCTTAACTCAATGTTTTTCTTAATTTAATTCATTCTTATTTTATTCCCTTTTACTTTTTGTTAACTTAATTATTCTTAGTATTTTTTAGTTTATTTTTATATATTTATTCGAAATTTTAATTTACTATTCATCATTTTATTTATTTACTATTATTATCTTTTCTTTGTTATTTATTATTTTATTTATTTACTATCATTATCTTATATATATTGATTGTCAAGTCCCTATATTACTAGTATAGTCCCTTATTGTTGTTAGTGTAACCCCCTTATTATTATTTTTGTACCCCTGTAACCTCCATATTGTTATTATTGTGCGCTTACATTATTATTGTTAGGTCAGCTAGGATTACATTATGGCCCCATGGACTCCTATATATAGAAAGGAGGTTTTGTCATTTGTATCATCCAAGAATTTTTCATTCATGTAATGTATTGGAGGTTTCCCTCTCGAAGCGGCTTATTTCTAAGGTGTTGATATCTCTTTTCTTCTATTTTTGGAAATGGTTTCACAACATTTGGTATCAGAGCTTTGGATTCTAGGGTTTCACTGCTCCAAACAGGTCATCGTGGCATTTTCACTATAAATTTGTTTCTACGAAGTTTCAGAAGCTGAAAGTTTTAGGGTGCGAAGCCGAAATCCTGAGGAACATCGTCGCAAAATTTTAGATCTTGTTTCACAATAGTTTGGGATATATGATCTGTGGAAGTTAGGTCTTTTTTAGGCTCCCAAATTTCATCTCAAAGAGGTGATCGTGGGAAAATATTCATAACTCTCTATCTGAGCATCATATTGGAATTATGTAAAAAGTGGCTAGAAGTACACGGACTGTAGTTTCCTGTCTATAAATTTCAGAGCCGAAGGAAGAAACAGTGACACGTGGCAAGTCGTACAAGTTCGCTCTACTGAACCCGTCCATAACTAGGTCATTGTGGGAGATTGGACATAACTTTGACTTGAAGAATCCAAATTAGGTCAGACCTGTGGCATTCGAAAGAGGATATGGAGGACTAATACAGGGACAAATTTTAGATATTGAGGATCTACAAGTATAGAGATAAGTCAATTTCAATATCGAGCTCCTCAAAAGCAAGTAAAAGGTGTGTATTTTTTTATTTTATTTTTTCCGAATTGCATAAATCTTGTTTGAAGAATCAAATTGAATTGATTCCAAGGGCATATTGTAGAATATATATGAGTATTGGATTCTCAAATGGCCCCTAAAAATAATTCAACACCCATTAAGCCTTTAGAAGGCTCTACTATGACTCATGAAGACGAAGAATGGCAACATGACATATCAAAATTACAAGAGCAAGTGCAACAAATTTCGCTCTCGCAAAGAGCAACAAAAAATGACATGGAAGTTTTGAAGAAAAGCGTGGAAACTAAGATAGATGGTTTAAAATAAAAATGGAGGCTAAGTTGGATGGTTTGAAGGATCAAATAATAGCTAATATGGATGATAAATTAGTGGAAGATCACATCGAGCATCAACAACAAGTTCTCCAACTGTCAAAGGATAGCCTAACTTTGGTGCAAAATCTAATGAAACAACAGGAAGATCAACATCACATCGAAAGAAGTTCTGAAGTAGTCACAGAAACAAGAACTCGACAAGTACAATCAATTTCAGAGTATCTCAGCAAGTGGAAGAACTTTCCTGTATAATATTCCACATGGGAGAATGAGAATTTTATACAGAAGCATCAAGAAATAATCAAGCGTTGAGGACAACACTTGTTTGAAGGAGAGGGGCATGTTAAGTCCCTATATTACTAGTATAGTCCCTTATTGTTTTTAGTGTAACCCCCTTATTATTATTGTTGTACCCCTGTAACCCCCATATTGTTATTATTGTGCCCTTACATTATTATTGTTAGGTCAACTAGGATTACATTGTGGCCCCATGGACTCCTATATATAAAAAGGAGGTTTTGTCATTTGTATCATCCAAGAATTGTTCATTCATGTAATGTATTGGAGGTTGCCCCCTTGAAGTGGCTTATTTCTAAGTCGTTGATCTCTTTTCTTCTATTTTTGGAGTTGGTTTCACAACATATATTGATTTATTAATATGGGGCATTACATACTGATTCGTAAACTGTTGTGGATATTCCACTAGACAATTCGTCACAACAGATCTGATAATAATAAATTAAAATATCGTATTTTTACACTATTATATTTTTATTAAAATTCTAGATTTGTAGATTTTACTGTAATTAATGCATGCATGCGAATGGAAATTATGCAGAAAAGTAGAGAGCGTCACAATAATCTCACACGCGCATAAGACACAAGATATTCTCTCTGGGAATCCCTTTTGATAGAAAACCCAACTAGAAGGTGAGGTCGCTTAACTCTCTTTCTCTATTTGGAAATATGGCTGCAGGGATAAAGAAGTAATGCCTGTGGCCCATGGGCTGCTACAGTGCACAAATCCTCTCTATGTTCTCTATCTCCTATCTTTCCTAGCTATCTTTGCTCAACTATGAAACAAAATGTTGTCGAAATAATGGAATGCCTCTTCCTCTTAGTGGCCCGGTTATAACACAATCCGATAACCTACTAGTGGTTAATTTTGACTATAACTAGAGTTACAAAATAGACTCTTTGAGAGTCATTTACATCACAAACACATGGCTACCCCCCTTTCCATTATTAATGGGGGCTGGTGCAACATCCTCCCGAACTATAGGTGTGAAAACATGAAGGTAAACTTCTGAGTGGCATAAATTTTGCATACAAACTCTGACTGACGCGCTTCTTACATTGTTGAAAAGATTTCAGAGTGTAGAATAACATGAAAAAGTGTTGCGCTAAAGTGACTAAGTTTTACCCCCAAAAAATTCATTTGATGCCTCAAAACGCTCCTGGAAGGTTTCAAATCCCTTTCGCTAAACTGGGCCCCACTGGTAAAAACGGTCCTGTGAGCTGATTCCTCCACTTTTCCCTCTCCAAATGCACTGAGATGGATGCCAAACAATATAATGATCCAATTCAGATCAAACCTCCCCATTTTGGGAGGCTTTTGGTCCCCAAAATATTTTACTGAATGAGGTGAAGAAATTTTTCCTCCACCTTCTCTTTGGTGTACCATTTAACTTTGCCTGGAAGTTGTCCCTTCAACCCAATCTACTAAAGGTCATGTTGCCCATGTCTTGTAGTTCTGGACCTCTTCTGCAAAACTATATCTTATGTCAACTCTGCCTGTGCCTCTGGTGCCAAGTCCTCCACAAAAGGTAGGACCTGTTCCTCCTCCTGATTTAGCATGGGAGGTTCATAGAGTTTCAAATTCTCTACATTCACAACTGATTAAATGCACATATATGGTGGTAAACTGAGTCGATAGGAATTAGCACCTACCTTTTCTAGTATCTCAAAGGGATAATGTCTAAGAGCCTTGATTTTCTTACCAGCCCCCTGTAGCCTCTCCTTGTTCAACTGTAGCCATACTATGTCTCCCACCTTGAAGGATTTCTTTGTTCTGTGTTGATCATGCCTGACCTTATACTTCTCATGTGACTTCTGCAGTGTTTCTTGTACCTGTAGATGGTTCTACCTTATCTTCTCTATAATTTTTTCAGCCCTCAAAGCATCTCATGTAAAGTCTTCCTTCACTCCTCCTTCCTTCCCATATGCAATATCCAAAGGTGAAGGTGGAAAATATCCAAAACAAGTCTCAAATGGGGACTTTCCTATAGAAGTGTGGACTTCTCTGTTGTAAGAATGTTGTATATATACCATATTTTCATCTCAGGTATTTAGATGCTTCTGGTTGTATCCCCTTAGAAGCTGCACCAAAGTCATTTTGACTACTTTTGTCTGCCCATATGTCTGTGGATGGAATGTTGTAGATCTCTTCAACTTTGTATCCATCTTCTCCCATAATGTAGTCCAAAATGTACTGAGAAATCTTATATCCATGTCTGAAATGATGCTCCTTGGTATCCCAAAGTGCACCCAAACTTGTCCAAAGAGCAAGTTTGTTGCTTCTTGCCCGCTGATGGTCTTTTTACAAGGCATAAAAACACACATCTTGCTAAACCTCTCAACTACCAAGAATAGGTAGTCACGTCCCTTCTTGGTTGTTGATAAACCTCCCACAAATTCCATGGAAATTCTTTCCCAAGGACGAGCATGCACATGTAAGGGATGATAGACCCTATTTCCTATCATTAGGCTTGCCGATACAAAAAAAAAATGCATCCTCTTATGATCCTAGCTACCTACTCTTGCATCTTGGGCCAATACACATACCTAAGCAAGTTAGCGACGATCTTCCCTACACCAAAGTGCCCCGCAACCTTGGAGGTGTGAGCCTCTCTAATCAATTCCAATCAGTCACCTTATGAACACATATCTTATCCAACCTGTAGAGTAACCCATCCTGGAGATGGTATTCAATGGTGTTGTCGCCATTGTGCACATGACTTTGGCTTTGCAACTGCTATTACACCACCTTGAAGTCCTTATCCTCTGAATATGCCTCTCTATATGCATCATGGGTGAATGTATCCATGTGCATAAGAATCCCCAAAGTTGTAATATTTGATGTGGGTAGCCTTGAAAGCATGTCCACCAACTTGTTTGTGCTGCCCTTCTTATACTTGATCACCAAATTAAACTGTTGTAAAAACCCCATCCACTTGCAATGCCTGGTCTGCTGTAGCTTACTATGGGCCTGCAAGTACTGTAACAACAGGTGATCTATGTGGATTACTGTCTCCTTTCCCATCAAATAATGCTTCCACTTCTTCACATATTGCACCATTGCATAAAGCTCTTTGTCGTAGGTAGGGTAGTTGAGAACTACCCCATGAAATACTTCATAATGGTAGCATACTTGCCTTCCTCCCTGCATCAAGACAACTTCCATAACATACCCACTCACATCTATTACCACTTCGAAAGGCCGTTGCAATTTTGGTAATGCCAGAATTGGTGTTTGACTAATCTTCTTCTTTAACTCCTTGAAATCCATTTGCTAGCCTTTTCCCCACTAAAAACTCTTTCTAGTTGTTGTTATGGCGTGGAGCGATGTTGCTACCGCTGAAAATGAGGCTATGAATTTCCTCACGTATTGTGTTGCCCCAATGAAACTCCTAACCTTAGAAGCATTAGTAGGCACCGACAATTTCATGATGGCCTCCATCTTGGAAGGATCTATCTTTAGTTCTCCTCCACCGATCACATACCCCAAATACACCAAGGACTGCTGCGCAAACTCACATTTCTTGAGATTTCGTAGTTGCTAGTGCTTCTTCAATGTTTCTAGCACCTGCGTCAAATGTGACATATTCTCCTCCCAGGTAGAAATATATACTAGTATATCATCCAAATAGAGAATAAAAAATGAATCTATAAAAGGGCACAATACTCATTCATTAAACTCCTAAATGTAGCTAGTGCATTACATAGGCAAAATGGCATAACTAACCACTCATACAAACCTTGCCTGGTTTTGAAGGCGGTTTTCCATGTATCTTCTTCTTTGACTCGAACCTGATGATATCCAAACTTCAAGTCCAACTTGGTGAAGTAACTTGATTGCTACAACTGATCCAATAGATTGTCTATCGTGGGCAGAGGGTATCTGTTCTTGAGCACAATTTATTCAATGCCCTGTAATCTATACACATCTGCCAAGTCTCATCCTTCTTTGGCACAATGGGTGACCCACATGGTTATGTACTTGGTCGAATGACACCCTTTTCCAACAATTGCTGCACCTTTTTCTTCACCTCACTTTCTTCTATAACAAACTATCTGTGGAATCCAATATTTGGCAATGGGGATTCTGGAAAAAATTGGATCTCATGCTCCACTTCTTTCTTAGGTGGCAGCCCTTTAGGCTCTCGAAACACTTCCTTGTATGCCTGTAACAATTCCTCCAATGGTTGTTTGTGTTTCTTAGTACACCCCTCCAGGGATGCCTTGCCTCTTATTGAATCCTCTTCAGGCTGACTTTCTCTTAAAAATAATAAATCATACTTCTTGCTAGAACTTATCAATTTCTTGGCTTGATTGACACTTGCGAGTGAAATTTTCGACTTGCATTTGTGCGCATTGATGATGAACGATTTTCCATACTTGATGAGACAATAATGATTGGATCTCCTAATGAATATTACATCTCGCATGTACATGTATGGACTCCCAAATATGACTCGAAATACATAAAGAGGAACCACACCTAGATCTACTTCATCAATAAAATCATCACTGATAGCAAATATATTTCTGCACTATTTTGTTACCTTAAGCTCTACATCCTTATTTACCCATCCCGATGGAGATGAGTTTGGATGATCATGAAATTCCAACCCAAAATTCTTGACCAAATCTGCTACAATGAGATTTAGTTGTGATCCCAAGTCAAACAACGCATCAATCCTTGTCTTCTTGACATGTATCTTTATATGCAAGAGTTTGATCATTTCTTTCTCTTCCTGTTGTTGAAGGATATTCAAATTCACCTCCTTCTATATTGATGTACAAATGATCTTCTCATCCACATCCGAGTTTCTTTCAACTTGGTTTCTCAAATCAGTGTCCATGAAATTCTTCTTCTTGTTATCTTTCTTCTTGTTCTTTGGGTTTAGCACTGGATGCAACTTCCAACACTTCTCCTCTGTATGCCCATCAATGTTGCAGTGGTTGATAGGATCTCCGCACTAGTGTGTTGTGGCTACCATATTCTTATATTTTCCCCCTTTTTGCTTCTTCTTCCCCTTCTTAGAAGCATCTTGTTGCTCCTTCTGCTTCGATCCATTTGATTGCACTCTTTTCAGGCCTATGTTCTCCAGGTACTGTGCCTATACACAAGCCTCGTCCACTAATTTGGGCTTGAACAACAGCACTTTCTCATGCAGATGGCGATGCAGACCCCCCAAATACTTGAGGAGTACATTTGGGTTCTTTGGAGAGACACCCAAAATTATACCCATCTTTCAGAACTCTATGGTGTACTCCTGCACACTTTGGCCCAGATTTTTCCTGAAGTAATGCCACTGGATCTATTGCTCCTCCACGTACCTAATGGGATAAAACTGTGACTTAATGAGGGTTTTGAAGTCCTGCCACTTAGTCACTGGAGGTTCTCCATCCACCCTCAAGGTTTTTCGTCTGGCTCTCCCACCAAGTCAGTGCATGGCCCTCCAATTTCAGCTGCATGAATGAGATCTTTTTCCCTTCCTCAATTTGATGGATGTTGAAATAAACTTCTAGTTGTTGCAACCAGTGGTTCAACTTCAGAGTGTTAATATCGTAGTGGTACGACTTGATATCTAATTTTGCTTCCACTTTGAGCAAGGATTGATTCATGACACTCGAACTAGATTGATATTTTTCAGGCTCTTTCTTCGACTGATTCTCCATTTCTCCCTGATCTTCTATTCCCCGTTCTGATTTGTGCTATGCATTCAAACCCCCGTCTTCTCCAAATATCCCCATATTATTTCTTAGGGCCGCAATGAGGAGATTTACATTGCAGTTTATATTCGTGACTTGTTGTTCAAGCCGTGAAAACCTCACCTCTGTAGGTTCACGAGGTTCATTTACAAATTCATCGACCATGATTAGAGTTTTATGATTTTCAGTCTTGCTGATCTAGATCCCTGCAATATCCACAAGAATACCCAAAGAGACTTGCTCTGATACCAAATGATCCGTAAACTGCCATGGACATTCCACTAGATAGTTCGTCACAACAAATTTGATAATAATAAATTAAAATACCATAATTTTAAACTATTACAATTTTATTAAAATCTTAGATCTGTAGATTTTACTGTAATTAGTGCATGCATGCAAATGGAAATTATGTGGAAAATTAGAGAACAAAACAATAAGTTCACACACACATAAGACACAAGATGTGCTCTCTGGGAAACCCTTTCGGGAGAAAACCCATATGGAAGGTGAGGCCACTTCACTCACTTTCTCTATTTGGACATATGGTTGCAGGTACAAAGAAGTAATGCCTATGGCCCATGGGAAGATATAGCGCACGAATCCTCTCTATTTTCTCTATCTTCTATCTCTCTTGGCTATCTTTGCTTAGCTATGGAACAAAATGCTTTCGAAAGAATGGAATGTATCTTCCTCCTAGTTGCCTGGTTATAACACTACCCGATAACCTACTAGTGGTTAATTTGGATTATAATTAGAGTTACAAAACATACTCTTCTAGAGTTGTTTAGATCACAAATACGTGTCTATCCCTTTTTCCATGAATAATGGGGGTTGACGCAACATCCTCCCAAATTATAGGTGTGAAAACAGGAAGGTCAACTTCTAAGTGGCATAAATTTTGCATATGGACTTCGATTGACGTGATTCTTGTGTCGTTGGAAAGATATCTAAGCGTAGAATAACATGGAAAATTTTTTGTGCTGAAGTGGAAATTTTTTACCCCCAAAAAATTCCATTCTATGCCTCAAAACATTCCCGAAAGGTTTCAGACCCCATTTCGCCAAAATAGGTCTCACCGGTAAAAATGGTCCCATGAGTTGATTCCTCCACTTTTTCCACTCCAAATGCATCGAGATGGATGAAAAAAAATATAATGATCCAATTTGGATCACATATTCCCCATGTTTAACGAATGTTTTCCCAAATTTAAGTTTAATCATTTAACTTATTTATTATTTTATTTATTTATTATGCCACGTTTTCCCAACACCCTCTGCTAAACTAGTATACTAGCAGACATCAAAAGTTACATCACAACGTCTAGGATATCACAAGGAATCTCAATTCTTTTTTCCCAAATTTCAGAACCAAGCATAAAGCCTCATCAGTCTATACCAGATCCCTAAGGCTCAGACTTCATCTGCCCCAAGGCAAGCATCCAATCCTAGTATTCATTAACTTTATACATCTCGAAAGGCAGACCCAACACCCTCCACAACTCTCCAAGGTACAAAACCCTAGGCATCGAAATACCCACACCACTTATGGACTTCGACATACCAACTCCAATATGAGGCACTCACCCTCCTCAAGAGGTCCAATAGCTCCTCGAGAGCCATCCATCAAGAGTTATACAAGGAAAAATAAATACTGCATAAGTAGTGTTGATTGAGTCTATCCCCAACCCATATGGTGTTACATATTCTCCTTCACAGGTATGGGCTCCCATGATATCATCAAATAAACCGGGCCTCTCGGCCCATTGGTGGATTTCCTGCCAATCACCACATCTCAACATGTAACCAATGCATCAGTTATATAATCATAATATCATAGAAAATAACTCATATGAAAAATCTTGCATACCATATCCATCATGAGAATGCAACATCATTATCACAACAAAATAAATAAATACACAACACATATGCATCATATCATTAACCTCTCATCAGAACTATGTCCAATTACCACATACCATCACATCGTGAAACATCATCACGAAATTATACTTCAACATTTCCATGTTGACATAAAAAAATAATTGAAGCCACAACCTCATACATAGTATCATAGAGTATGACTAAAATATAAGAAATTAGACATGATTTAGAAGTTTCAGAACAATTTTAAATTTTTTTCCCACATAGGATAGGTATCTATCTAAGTTAAATTATACAATATATAATTCATAACACAATTTAATGAAAAAAATAAGGAAATTCATGATTAATAACATCTTCATCCTCCCAGGTAGTTGACCCAGGGATATATTGGTCCCATTGAACCTTGACTTGCTCAAATTTTGGTTCTTGAACTGAGGAACCTGATGGTCCAATATACAAAATGGTTCGACCTGAGGGAATTCCTTGGAAACCTGTGGACTCCAAACCTATAGCTTGGTGCTTTGCTCAACGATGGTTTACGAAAACATGAATTCAATGTTGGGTCTGGGGTTTTTCTTCATTTTCTTTGTGTCCTTGTTTTCTAATACTAGCTTGATACTTTGAACAATCCCTTCTATAATGTGGACCTCCACATTCCCATTATTCTAATTGACCTAAATCCTTGATCTGTCCCTGTTCTTGACCACTAACTCCTTTTCCTCCATCATTATTTCCCTTCAAGTAGGGTTGACCCCTACGTTCTTCTGGAGATAACCCAAAGGCTTCACTAGAAATCCTAGAAACATTGTTTTGTCTTCCTTGAAATCCATATTGGTGTCCCCCTATTTTTCTAACATCTGCCTTGGGGGGTTCCTTCACTGTATTTTCATAAGCCTTCATTTCCTCTTTCAAATTTATCATCCTTTGGACTTGTTTGGCCAAACTAGAGGTTGCTGCCATAGTGGTGGGTTTCCACATGGCGACTTCCGCTTGAACCAAAGGATCGAGCCCATGTAGGAATCTTTCATCTTGACATTTATCGTCAACCATATAGTCCACATGATGGACCAATGCATAGAATTTATTTTCATAGTCTTCGATTGATCTTCCATTCTGTTGTACTGCATGGAAGTCTCCTATTTGTTAGTGTTTGTATTCCTCTAACAAGTACCTATTTCTAAAGGCTTCCTCAAACATCTCCCAAGTAACTAGAAATGGGGTGACTTTCATCTTAGTCTCTTCATTTGCCCACAATAATAAAGCTTGTCCTTTTAGTAGACTCATTGCTTTATGGCCCTTTTCCCCTTAAGAGTATGCTTTAAAACTAAGTGCTCTCTTGACACCAATCATCCAAGATTTTTCTACTGGATCCCCATCTTGACCTATGAGCTCTAGTAATTTGGATTTATGGAATTCTTTCATAATATAGAGGGTTGCTTGTCTATCCTCAAGATTGAACTGGATATTTAAGTCTTGTGTTTGTTTTTGTTCTAACTCCCTTCCTTGACTTTGGCCATTTCTTTGGCTTTGACCTTGACTAGTGATCCAATCCTTAAAGATGTTTGTCATTTCTCCTTGGAAACGTAAAATGGCTTGCTTTGCAGTGACTTGAGGTGGGGTTTCCACCTCAGAGGTGACTTGGTATTGTCTTCGCTTAGGAACCATGATCTCCCATATAAAGCGAAAAAATATCTAGTTCCCTATTCTCATTTTTTTTAATATACAATCCAACCCTTTGAATTTCCAAAAATCACCACAAATTTATCTTACCTTTTTATTTTCTCACTTATTCACATCAACTACCCCACATCCCATTATAATTTAATTCAATTTAAAGATTAGTTGGGGTAAAAAAGTACACTACTAGCTAGTTAATTTTTATTTATTTTTATAAATAAATCAAAACTAAAATATACTCAATATTTTCATTCTAATAAGGTGAATGGTTTATTAAATATCATTGAGCTTGTATATTTATATATCAATCTGAATATAACACAAATAGTTTAATTTTTTCAATCTAACCACTTATCAATATCATTTTGTGAAAATAACAATAACAGGGTTGTGGTTTCCATTGTTGATGGCCTAATCAATAGTAGACACCTCAATAAAACATATACATCAATCCTTGGATACCATCCCTAAAGAGCATGAGTCAGATGGCTAGTCCAATATTACTTTAACAATTCTACTATAACTGTCAAGATAACCAACATAGATCCATCTTAAGTACAGATCTAACATGAGCTGAGAGGGATCAAATTTCTTTAGGTGCAAACTTTTTTAGAGTGAAAAATACAATGTGTTATTTTTTAGTGTTTAAATTGTATTTTTGAATGCTAATTAGAGTATATATATGACCAAATAAAAATTTTAACCATATTTTTTTTGTCGGTCAACAAGCTTGCATTATATTATCAAAGAGAAACTGAGTACAAAAGTCATCTCTATAGACCCTTCTCTCTCATGCCGAGTGGACTTGGTGAGCATAGGGCTTGGAGGAAAACAGAGACACACGGTGCCAGATTTTATTTCCGAATGGCCTATCAGCCATACCACACATAGCCAAAATTGAACAAAAACCAGAGTAGGAGTCAACCTCTTAAGGAGGCGGACTGGGCGGGAAGACAGGAGGGGCAACAAAGAAGCCTCCATGTTCATGCATGTGGAAATCTATGTGTTCCAACCTTGCTTCCAGAGTGCGAAGGTGGTAATTAGTGCATCGGTGCTGTCGCCAGAGGTTATCCAAGTTGTCCAAGATTTCATTGTGGACATTATGAACATCATTGATGTAGGATAAAAATTCATTTCAATCCTCATAGCATTTATTTATCATGATGTCAATGTTCAATTGAATGTTTTGCAACTGGTCTGCTATAGAGTACAAGGTGGCTAGAGCTACAAATTGGCCTGTGGAGCGAGTAGGAGAAATTGCGACATCTTTCTGTTTCCATGCTAGCGACGTTTTCCGAAGACGAGTGGCTGCCCTCGTTCTGCTGCTGATGCTCGTCTTGTCGAAGAGCTTCTCCCCCCACCCCGATGAGGATGGCCCTGCTATTGTGACATTGAGGCAGGCCGAGGAGAGCCAAAGGTGACTGAGGCCGAACTATCGTGCCCAGAGGAAACTGAAAAAGACCTTGCAGGGGCCCTGCAGAAAGACCACCCTATCGACAAGAAACACCAAACAATATAGAGATGAACAAGATAAATGAATTCACAAAGAAAGTTACTGGGCCTGACAGAACCGAGATTAGAGGTGCTTCGCCTCTTCTTTCTTCTTTCCCTGTCACCACCCCAATTGAGTCCACTTGAAATGCACTCCTCAAAGCTATAAATGTGCCGACTTCCAAACAACGGTGAGGGCTGGTGTAAGCTAGAAATGTGCAGACCCTGCCAACATAGAGAGAGTCAGTCCAAAGCAATTTCCACTGTGCTTTTAGCTCGGAACCAAACCACAAGCGGGGGTGGAAGTGGATAGGTTGGAGGAGAATAATCGAAACCAAGGTAAACGGACTACTGGAGTAAGTCTCGTCCTCCGGTAACAATTCTGAGCACTCAACAGACATACCAAAGTATCCAAAAAGGATGCTCAATGATGTAGCCACCTTTGACGTGCCAGGATCTCATGGAAAATCCCTAGTTGAGACCTTCCCTTACTTTGGGTTGAACCATTCCCCGCGTTCCTCACTTTCCCACTACCATGACCTCGACAGGGCAAACCAGAGCTCAAGACCAAATTCCTCTGAAATCTCCCACCTCCTTGCCAAAAACACCACATTGTTCAACTTCTCAAGCCGAGCTGGTATTATAACGTCACCACATGTGGGAAAGCCACCTGCTTGCGAGCACTTAATGGATGTCGTAGTCATTATGGAGCATTCAAAGGGCGCGTGGAGGCCATGCGCGCTCCGTATGTCACCTTGTTGCCAAGTGTTGTGCCATTCGGTCACCCCCATCGGGGATTAACCATAAAAACTTAATTTTTTGTATATATACAGATATATATGAAGTTGATATAGACATAAATTAGTGAACATAGATCTTCAAATAGTTTATTTAAATCTCTTGTTGAAATATTTTTGAAAGTATAAGATTTAAACATATTATTATTTAAAAAAAGCATGAATGGATGGACAAACTTACACATGCCTCATATTGGGATTTAGAATGAGCCTAGCTCAATAACGAGAGTAAAGCATGATCCGCAACTACAATAATGCTATCTTCATTTAACTGAAGCTTAGATAACTAGGTTTGAATAGCATTGGTTGTTAGCAACTATATAAAATAAATGTATCCCTTGTTATTTGGCACGTGGTCCAAGATAATATTTTAATGTTACACTTACATAGATAGATTCTTGTTGTAGATGTGTTAGGCTCACTGCAAAGAAGTTTCTAATGGGTATTATGCGTTATTTCAATTAATTGGTTTATATGGCTAGAGCGTTACGCTAATAAATGCAAGTTCCCACGTTCGAAAAAGAAAAGCCAAATTATTTTCATGGAATTTGCTTGCAATGAAATTTATACATATATAGTCTTTCAAACTACACAAATCTTTATGACCAATTTCAATGCGTTTTGCTTAATCTGAATCTTACATACTTACATGGAATTTTATGGTTCTAATGATTCAACCAACAGAGGCATATATGCCATGCACTGCAAGATATAATTGAGGAAGCAAGTATTTCACTAATTACTAAACCCTGCACCGACGTTATTGTCGCAAAAAATATAGCTCTCTATTGGTTTCGTTGTTGAATCCTTAGATTGAGATAAAATAAAACAATAGCTAAAGACCATGCGTTTTAATAATCCACATCCATAAACGATGAGGTATGGTGTTCGATTCCAGTCGATGAGGAAGAAGTCAAAGGTTCAAGTCGTTGTTGAACTGCTCATTCATCGAGGAATATAATTTAATGGAGAACGAAGAGAAATGCTATTGGACTTTGTAAAAATGTATCAAGCTAGTGTTCTTCTTCCTGATTGACTGAACAATGGAATTTAGACATTTGCGAAGAACGAATGTGAATAATGGGTTCTGCACCTATCAGAACCCTATTCCTGACGTGGTGCAGACTGAAACTCAGACCTCTTGGACATTGAAAGCACATGAATTTAGCTTTAAAAAAAAGTCAAAACTAAAAGGCTTCAGCATATCAACGACACTAAAAGGAGAAGGCAACCGAGTTAAAATCACGAGGGAGCAACCGCTCTAAAGGTTAGTGTAGTATTGAGTGTTTAGGGAACTGAGGTGATCACTTGTTTGTTTTGTTTTGTTTAAAGCCCACTTCAAAGGAGGTTAGGGTTTTATGGGCCAAGTCCTAGCTTCAGGAGACCCCACCTAAACTTAGCCAACCTACTTTGGTATGATCTACGAGGCAGAGGAGAGTAAAACCAAAATTATATAATATAAAATTTAGATATTCGATCAACAATTTTTTTATAAAAATATAGATATTAGAAATTCTTGAATATTGCAGCTACATTGAAATGCCCATAGGCTCTAAGAGTCTAACCTTACTGGGTGAAAGATAATGGAATATTAGAAATAATAATATATTAATATGCCCATTCGTCAAACATTTTGAAATACAATCAAATCAGATTTACTTTGTGTTTTTCTATAACTCCAAACAACTATTGTAACATGCACTTACAACTCTTAAAAAAAAATATACCATTGTAATAAGTATGTGCAAACAAATTGCAGAAAAAATAATAAAATATAACTCAAATTGGAAAAAATAAATAAATTATAAATAATAATAAAATATTTCAATTTTATAAGTAGTGAAGGATTTATATAACATGCTAATTTTGTGTTTATAACACTTTATTATATAAATAAAATTAATTATTTTATTGAAAAATAAATTTGAATCTTTTTTTGAAAAGAAATATTATTTAGAATTATTAGTGAATAATAATATAAAAATCCAAATGTCCCATAAAGCTGAAATAATGCTTTCATACTATATGTAACAATTTAGAATTAAAACACAATTAATTACATCAATCCATATTACTAATAATCAACACATAATATTGAATTGATTAGCATATAATTTTACGAAAACATGAGAATAAAAGACTTATCTTGAAGAAGAAGATATATCTTACTGGCCCAATTTCAAATTCACGTAGCTATTTGAATTTCACTTACTGCAGCAATGTTTTGGGGATGACTCTCCACCCATCCATAGGCCCAATTGCACAAAATATTTCTACACCTGACCACCCCCAAACCCTCAATCAACTACTACAACCAGTGAATTTTTTTTCTTCCAACATTCTTCTCCGGAAATAATGAATGTCTCTCATCTCCCTTTTATCCATTAAATATAAAGAGGATTAGAAGCAGATCCACATGCACAATATCCACGTGTCATCATGCCAACTTTTATTTTTATTTTTTAAGTTTTCATTAATTCAATGATTTTCTTAATTTAATTCTCTTTTATTTTTTTGTTAACTTCACTTTTTTTTTTAGGTAAGCTAAGATATTTATATTACCAAAATTGTTTTACATAAATACAAGCGGTGACGAACTAGTAAAATTTGTGTTCATAGGAAGAAATGTCTGCAAAATACCTATCCTATGTTGTGGTAAAATTAAGAGTGACTACTTGCTTGTGAGATGGAAACCAGATGATCCCTCAGAGATTTCATATATCAAGTTAAAACAATTTAGAACTAAGACAAAATAAAAATTGCAGATCATAATGACGATTGAAATAATTGAAATAACTGTGAAACCTGGGAGAAGGCAGAGGAAAAGTGAGCCTTCTTGGAAGAGGTTAAAGAGGCTTGGAAAGCTTGAAATTTAACTTGATCATGTTGTGGCTAGTTTCTTGTAGCTTGATCCTTTTGAATTTGTTCATGCTTGGTGTTATCCTTCCTTGCTTGGTCCTACAGGTCCAAGTATTCGAATGTGTCGTCATATCCTTCATGCAACTAAGGAGGGCGCTCCTATTCAATTACTACTCTATATGGATCTGTCTCCTATTGAGAGGTTTCACATTTGGTGTTCTGAGCAATGTAGGTCTAGATGAATTCATTACGCTCTAGACCCATATAGATTTGGGAGCCTTCATTGTCTGCGGGCACCTGTTTCTTTACCAGAGTTGCTGGAGGACTAGGGTTGGGAAGATTAGACGCCTATAGAGAGGAATCCACATCTCTAGAGTTTTCTAAAGAGTTGGTGGATGCTGGAGTTATTGGGAGGGGAGGAAACATAATCCCCATAGATTAAGAGAGATTTCTCAGAGCAATGCGAGTATGGTTCAGGTTGGAGTTGACCTCAACCATTCTATGTTTAATACCTTCTTGAGCCTCTTCCTCATTCTAGTAATGGAAGGCTAGCATATTTTTGACTACACAATGTCCATTTCCAATGCATTTGCATTCATAACCTCCATAGAAGCTACCAATCGATGAATGTGAAACATAATATATTGATCAAACTAATCTTCCTCTTGGTCATTCCAGGGAGGGAGAGGTGAGTGCACTCGCCCTCTAGCACCTTGCCTGACTCTGCCACGTTATCAAACCCTACTTTCCTGTCTTCTACATCTAAGCTTCTTTGCTCTGAATCATTTAACGTTTCCAATCTTGCTTGATCCATACACCTACAAAGAGAAATGTGGGAGAGAATGTTTAACTATAACAAGATTAGGACAATGAGGGAAATATCAAACCATATCTATTGCTGGTTCAGGACACCACCGTGCATACTGATCTAAACTACATTGAATGAGACCCATGGTGCATGGTTGCTGCCTGGGCTCAGGATTTAAGGCCAGTCGCTTACTTGTCATGAGACCGTTGACAAACCTCAGATTGCACGTGGGCACCCAGATCTGTGATAACTTTAGTTATTCTTATTATTTTTATAGTTTAATTTACATATTTATTTGGAACTTAAGTTTATTATTTATTTACTATTATTATATTTTATTTATTATTTATGTTTTATTTATTTATATATTGATATTATTTAATTTATTATAATTATTATTTATTGATTTATTAATACGAGGCATTACAATCCTGGGGAACATGGTATCAGGGGAAGTGGTCTTGAGAAATACTGGCATGAGGAGAGGTCATACCGGAAATGCAACACTGGAGAAATAAAAGTATGTTTCAATATTGATATGACATGTGTGCCACATAGGGCCATCGGGCCATCGAACCACTAGACCATCAAAAAATTTTAAGTGGATAGTTACGTGGGGAGGCCCGATGTTGACGGGCCAATACTAACCTTCAACCATCGTTTAAATCACATAACACATGCTTTAACATGCCAATAAATCTGACCCAAATTTGATGTACATGCCACATGGATGCCTACGTGGCTGTGGCATGAAACCACATGAACCAGGTGTGGCCATGTGGGTTCCACGTAGATTCCTCTTGATGACATGGCCTCTTTAATGGGATAATTTTGTAAGGGGCATAACTTTCTACGATAGACTCAAATTGATGTAAAATTTATATGACCGGAAAGTTCTCAACGAGATGAACATAATGGTGGCAATAGTTTTAGGATTCAAATACTTGAGAAAAAAGATTGTGATAACGCCATCTTCATAGCAAACCTTGGAGTTCAGGTCAAACGAGTAACACTCCTGCAACCTAAGATGGTTTGAAGGGGTGGTAGGTGTTAGAGTGATATCAAAGCTAAGATTCAACACTAGACTTGAAGGGGCTCACACACAGAATATAAGTCAATTTTATATGAATGAGAAAGTTAAATTGTTATATGTATGCTAATTTAAACCGATAGTTGATGTGATTTCTAACCGAGATGGAATTCTTGTCCTTTTGTTTTTTGGAAATATGTAACTGACATGGGTTTTGGTTGTGTGAAAAAATTTAGGTGAGCATGCTTGGTCTTGACATGCCAAGGCTATGATTAATATATTTATGCTTGATTTACTAGATGAAAATTGTGTGTGTGTGTGTGACATCACATAAGAAGACATAATCTACAACATAAAATAGAGGAATGAACAACTAACCAAGAAGAAGATTTAGTTGGAAAGAGGTCAGAAGAAAATTTGCCTGATTGGATGGATACTGTCATAAGATTGAGAGCTGAACCAAGGAGCTACAAGGATGACAGTGAAAATATTTTTAGAGCCCAAGAAAGGAAAGAAGAGGTGAATGCAATGATATTGAAGAGCTTTTCATATCCGCAAAGACTCAACATGAATCAAGTGTTAGTTATCTAGACATGCATATATCTAAGCAAAGTCCATTTGAAACCTGGAAGCATGGATTGGGAACCAATAAGGTAGAAGGTAGTAAGTCATAGAAGAGGCACATGTAGATGAATGAAGACACATTGAGAGGAAGAACTCCACTTAACAGTCTAGAAAGAGAAACAAACAACCATGACCAACTATCTAGTGCTACAACTAGGAAGAAACCACCATCAAAGTAAGAGTGAGAAAAATACAATGCCAAAAGAATTCAAGAAACAAATCCACCTACCCTTGATGGAGATATTAACAAGAGTGAAGAAGAAACCTAGCTTTTGGGCTCTAAGACGTATTTCAAAGTCCATGACTATTTTGAAAAAATGAAGGTCAGGCTAGCTATTTTTAACTTGAAAGGAAAAGATGACATATGGTGGGAAGATCTTAGAAATGTCAAAGGAATAAAAAAAAAGGAGTTGACTTGGAAAATAGTTGAGAAATATTTTTGGGAAAATTACTGGTTTGAAAGGTACTATGACAATAAAATCAAAGAATTTCATGATCATAAGCTGGGACAACTCACCTTGGATTCCTACATCAATATATTTTTGGAACTACTAAGGTATGTACCATACATCAATGATGAGAAGGTTAATATTTAGAGATACCTAGGTGAGTTACAATAGTCCTACTGTTGAGTCCCGAATTTGTCTCTTTTCCATACACTTTTCCATATCTCTTTCACTCACCTAAACCTCCAAAATTGTCAATATCATGTGCAAAAGGGTATCTAACATGGTTTTTAATTATGTTTGTGTGTTTTCTATTTGATTTAGATTTTGTTCATACAGCTGCGGAAACTTGTCACTTTCCGCAGCCGCTGCAACTTTCCGCAACTATTTTGTGGAAATAAATGTTACAGGTGTCAACGAAGGAAACGAGCCACATGGGCAGGCTAGGAATGACAAGGACATGGTTCGTGTCCTATTGGTTCAAGTAAATTCGTCAAGGAAAGCCGCGGTCAAAGCCATCCACGTGGAAGTCAACCGTGGAGTTCTATGTCGGCTGGACTCTGTTTCGTGGCATAGAAACATCCATACGGCCATTTCCCAAGCTTGTGGAAGTTAATTGACATCTGTGCAAAGTTCTGGAGTTGAATTTAAGCGCCCACCTTCCATAGATCCGTTTCCCAACATGGCCATACTCCTAAATCCGTGGCCTTCGTGGTCTACGTGCTGGCTGCTATCATAAACTTCAGGAAACAGTTACATTTTATTGCTTTATAAAGAGCGTTTGCATACGCACGTAGAGTTAGTGAATGTGAGTCGATAGTTGTTAGTTGTTAAGTTGATGTGCGTACTCTGTTATGTGGTGATTACGCTGCCTTGAGCCGTAATACCACCAGCCTGTAATGACTTTCTTTTTAATGTGAAAAACTCTGTTTCATAACTTAATTCGTGTTTGAAGATCATACCAGAGCTGCGTAGAGGGCCCCTGCTCAGCCGAGGTTCTGTGTATTAATGTATATATTTTTCATTTCATTTCTTTAAGTAATCATTATATCATAACCCATTACATGTTCATATTTCATAGTTGTTTTATTTCTGTTCATACATTTCTGTAATTTCCATTGCATTCCTGTCTTTTATGTTTTTATGATTGTTAAAATACTGATCAGTTTTCTTGTGCAGGTTTTAGGTAGACACCCAGGGGCATTTTCATAGTATTTTCGCTAATGATATGAAACTGATATTATTCTGCTGCTAGTTTTCTTTCACAGTCTTTGTTTAACTTCAGCTTTGTTTTGTGCATTTCAGTTTTGTTTATCTGATTCAATAGTTAAAATTAGACATATTAAGCTACTCATAGTGTCTTCAGCTACCTCCGAAAGCCACAGCTGGACTGATGGTGAGGGGCTGCATGATGAGACGTGTAGTTTAGTATTAGTTTCCTTTCTGCAAAATTAGATATATTAAGCTGCTCATAGCGTCTTCAGTTTCCTCCGAAAGCCACAGCTGGACTGATGGTGAGGGGCCGCATGATGAAGTGTGTAGTTTAGTATTAGTTTCTTTTCCGCAAACTTAAATATATTGAATCATGTATGACATCTTCAATTGCCTCCGAAAGCCACAGCTGGACTGATGGCGAGGGATTGAATCATGTGTATATGGTTTAGTATTAGTTTACTTTCTGCAAATTAAATATCAGTTACACAAGTTGTTTATGATTACTTCCACAAGTCATAGCTGGTCTAATGATGAAGGGTCAGAAAATGAATTGATGTAATCTGGTTTAGATTTCTTTCATTGCAACTTTGAATTTCAATAAGCGTAGTTTCTTTTGTGTTCAGTTGGCAGCAAGAATAGTTTAGTTTTCATATTCACTAGTTTCTTGTTTTGATTCATTAGATTAACAGCACTTTCCATTTCAGCAGTTTACTTTCCTTTGTCATTGTAATTCCAATTTGCTTTTGAAGTTTCGAGATTGGAAAATCATTATAGGGGAATATCATTTCCTTGAACAATTATAACCAAGCTTGTTTCTCACTTTAGAATTTCCATTTCACCTAAGAAAGACCATAAACGACAAAAAGATAAGAAAGAGGTTATCTTGCACATATAGTGCGCCGCACTTCATCAGCTTACGATTCCCGGATTGACAATTAAATGCAGCAATTTAGGACACACTAAATTGACCAAACACCTACCAAGAAAAAAATGAATTTAACGAATCAAAGACATTGGATGACAGTATTAGGAGGGCCAAGTATTGCTATGATAGTCCAAGCATAAGGCTGAATTCTGATTAGATTTGAAGAAGAGAGAAAAAATAATATTTAAAGGGAAAGTTCCATAATCCTCAGGGTACAAGAACACAAGGAAAAATTTCAAGCTCATTACACCTACTAAATGTGAGTTCCAATTAAACTTCCTTGCTTCCAATAGAGATCGACTTGTCAAATTAGCAAGAAAGGAGGCATAGGAACCCAAGAGAAATCCATTGTTGTGTTGGGGATGTGGAGTGAATACAATGTTAAAATATTTCCCTCACCAATAGGAGAGGATCATGAAGTTGTACAATTTGCAAGAGGCTCAATAGTAAATGAAGTGGCTCAAAGCATCCATCAGATTTATGCAACACTCGACAACAAATAAGAAAATTATCAAGGCTCAGTGATCGAAATGGAGTTTATGGTTTCCAAACATCTTGTTTCAATTTTAATTGATCTAGGTTCTAAATTTAGTTATGTAAGTCCTAAAATTGCAGAGACATATTCTCTACAAAAGAATCCACATGCCAAATTGTGGTTGGTCCAACTAGCTATGGGAATAAAAAAGAGACTGATTGATTTGATGGAGCCATGCCACTTGGAAATAAGAAGCATGCCCACAACAACCATGCTTAATATTTTGCTATTGGGTTCATATGATAGGCCTAATTCACATGGATTGGAAAGTAACCATAAGAACAAAGTTGACTATTATGGAAAATCACTAGAATGCCTCAACGATGAAAGAGGGGAAAAATTATTGCAAAGAATAAGAAGGGTTGTCTTAATAAGGAAAATTCAAATGCTTTAAGTGAGGAAATATATCTGAAAAGGGTGTTCCCTATTGAGGGTAGCAAACTCAGAATTGAATATCACCCCGTTATAAGATAATATAGTAATGTGTTTCCTAAGGAAGTGCCATGATTGTCACCCAAGAGGGAAATTTATTTATGGTTTTGTGCTAGTTTATAAAGCCCTATTTCGCATGAGCACACTAGAGTTGGTGGGATTAAAACTACAACTGAAAGAGACGTTGGATGAAGGATACATTAGACCCAACATATCACCCTGAGGAGCCCCAATGCTATTTGAAAAGAAGAAGGATGGAACACTACAATCATGCATTGATTACAAACAACTAAATAAAGTTACACTGAAAAATAAATACCCATTCCAAAAATAAATGATCTATTTGATCAACTGAGAGGAGCCTCATTCTTTTCAAAGATATATTTTAGATCCGACTATCATCAAGTCTAAATTAAATATGAAGAGATTCAAAAGGAATCTTTCAGGACAAGATACAAGCATTACAAGTTTGCAGTGGTACCATTCGGGATCACAAATGACCCAACCACATTCTTGTGCCTGATGAACAACATCCTCATCCAATATTTGGACAAGTTCATGCTAGTTTTTGTTGATGATATTTTTGTTTACTGAAAAACCAGAAAGGAACATGAAAATCACCTAAAGGTGTTGTTGCAATTACTGTAGGGACAAAAATTATATGCCAAAATTAGTAAATGTGATCTCTTCCAATCACAAGTAAAATATTTGGGACAAGTCATCTCCAAGGAAGGAGTAGCTATAGATCCATAAAATATCAAGGCCATAATGGAGTGGCCCACTACCCAAAATGTTATGAAGGTCAGATCCTTCATGGGATTGGCCAGATATTACTCACGATTCATTCAATATTTTTGAAATATTGGGCACCCAATCAAAAATTTACAGAAGAAATGAGTGAAATTTCAATGGACTTCAAAGTGTACAACTATATATGAGCAACTCAATAACTTGCTCACACATGCACCTATTCTGAGAATAACACCCAAAGAAGGATTTCCTAGTTTGCAGAGATTCCTACAAGGAAGGACTAGGTGGATTTGTAATGCAAGAAGGACATGTAATCTGCTATGAATCAAGGAAACTAAATGAGCACAAGAGGAACTATGTTACTCATGACTTAGAGTTAGCAACAATTATGCGTGCTCTGAAGATGTGGAGGCATTACTTTCTTGGGAGAAGGTTTGTGTTGATGTCAGATCATGGAGTACCGAGATACTTGTTTGATCAATGTAAGTTAAATTCTATACAAGCCATATGGTTGGATTTAATTCACGAGTTCAATTTTAAAATCAAGAA
Source organism: Pinus albicaulis (assembly GCA_034641835.2). Lineage (NCBI taxonomy): Eukaryota > Viridiplantae > Streptophyta > Pinopsida > Pinales > Pinaceae > Pinus > Pinus albicaulis. Next base: position 435,492,305 of record CM076581.1, on the reverse strand, counting down.
TATTAAGGGAAAGGAAAACTAGGTAGAAAATGCACTTAGTAGAAGTAACTCACTTGGTAGCCATGAAAACTTGTGAAATTGACACCAAAGAAAGGATTAAAGAGAAATTTCTACATGATGACCACTTCTCGTATGAGAATGAAGGCTTACAACAGGAACCATAGGGAACACTAAGCAAGAATTACATGCTAACTGATGATGGCATGTTGTTGTTCAAAGGAAAATGGTATGTACCCCCTGTGACTGACTTGAAGAAACTCATAATGGATGAGTTCCAAAAAATACCTTATTTAGGTCATCTTGATTACTAGAAAATGATAAAAACCATACAAAAATCATATTATTGGTTAGGGATGAAGAAGGAAATAGTTGAATAGATTTCCAAGTGCCTGAAATTCCAACAAGTCAAAGTAGAATGCAGCCATCCAACAAGATTACTACAGTCAATTCCAATTCATGAGTGGAAATGCAAAAAATGTAGCATCAATCGCCATTCCAGATCCACGTGATTCACCACCAATTGATTGAGACCTAGTCCTTGGTGCAATAGACCATTATGAATGAATATCCATGGAATTCATCACAAGATTTCTGAATACATCCAAACAACATGATGCCATTATTGTGGTAATGGAAAACTAAGCAAGGAAACTCACTTTATAGTTGTTAAGTCCACCCACAAAGTTATTGACATTGCTAACATTTTTATGAAAAAAAATATTAAAATTACATGGAATATCCAAGAATATCATTTCAAATCGGGATGCCAAGTTCACTTCAAATTTTTGGAAAGCATTGTTTGCAGGATTTGGGACTCAACTAGATTTTAGCTTAGTGTATCATGCTCAAATTGATGGTTAAAATAAAAGGGTAAACATAATTCTAGAAGACATGCTAAGGATGTATGTCATGTGTCACCTAAAGAGGTGGGAAGAATTCCTACCATTAGTTAGATTTGCATACAATGATGGGTACCACGAGTCACTAGATATGAGTGATTTTGAGGCACAATATGGTATAAAATGCAGTACTCTCATTAGCTGGGATGACCCAATGAAAAAAGTGGTACTTGGACTTGACATACTAATATAAATGGAGCAAGAAGTAATTAATATAAATCAAAATTTGAAAGCAGCCTAGGATAAGAAAAATAGTTACGCAAATAAGCACAGAATGTATAAAGAATTCCAAGTGGGAGAACATGTATCTTTCTACATTAGACGAAGGAAGAGCTCACTGAAAGTGGAAGGATTGCTAGATTAGCACTCAAATTTTATGGGCCGTTTTATATTTTGGAAAGAGTGGGACAAGTAGCTTATAGACAAACCTTGCCACTCACAGTGAATGCACACTATGTATTTCATATTTATTTGCTTAAAAAGTATATATGCGACACTAATCATGTGGCAAATTAGTTTGTGATACAGGTAGAATTTGAGGGAGAATTCCAACCCAAACCATTGTGCATCCTAGACTAGATACATAATGCACTCCAGGATCGAATAATAGAGCAGATCAAGGTGCAATGAAAGCAGTTTGGACACGATGAAGAAACCTAGGAATTTGAAGACCAAATGAGAAAGCTTGACCCAATTTTGTTTAATGTATAGAATGATGTAAGCGCTGTTAATTATAAATATTACTTTTGCTTTGGTTTATAGAATTTCGAGGATGATGTTCCTTTAAGTTGGTGGGGTTTGTAACAATCCCCCATTTAGCCTTGTTTTTTTTTTAATTTAAAAGTATGATTGTAATGCCAACATGAGAAAAGAGCCATGACTAGCTGATACAATGTATACCTAAAACATTGAAAATTAATTAGCACCTGAATGAGGGGATGAAATTTTGGATCCCAATGTATGAGGGATCCTTCTTTCTTTCCTAGGAATCCACGAACCTAGCTTGAACTTAATTTTTGAAGTTAATCGCTTGCAGACGTGATCAAATCACTTCCTAACAATTGAGTTATAAAACATGACTAGAAGAGAGCTACTGGCTGACAATTGAGTTATGATATGTGATTTTGGTAGTGGGGTAGGCGATGATTCCCATCCTCCTTGTGCATTTAGGAGACAAACATAGTGGCACATTGGGAATATGATAGGAATGCACAACTGAAGAGAATGAGCTCTCTCTCACTCGAGTGTTGGATAGTTTTTGGTGTTGGATTTCTAGGTCAGAAGAGTCTTTTGGTTCTTAATATAGATCATTGAAGCATGGAATTTGTTGGGATTTGGAAATGGAAGACAAACTGATGTCTGAGTTTTTATGTAGAACCATGTGCAAGAGTTAAACCTCTGTGAACTTTGGTGAATTTCCTACAGATTGTGTGAGGCTACTGGACTATGTTTTCTAAACCTATCTGGTTAGTGGGAGGCTTAGTGGATGACTAAATCACCGTGGTGTTTTTTGTATAGATGATAAAACACCTGGATAGTAGAAACCATACCCTTGTGGTACTTGTTATGAAAAGACAAATAATTAACCACCTAAACAATGGATTCCAACTCCTAAGACTGAGAAATACCTCATCTGAACCTTAGGTGAATCCATGTGAATGAACTTAGATGAAAGAGTGGGTCATTGTGGTGCTTTCTACTAGGAAACAACTATTAAACCACCTTAGTGCTTGTTTTAGGTACAAATGATAAACTAACTTGGTGCTTACTATTAGAGGGTAGTTTATAAAACACCTAGACAATGGGATACATCTTCTGAGTGTTAAACCAAGCCTTAGGTGTGAATTCCTAGAGCAAGAATTTCCACAAACATCATATCCAACTTGGGGTTGGTTGACTGCATGAAATCTAATGTTTAGCTAACCTATTTTTGGGTAGAGAGTGGAATTTCCTCCTTCAGTATCCAACCAGTTTGTGACATAAAAATAAGTATATTACATTTTTATGTTTGAATCATGAACCATGATGTTCAATGCTATGGTTATGGCTAGTATGAGAACTTGTGTGTCTATAAATGTCTAGACTGTGTCGCACAATGCTATCTTCATTATTGATACGAGAAACTGTGTGTTTATGCTCTCTTATTTGAAAGCATTGGCTTTTGTATATTAGTTCAACTTGTTCAGAGGATTGACAATGTCTAATAGATGGACTACAAATCCTATTTTATAGTTTAAGCGAATCAATGTATTCATGCTTATTTAATTGTTATTCATGGATATATGAAAAATTTTACCTAGATTTCAAGTTGTTCCAGGAATCTATGGTATTTTATTAATTTTTTTGTTGAACAAAGGAGATGACCAAAGTCCTTGAAATAATGTGATTCTACATAAAAATCCATTGAATGGTATGCTTTGGATTAATTAATCATCCTTTTAATTAATATGTCTAATCATATTTTAATTAGTTTTTAAACACCACTTTAAGCTTACTGACCCAGTGAGTGTGTCACTAGGGAAGGTAAAGAATACCATCTTGGGGAACATGATTTTGGGAAAGAGAATAACCACTGACCTAGGGAACATGATTCGGAGAAAGAGCATAGCCATCGACTCGAGAGATGTAGAATCAAGGTATGTAATTATGGGTAGCAAGACACCAAGTAACTGATCTCAGGGAATGTGGTACCGAGGTGGCGATCTTGGGGAACATGGTACCATGAGAAATAATCTCGAGAATACTGGCCTTGGGAAAGGCTGTACTATAAATGCGACACTGGGAAACTGAAATAATGTATAGGTATTGTCATGATGTGGGTGTCATGTAGGGTTATCGGGTCATCGTACCACCAGACCATTAGAAAGTTTTAAGTGGATAGTTGTGCGGGGAGGCTCAATATCGATGGGATGATACCGGCCTTTGGACCTCAACCAAATTATATAACAAATGCTTTAACATGCCGATCAATCTGATCCGATATAATTTATGTGCCACATGGATGCACACATGATGGTGGCGTGGCACCACATGATTCAGATGTGGCCACGTGGGTGCCACATAGATCCCTCTTGATGGCATGGCCTCTTTAATGGGTTAAATTTATAAGGGACATAAATTTATACTGGGGACTTAGATTTAGGTAAAATTTATATTACTAGAAAGATATTGATGAGTTGAACATAATGGTGGCATTAGTTTTAGGATTCAAATAATTAATAAAATGAGTTGTTATAACCCTATCTTCATAACATGACTTGGAGTTCAAGTAAATGAGTAACAATCCATAAATTGAGATGGTTTAAAGGGGTACACCTCAAATAAGGTCAACAACAAACAAATTAGAAAAACCCCTTTAGGGTTCAAGTACTTTTCCCAAGCATGCTAGGGTATCACACCTAATAAAATCATCATTAGGTGAAGTAGATGTTCCCCTCAAAGGAGGATTAAATATGGACTTGAGAGTATTGGTCACTATATGTAGAAATTTGCTGAATAATGATTAATTATTCACCGAGACTATCCTGATCACATACAATTCGAATTTATATGCAACACATAATCTCTTCCACTCATATCATCAAACATGCGGAAATAAAATCAAGCGATAACACATCAAATCATCATACACATTAACACAGTATGTATGGGGAAAGCTTATAGCTGAAAACCCCGCAGCTCTTGTGTATATTATAATGGATAAATCAAGTAACAAACTCAGTACAATACTCCTCACACAAGTACCGTACTATCTCATGAAGTACCGTACTCCAGCTCGCTTGAACAGCCATCGGGTTCAAAACTCACCGCCAATTGCCTTGCCTCTATTGCGCAATCCAGTTCTTCTATGAGATCCGTTCGAATTTCATTTCCTGAAAATGTTAATCATCATAGAAATTCTCCAAGTGTGGTAATCATGCACAACCGATGGTTGCCACTCGATAGCTAACTCCACCCTTTCATCTACCTCTTTCACTGGTCTCCACTGAACTGTCCATGCACTGTAGTGAACTGATGTGTTCTTGAGTTGAATAATGAGTTACTAATTAATGAATTAAATAACATTTAATTCACTCCACTCATTACTAGTTGATTAGCTAGTTAAACTAATCTCAACCAGTTCAACTAAGTTAAACCGAACACAACTCCACTAGCTGTCCCATTAACTCCACCAAACTTCTGCCACTGAAGTCCTAACTGAAGTCAACCATGCATGAGCTCACCAAACCCTTAGGAATAGCGTAATTCCTCTGTCAGATGCATGAGCCACTTCCAAGGCTTGAACTGAAGTGCTCCAAGAGAGTAAACTGAAGTTTAGAGTCTAAATATTATTAAGGGTAAATAATATTTGACTTCCCTATTTTAAGGATAGGCAGTCTAAAAATAGACTTCGACCTATAGGTCCAAAAAATAGAGGTCCATCTATTTTTACCAACATGACCAATACTCCAAGAATAACATACTGCAATCCTCAGACCATGCTCCATATGTCTAAAAATAGACTTTGCGCCAGAATTTGCCTGCGGGCCCACTTAGTGAAGGCGACTTCATTTCACTAAGCTCCATCATCTTGCTGCATTTTCAACACTATATTCATGCTCATTGGTTGGGTGGATGAGTATACTGAACATTCTCAAAGGTTTTAATTGTGACACCATCCTTATAAATGCATTTTGGATATTGAAGAATCACTTTTCTCTCTTTTTGTTATTCTACTATAATCGAGATATAATATAAAATCCAAAGATAACTCACAATGTCACCACCAAGTTCACATCAGTCAAGTATATAAATTACTCTATTATTCATCCAAAAAAAAATTCGAGGTTATATCAAATCAAAATATAAGGTCATGAGAAAATATTAGCATCATTTCAAAACATGTTAGGAACCATAACAACAATTGGGAACACCTAAAATACATTCAAAACTCGTAATTGGTTAAGAGATGTATTGTCATAGATTTCAAGACATAAATTTCATTGGAGAAAGGTTTAAATGACAAGGACAATTCATATTTATATAAATACAATTAAAGAAAATACATTGGCTTGGATCAAGGCTTATCAAGAGTAGGATATTTAAGATACTAAAGCGCCCTTTTGAGGTCATGAATTGAGTAAGGATTTAATTCATTTTTTTAAGTAAACAATAGTTGATTTAATAATAGGGGGAATTCTTTCCAATTTCACATAGCAAAAGTAGGGTCCCTTTGATTTTTCATACCCACTTATTACAAACAATACATAAGTTTCATAAGTATTTAATTCAATTTGTTAAGCAATAGTTGCTTCAAAAATACAAGGGAATTCTATCCAATTTTAGATACAAAATGTAGGGCCCCATGCATTTTGCTTGCCTAATTCTTACAAAAAATACAAAAGTTTAATATATTATTGGAAAAGAGTTTCACCAAAAACAAAATGAAGCTTCGTAATATAAAAATGGAACATTCTCTCACACTTATACAAAATGTGTTATGGCTCTATTAAAACTTCAAGCCATTTCTCAAGGAAAATATATAAGCATTGTTGTTAATTATTAGTTCCAAAGCCAAGTATAACAAAAAAGAAAACCATTTTTTGACAAGAAGAAATATAAAAATAAGGACTTACAATCAACAAATGATGATTTTAAATTCATATTTCAATTTAATGTTATAACTGTAGATCTATATGAAGTTGACATATATCTAGGTTTAACCTAGATAGAAAATTTGTATACTCTTATGTTAAACATGATTTTTTTTTTTTGACATTTTGTTGTAAGAAGAAGATAACCTTGCAATAAATTACAATTAAATCATGCTAAAAAAACTCCCTCATCAAAAGACCCTGAATATATTTGAAATGTGATCATTTAGGATAATTAGTAGTCAATACAAAAGATGAAAACATAATTTGACAAAGTTATCTCAAACAAAGGTAAATAAATATTTCCTTAAGAACCAAATAGGCAAAGCCTAATTACATATATTAAGAAGTTAAAAGTGAAAGTAAGCTACAATAAGAAATGTTGGAATAACTTACTAGCAAGGAATTAATGGTTAAAAAAAACAATGTTTGATCTTGTTGAAATAGAGAAATATTTAGATGTAAAAATCCATTCATTGGAGAAATAAATTAATATAGATCTAATACACATAAAAAATAATAAAGATGATTATATTGAAATATTATCAACCAATAGAGCAACAAAAGTATCAAAGGGAATTTTTTTTAAAAACAAAACACAAGATACAAGGATCCCTTAACGACATCCTAATTATAAAAGTCATAAAATTATACTATGAACCAACCAAAAGAAAAATCAAGTGAAGATCCAATTATATTGAAGAGAAACTCAAGTGTGTTCCCCAAATCACAAAATTCATTACCTCACACAATTTTGTAAAAAAAATCAATTAGGGTTGACCCTTTCAGAATAAGACAATTATACTCAATAATACTTTGTAATTCATATAATCTTGTGTTGTCAAACATCACAACTTCAAGAATGGAGAATCATGAGAACGAAACACAAGCCAAAGTAGAAACACAATTTTTTTTCCTTCAAAAAATTCTTTTAGTATAAAGTATCTTTAAGGGATGGTACATGCATTGAACATCCACACATACATAAAAATCAAATAAATAATTATAATAATAAATGAAGTGACAAATCCTAATTAAAGGACATGAGCTAACCAAGGGATGTGACTCATCAACCATTTTGATTAGATATCAATATTTGTAAGTATGCCAATACATGGAATTGTATCAATAACATTTTATCATATCCATTATTCATTATTCAATTATAAATACTTTTCCTTTCTGATTTGAACCTATTGTATTTCTTATGTTTGATAGTCCTTGGTAAATGAATTATTGTTAATTTCAATGTCCACCACTGTTAGCATGTGACTCCCTATACTGTTAGCACAGTTCTATGCTTAGCCATGAGTGTCTTTTAATTTTTTTTTGTTTTTAGGATAAAAAATTGTAAATTTAAAAAAAATTTATAACGTTGCCTGAAGTTCCAGTAGCGTTTGTTTTAGCCCTGCCATATAGTCTGTTTTAATTATGTTTTATGTCTATTTTCCCTTTACCTGATGCTACCGGAAGTTCCGGTAACCTCCCCTATTTTAAAAAAATAAAAAAGTGCATCCGCTTTTGAGTTAACCACATGTTCCCATTATCAGCAAAGGTTTAAACATTTTTTATCATGAGCTACGTCACGTGATAGGAAAGGTCTACGTTTGAGTGATGTCGAGTTAGTTGTGGTCATACGTGGAAGAGCTAGGTGTTGATGTGCAGTTGTAAAAACCAACTGTTGTTTGTCCTGTATGTCAGCCTGAATTGTTATGTCCACATGTCAAGGTACGTATTTAGTATCAAGATAAATCGTGGATCTACAATTTAATGTGGTGACCATTTGGTTAAATCATGCATGAGCACTGCTAGAATTTTAGGCCTGCCATAAAGAACACGATGGAGGTGACTACCAACTCCAACACCGTTCAACTCCAGCCACCTCTTGCCGAGAATCTAAAACAAAGCAACCAACTTAAGTTAATTATGAATATCACAAGGTCTGGTATACAGTTATGGATATTACCTATTATGAAAAGATCTTATGCATGGAAAACTGAACCAACATATCATTTTAAAACACCAAAAGAAAGAGAAAGAAATCAGTTTTTGAATTTGGTTGTAGGTGAATGAGCAGTTCCAGTGAGTAGCTTGAAGGAGACTAAGTTTTCAGACAATTTTCATTGAGGATACAACAACACCTGTTAAGTAAGCTTTTCTAATCTTGACACCATTATGATCTAGCAGACAACTTTCATTTATTTCTCAAATGACTAAGAAAGGAGGAAAAATTAAGCGTATTCACTAGTAGAAAATGATGAAATTAGTGACTAGGTGACCAAAAAAGTTAGTCACTGCATTTATTTCAAGTGAATTACTACTAAATTTGAGCAATTTTAAGTGACCGAACTAAAAATGACTAACTTAAACAACTAATTTAGTCTAGGAATAAAATATACGACTAGATAATAAGTGACTAAACTAAAAATGACTAACTTCAATGACTAATTTAGTCTAGAACTAAAATATATGACTAGAGAATAAGTGACTAAACTAAAAGCGACTAAATTAAATGACTAATTTAGTTTAGGACTAAAATATATGAGTAGATAACAAGTGACAAAATTAATAATGATTAACGTAAATGACTATTATAGCCCAAGAATAAAAATATGATCAAATAGCAAGTACAACAAGTATATGAATTAGTCATTTATGTTAGTAACTTTTAATTGTGTCACTCCGGAAATGAAAAATTCAATTTTGATACCGAAGTGTCACATTTCACTACAGGGATCTCTGAATCCATCTGCAGTGTTAAAATTTAGAGACAAAGGGGTCTTTGAATCCATCTACAATGTTAAAATTTTGAATACTCTTTTGTCTCTAAAGTTAACACTAGAGGGTTGTTTCTACTCTCACTTTGGATTATGTATTGAATTTCGGGGATATCCCAAAGCACAAATTTATGGGGTCCTTTGTGTGACTAGATCACTAGCATTGAAAACCATTTCCCCCCTCATATACATTATGATACGTATAAAATGTACCCTCAAACATGGTTAAATGTGCTCTTTATACACTTGTAAGCATCATATGTGATTTGAAAGCCTCCTAATTTATTCAACGTATATAAACATATATGATTCTTCTTAACGACTATCACCACCACCACATTTTCACCCAAATTTAGTTTTTAACAATTAAATATATAAGTATACATAAAATTAGAGGGGATTTGTATTAATGCGGAATAAAGACTTGAACATAGGGAAGTGGTCCGTTTTCGCAATTAACATTTATTAATTTGGAAGAACATAATAAAATCAAATTAAACAAATCAAATAATTCCATCTAGTTATTTGAATTAACAATTTATAATTCCATCTAGTTATATGAAATTAACAATTTACAAGGTGCAAGGGATATAAATCTTCAACCATGCATGCTAGTATCTTAAGGTCCACTCTTCATGTTACAATATCACTTGTGATCTTTTCTTCCTCTTGTAATTGTCCTAAGAATTTATTTCCATATCTCTATATCAACATCTATTAGTCTTTTGTTTTTTTAATTATTTTAGTTTAGAGAGATTTTTTTTGACTATTTACTTAAATTTTCTTAAAAACATAGAAAATAAAATTTTTTATAAAAAGCAATAAAACAACATTGTTTTTTTTAATTATTTTTGTTGAAAAATATTTTTTTTTAACTATTTGCTTAAATTTTCTTAACAACGTAGAAAATAAAAAGAATTATAAAATTCAATAAAAAAAAAACATTGTTATTTTAATTAATTTAGTTTAAAAATATTTTTTTTTACTATTTGTTTAAATTTTCTTAATAACAATTTTTTTTTATTAAAATCAATTAAAAAAAATAAAAAGACTATTTAAAAAAAATTAATATGCTTCATTCTAACAACATATACCACCCTTTTCAAAAAAAAAGAAAAATGAAGAAAAAAAAAAAAAAAACTATTTAAAACTCATGCAATGTGTGAAATCTTAAAATTATACCATTTTCTTCATTACCCATTTGTCACCGAATTAAGAGTTCGGAGCGCACTATTTGTTTTTTTCAAAGTGATTTCGATTTTCCTTTTGTTTTTATATTTCCCTCCAACTTTTTTTTAAATGATTTCCATTTTTTTGTTTTTATATTTCCCTCCAAGCATTTAATATTTTGGTGGGAATTTAATGGAGTTTAAAATTCCATGGTTTTCCTTCAGGGCCATAAGGTAATCATGTCAGACTCTGTCCTTCTCCTTCCAGACGGTCTTTTCACAGGGTAAGGTATTCATCTCCACTTTTGAATCCCATATATTAAAATGCATTTTTTAAATTTTAATTAATCCCAAACCCTGAATGCGACTAGATTTCGATTCATCTCAAACGCTGAATGCATTTGCTTGGAATAGGGTCTTTTATTTTGAATGTGGTGTTCTAATAAATTTTGGGTAAGGTTCCGCAGGATGACCATGGAAAACTGGGCGCGTTAAAGAAATCTAGGGGCATTGAAGAGTGCAATGGGTCCAGTGATGGCAGGGACAAAATCTCAGTTCACTCAGTCTTTTCACTGTCAAACAGTGAGTGTTGGAAGATAGCAGAGGATGTTGGAGGAAAAAATGGGCAACTCACAGAGGGCATTACCTTTTGAATGTTGATGAAGTAGTGAGTCGTTATTCAATGAAACATCAAGCAGCACTTCTAGTACCAACCCTAATTCTACTTCTGCTTTTCTTCCTGTCTCGTCCCCTTGGTTTCAAGTAAGGATACAATGTCATATTTTAATATACTCCAATGGGGGAATACGTATGTTTGCGGATGCACTTGGTCTCTATGAATTTTTTCTGGAAACATAGCTTATCACCATCGAAGCTCACATTGGAAATGGGATATGTCTCCAAATACAAGGTCTCATGCCACGGCATTTGAATGTTTTGATGTAAAAGCTCTTGCGCTTGAGCCCCAGAATGCTTGTGCTCTCACGCACTGTGGAGTTTTTTTACAAAGATGAAAGACACTTCTAGATGCAGTAGAGGTTTGTTTCTCACATCTGACACTATTTGTGGTTTTTTTCATTTTTCTGTACTTATTTTTTTGTGTTAATTGTTTGTTTGAGCTTCTTTATAGTAGTAATTTTTTTATATTGTATTATGAAACCGAATGCATTTGAATATTACTAGCTGGTTAACCACAATATATCTACAGTAACTATGGTACATGTTGCCCATCGCTTCTCAAGGATGAAGTATATAAAAAAATTTGTGACTGTTTCTAATAGTTTGAATGGTTTTCAAGTTGAGAAGAACAAGATTTGCTGTTTGTTGAAAAAAAATTCCACTGAAATGTAGTAGTATTTTAGAAAAGCTAATGCTTTTGGCAAGTATCGGTTGCCCTTGGGATGAGATTAGCAAGCTATACCGTACAAAGCCTCAACTTTTTATATGGACAATTCAGAGACAACACTGTATTCTACAGTGCATGTTCTGTCAAACCTGGGACTAAGAAAGGAAAATATAGGTAACATTATTTTAAATTATCCCGAGATTTCTTAGATGGGACCCAATAAAATCCATGGCAGACAATTTAGATTTTGCAAGCGTTGGTTTGGGTAAAAAGGAGATGAAAAAGACAAATTTGAGTCATCCTCTCTATTTGCATGAGAACTTGATCAAGTTGATTGAAGATATTAATTGCACCGGGCTTGAGAAGCAGGGAATTGTTGTGTCTATCAGAGAACATCTAAAAAACACAATGCTCATGACTCCATTGTCTAAGGTTTCTTCAGAAACATTTCAGAATATCCCTTCTGTACAGTCAGAACTTGTCCATAAAATAGATGATCAAGTTGTCTGTGGCTCTAAAAGAGAATATTTGAAAAGCACAATGCATGTGACTCGATTGTCTAAAGTTTCTTAAAAAAAATTCAGAATACCCTTTCTCGAGGATCAAAACTTTTATGTAGAAGAGATGATCTCAATGTCAGTGATGCTAAGCTCAGAGATTCACTAGGCACCCAAGAAAGAAATATCACTAAAATTTTACAAGAGCCAATTCAGAGACACAATCCAAACCTTTGGTTGAAATTATGCTTGATACATTACCCTGAGTCGACGTTCAAAGATGCTAGAATGATTCGTTGTGGAGGCAATAAGTTGCATGAGAGGTTAAGTTGTGTTTTGAGACTTGTGTTACCTTTCAATGATGTTTGTCAAATGGTGAGGACAAGACCAACATTATTGAGTAGAAGTTCAGATTTGATCCAAAAGAAATTTGATTTTCTTTGTAGTACGACATTTAACCCACTGCAGGTTCTTCCATCATTTCCAAAATATTTCACCTTTGATCTCGAGGGTAGGTTCAAACCAAGATACAAAATGTATGCTTGGCTTAAGAAAAACAATTTTCTTAAGAAAGAGTGTGGTGCCTATACCATATTTACACTACCAGAGAGAATATTTATTTAACAATACGTTAACTGCCACCTTGAAGGGAGCAAGTATTTCAGTCTTTGCAAGCTTGATAAAGTAATGTCCAGGACTCCATTGTCTAAGGTTTCTTCAGAAAATTTTCAGAATCTCCTTTTTGGAGGACTAGAACTCCTTCGTAGACGAGATGATCTAAATGTCGAAGATGCTAAGTTAAGCTCATATAGAAATGTGAAAATTACATGATCTCAGTTTTGAAAAAAAGAAGAAGACTATGTCAGTCCTTATACATTCTATTGACACAATTTTTGGGATGGCAACATTAGACCTGTGAAGTTTCATCAATGTCAACTTTTCAAAAAATCATTTTTAATGTACCAATCCTTTTTAAGGAATCCCTACATGTTATCATATCAATCAATGTTGATGGCATGGCATGGACATCTACTAACTCATGGGGTCACACTTCTACAAATTTATTGTAAATTTTTGTAGATGTTCTATGCTTGATGCAACTTTAATTCTATACCCGATATCAAACAAAAATCACATAAACAAGAAAGTAAAATGCTGATAGAACATACCAATAGATCAACAGAAGACAAGCCAAAAATACACTTAACTTGATCAACAAAATATATGTGATGTGGTGCGTTACGACGGTCAACATGATGCTTCAACTAGCAAAGTCTTTGCACAGTCAGCCAACTAGAATGTGTCACACAACCCTCTCGGACAGCTCTATACAGTTAACCCAAAGTCAACAAAAGTCAATGCTATGCAGTCAATGGTCAACGCAAAAAACAGCAGCAGCAAAAGTCAATGCAGCCAGGTCAAAGTCAAAGTTCAGCCTCGATTTTTGTGCCAAAAAGTATGAACTGCAGAAATCAGAATTTTAGGCAGTTAAGTTGACCATGCATTGACCAAAGTCAATGCTAGTCAAATTTGCACTGAAACCCGAGGTCAAAAACAAAAAATTCTTTTCTGCAATTTCCCACGTGTGAAAGAAGAAGAGCCTCCAAAATGATTATCGAACCAATCAGATGCAGAGAGAGAATGTGTGATGAGTGATGATGAAAATGACCTCCAACATTGAGCAATATATATCCATCTATGAGGGTGTGTGACACATCTGTTGGAGCTTAAAGCCTACACTATAATTCTGGCCGACCTTGCACATAAGTGGAATTAATTCAAAATAAATGTTCAGCTCATCGGATCAAGATGATCTTTAGATCGATCTTGCACCTCTCCGAAAGAGAAATCCAATACAAATATTGGCATCTTCATCTAAGCATCACAACATGGAGTTTGGACCTAGTTGTCCAAAATTAACACTCCCTCTCAACTAGGGAGAACTCCATCCACTTGTGCCATCCAAACATCGTGCATCATCCTGTCGTAAATTGCTTTGTTGGCTTCTTTATTTGAGAACAAAAAGTGAGTCACAAAGACATCACTCTCAGTTGACAAAATCAGCTCAAAGGTCTGAAACCTCTATAGGATTCAAAGGAGTCACATACCAACTCAAAGTTGGTTTAACTGACCTGAAGTCAATTGGAGGTCCGAAACCTCACTAGAGTTGATCCCAGATCAAGTGATTGGACACGTGCCATCCTAGACATAGAGAGTACAACAATATCTAATGTGTCCATCGGTCTTTGCTACTTGTCTCTAGATTTTCCCACCTCATTGGCCAAATGAGAGGTACTTCCCATGAGTTTTGGACTCCATGGGTAGGATGCATGCGGGGCATAGATCATGAGAGGTGAACCAACTCAACATCATAACAGTGGGGCAGAAGCACCACAAGGTTCGACAAGTCTAGCCTTGTGTGTGCTTATAGCTCCAAGAAGCTATCCCCAAAGCCCCCTGGAGCTCCCAGAGCTCATCGTCCAACAAGACCCTCAGAATAGGGTCGTTCCATGATTCCAAGATTCTCACGGAAGGTTAGGAACTTGACCTTCCCCAAGGGCTTTGTGAGAATATCTGCGACATGCTCATCAGTTCCTATATGATCGAGCCTTACAGCATCTCGCTGTACCATATCCTGAATAAAGTGGTACCTGATATCAATATGCTTGGATTGATCGTGAAACACAGGATTCTCTAACAAACAAATCCCACTCTTTTTATCACAAAGGATAACGGTGGTATCTAGAAAATGCCCAAATAGCTCACTGAAGAGCTTTTGCAACCAAACTGCTTCACAACAGGCCATACTCGCTGCAATTTATTCGGCCTTCCCGATGCTTAAAGCCATCGACTTCTGCTTCCTGCTCATCCAAGATATCAAAGCAGATCCAAGTGTGAAGCAGCATCCAGATGTGCTCTTGCGATCCACCACACTATTAGCCCAATCGGCATCAGTATATCCATGGAGTGTCACGTTCTCGACAGTGTATCTCAGCCCATGGTTTATCGTGCCCCGAAGATATCTCAACAAATTCTTGGCACCAACCCAATGAATGTGATGAGGATCAACCATGTGTTGACTCAAAGTGTTCACTGCAAAACATACATCTGGATGGGTGTTCACTAAGAACATCAGGGCCCCTACGAGTTGACGATACTCGATAGGATTTGCTAGCACAGGCCTAGTAGCGCTTCCACTCAACTTCTTAAAGTTGAGCTCCATCGGTGTCAACACAGACTTATAGTCCACCATTCCAAATATTTCCAGCAGCTTCACAATATATTTTCTTTGAGAGAGGAAAATTTCATCAGGTCTCTGTCAGACCCCAGGCCTAGGAAGTAATGCATCAGTCCTAGGTCCTTCATCTCGAACTCAGAAGCGAGCTCCCTCTTACACTGATGAATGAGAGGGTCAACACTTGTCAGGAAGAGATCGTCCACATACAACACCAGAATGAGAGGCTTTTCTCTATCAACCTTGAAGTAAAGGTTTGGATCAACATTACTACGAGTGAAGCCCATCTTCATCAAGTAGCTATCTATCCTCTCATACCAAGCCCCGGGGGCTTGCTTCAACCCATAGTGGGCTTTCTTCAACCTGCAAACATGGGTGTCTCTATCTTGGACTTCGAACCCAAAGATTGCTCCACATACACCTCTTCCTTTATCGCACCATGCAGAAAGGTAGTCTTTACATCCATCTGATGAAGATTCCATCTTTGCGTAGCAACAAGGGCTATGATAGATCGGATGGTGGTATATCGGGCCACAAGTGCAATTATGTCATCATAGTCAATGCCTTCCTTTTGAGAGAAGCCATGGGCTTGAATTTTTCAGCACTACCATCAGATCCATGCTTGATCTTATAGGGCCATTTCGAGGTGACAAATGCTTTGTCCTTCGGTCTCGAAACCACATCCCAAACATCATTCTTCATAATGGATTCGAATTCTTTGTGCATAGCATCCTTCCAGACTTGATGCTTAACGGCTTCCTCAAAAGATCCAAGCTCAGATTGTACGATTGTACTCATGGCTGCTAGATACCCTTGGTATCTATTCGACTTCTTGCTTTCACGGAATGTCCCCCTTGGGGCCATATGTCTCTCAAAATACTTGGGAGTATCCCTGAGCCATGAGGGTCTTCTCTTCATTAAAGGAGGTGGATCAATAAGGTCCATCGGTCCTTCAACATCGGGAATCGTCTCATCCTTTGGTTCTTCCTGATTTCCAGACCTTTCTTTAGATTTGATAATGACTTAAAAATTTGACAAGATCAACCAAACCGTGAGCCACCATATAATTTTTCAAAGGGAACTCAAGAAGGGGGACTAAAAATCTTGTAGAGTTGTTGGCATAAAAATATCTACTGAGAAAAACATTTGATAAAGGGATAAGAGAACTTTAGGTCTTTGGAGATTCTTCATTGGTATTGAAATGTTCGCAACATTCCTAAGACATAACATATCGACTTGTTGGCAAATACAAACCACCCGAAGGAGATCACCTCTATTTTCGCGAGGTTCACTATAGCTCATGTCTTCCTAGAGTTGAATGAGAAAGCCGATAGCCTGTCTAAGGAGAGTCTCCTCTTAGAACTTAAAAAGTTGCATTCCCTAGAGGCAGATAAGGTCACTTCAACTAAAAGTCAATCATCTATACAATTTCTTTGCTATCATCTTTTCATATGTACAAATCACTGTATTTGTAAGGCATGGAAATATGTATGAACAATCATAAATTTTTGTTTTTGATTCAGTTTTCCTGATCATCCATGGGATGGAATAGTCAAAACTTTGTTTGCAAGTATGATAATTCATTATTTAGCATGAGGATTGGGGAACATTTAGCTGAAAAAGGTCAAGATTTTTGGCTCTGGTGTTGCTGCTCATGAAGAAAGAATTTTTGTTTCCATCTTGGCAATAATGATGCAATATTTAATTCCAAGTATTGTTCAAAAACATAGCCATACAAGTGAAACACTTGAACTTGAACCATTTTTCCAATTCTACTATTTTATCTTTACTTTGGGATGAATAGGTTATTTTATCTAGAGTTGTGCCAAATCTCTTGACAAGTGTTTAGTAAAATGGTAAGACATGATACATATTATAGCAGGCCACAAATAACATTCAAGAAGGACCAGTAGTTTATGCGGCAGAGTCTATGTCAGGGAAACTAGTGGATCATGACAAGTCCGTTAAAAAGAGCATGCATATGATATATCAAGAGATCAAGCTTCTAATCAGCCCTTGAGGAACAATTGCATGGCACTTCTCATCAAATTTGGATAGAAAATGCAAAACTAATTGCCAGACAATAACACTACATAAAAACAAGGATAAGAGATGACTGTGGAAATTGAGAAGCATAGCAATACACAAATAGAGACAACAGGCTGAAGCTAAGCAACCCATGTAAGCCATTTTGGAAGAGGAATAAAAGAAATTGTTCATTATAAAGGAGACACCTCTATTGCCAAGAAATATCATCATCTACTATGAAATGTATGAGCCATAAATTTCCCATAAATTCTAGGGATTTGTGGTGTTGGATGTGATATTTCCAAAGGAAAACCATAATTTATATTTCAAAGCTGCATTGGGGGAAGGTACCAGCCACTCAGCAGAGCCATAATTTCTATTTCAAAGCTGCATGGGGGGAAGGTACCAGCCACTGGGCAAAGTTTAAGTTCATATACTCCCTCATAAATTATTGACAAGGCTAACTTGTTTTCCATCTCTGCAACCTTGGCTAAATGCTTATGGCTGAAAACAATACTCCAATGATTATTAGTATTGCCAAGAACCATTACTATTGTGTTATTCTCAACTACTATTTCAAGGTGTTCTAAATTAACTTCCCAATTCCTTTATGTAAATAAAATTATATTTCCTGGCTTCAATGCCATTGTATGCCAACAATGCTTCATAAAGTGGATACCCTGGTCTTGGCAGCAAAATTTTTGCATCTTTACAGCCCTAGACTACAATAGTTATATACATGTCTTGTCTACAACCACAGGTTAAGTGGACATCATCTACAACTAGCTGGTAAGGAAGTTCGGGAGAGATACCTTGCCAATGCCACTTGTCCTCACTTTAGACCCATTTTGTAATAGTATATTGTAGACAATATTTGAATTTCTTGCACATATTTCATGGGGATCCACTCTTTTTGGATGTTGCTAACTTTGTTTGAGCAACTTTTCCCTAAGAAGTTTGTGACAGTTAGCATAGAGGCTTGATACATGAGAAAAGTGTCCATTCTTGGCACTTTTCTTGGTAGCAGAGGACATCCTGGAGGTGAAGCTATTTGTCAAGGTATCCCCTTTGTTATATTCATGAGTATGGAACATAAAGAAGTATCAAGACCTTGAGTATGGAGCACCTGCTTCTATTTAAGGGTATTCATCAGTTTTCATGTTAAAATAAATGATAATCGGGAGCACTTTGGAAAAGGAACGTAGAACCAATACTGCTCTAAGAGTATGACTAGATTGTTATCGAGAAAAAGCATTTGAATTGTAGCTTGGTGCGATTATTGTCTTTAGCTAAGAATCAACTACATATGATTTTGAAATCCACTGGAGCAACTTCAACCCTTACACTAGTCCAACTCCTTTGTACCAAATAAGAATGACTGAACATTGAATGATAATATAATCTGAGAGCAAAGGAAATCAACAATATAAATTTTGGAGAAATCTGGGCATTTGCACACAAAGATATACCTGCTAGGCTGCCACATCTCCAATGGAAAAGGTAATTCTACTCAAATCATTGCTTTTGGTAATTATCTCTAGTGATGCCCCTGTACATGGAGAACCTAAATTCAGTAGATTAGGAATGCTATAATAATTCATAGAGGTTGGGCATGATTTATGTCAGGATAAACCACAGATATCAGGCTTCCATAGTCTTGAGAACTACATGTAGAACCACAGTGTAGACTATTAGTATTAAGTTATAAAACCATTCTCCT
Organism: Pinus albicaulis; assembly: GCA_034641835.2. Taxonomy (NCBI): domain Eukaryota; kingdom Viridiplantae; phylum Streptophyta; class Pinopsida; order Pinales; family Pinaceae; genus Pinus; species Pinus albicaulis. The sequence continues at coordinate 435,473,002 of CM076581.1, read as the reverse complement.
AAAAAGAAGGATGTCCCTCAACCTAGGGTTCTCTTTGGCATTGGAGAATGTGCCAATGGGTCCTTTGCTTGCATGGTTTCTCATCTCCTTAGAAATCCTAAAAAATGTGCATGTTGATCATGCCAAAGGGCTCCACACACTACCTGTCCTCATAGTGGAGCACGCTAAATAAGGATAACAAGCTCCATCAAACTTGTAATAGATACACAACTCAAAGTGGGAGTGCTGCTAAAATATACTCGTGAAGGCTTTTAAAGGCAAATGGATTTCAAGGAATTTTAACCCCTAACTAGATGTAATCAAGCCCATTCTTTGCCTACCAACCAATCAAGGAACTCCTTTATCAATAACATTGAGTTATGGCCATTTGAAATTTTGACCTGAGGGTTTCACATTAAAATTGCAGGCAATTCATAGTGTGTTCCAAAGTTTGCATCTCTTCAATGATGGTTAGGAAAGAATAATCTGCGAAGTGTCTATTCAGTTGTTGATCACCATTAGGACCAAGAAGGGGTGTATCTTTGATTAGGCCCTATCCGATTCTTCTTTGAATGGGATAACTAAGGGCTTCAACAACTATTACATAGAGGATCGAGGCCAACAAACACCATTTCCAGATAGATTAAAAGTACTCTATCTCTTCAAATTTGGCCTAATTGATGCAAAGGCAAGTTGTAGCCCATGAAAATAAAGTTCCAACTACATTAACAAAAAATGTATCAAATTCAAGCACCTTCAGCATGGAGAGATTGAACAACCATTCCACTCTACCAAAGACTTTTACAGTTTACCTTTATGAAGAGGGCTTCCAGGCCTTGGCTTCTAACTCATTCAATGCCTTCCCAAACAGCAATCACATCATCCCAAATGTATCTGCCTATAATAAATCCCATCTATTTTGCTACAATGATTTTTGACAAGATATGTTTTAGCTACAAAGCAAGCTCTTTGGCTACAATTTTATAAGGTAGATTAAGTTATCGGTACTAGCTTGTGATTAATAATGGGTCTCCTGGCTTCAAGATGAACTTGATCAACAACTTGTTGATGTCGTTACCTTGTGTATGTGTCCATAGTACATTCAAATACTTTATACACTTGAAGAAAAATTTGGCCCAAGAAAGCCCCAAGTGGCTTTGTAAAATTTGCATAAATAACCATCCTAGCCAAGGGAATTATCATCGATCATTTCCCTAAGGGTCATTGTCAACTCATCTAATGTTCATTTTTAATCACATGCTCCTTATTGTTCTTGCATTGATTTTCTGGGAATTGCATCAATAAATTTTTGCATGACTACCTTTCTTTTCTCCATGATATCCTTGAGATTGAAAAACTATTTTATAGTCACTAAAAAACTCTTTCTCTATATTTACCTGATCAATTATTTTTAGTTTTGTTGTTTTAAGCCTTGATGTGTTCCACTACATTGTAGTTGAGGTATATGAAGAAGACCTTGGTTGGCCTATCTCCTAATTTAAGCAAGTGAAGTTAGGGTCTGATTCAGGCTCCCCTTGCTTTGTATGTCTCTTTCACCTTTAGTCAATGTCTCCATGTAACCACCCCAGCTTGGCGCTGCTAACTATAAGGGCTATTTTGTAACATCCTTAACACTTGTACCAACCCATCCAGGACTACCTTACGCTTTCTTCTTCTCAATACCACCAGTCCTCTATTGTATCCCCTCAAAAACATAGTTAATCTTCTAACAGTATCCACCAACCAAAGAATCCAACCTTTGTCTCGACCCCCAAGAGTCAAACTCCAAATTTTTTTGATAGCCTTAATGCATGATTCACACTTCAAGTTAGAGATATTCCACATGAATGACATGTTCACATCAGATACAGATCTAGCCGTATCCAGCTCGCCTCAATATTCAATGCACCATGTAGATTAAAAGTATTGTTAGACACAGGAGCACACAGAATCAATGAGTCAACTCCACCCCCACCTATGTTGTATAGTGCACCTCACTTCTCTCATTTCAACATGCCCCATTGCAAGCAATAAATCTTCTTTCTTTTCCAGGCAGCTAACGCAACAGGATAACATGAAATTTCTAACATATATGTCCAATTCATTAAACTTGAAACATTGTTGAATTGATACTACAATGTTCAATTCATATTTTAGCATCAAGGGAAAGTACCTAGCTACACAAGTTCCTAGTATATTTTCCAATAATTTTCCTTGAACATCTTGGAAAGTCCATAAATAAAGAAACACAACATAATTAAAATCTTTCCAGAGTAGCAATGTTGTAATCACCATATAACACATATACCTCATAAAGAAGCAGTGTCGATATCAATATCTGGAAAGTGTCCCAACGAACATTTCAAAATGAGGGGCACCATTTTAACCTTGTAAAGGCCATAAAAAAGTGCTAATTCCAAACAAAAAATTACAAGTAGGGTTCAACCTGGAAGAGAAATAACATCAAGAATATTTGTTGTTTGACTGATTTTACCAACAATCGAAGAAAAGTTTAGGAAGGTTGTATTTTGAAATTGTGACCTAATGTGGGTGTATGTAGGACATTCTAGAGTGTTTTTCATCTTCAAACCTCTTAGTATCACAAAGACGACAAATTCACGATGTTTTAGGAGTTGTCCAAAGCCCTGTTTCACTATGGAGTTCATGAACACAAGTTCCAACTAAAACCAATGCAGTTATTCCATGCAACAACACTTTCTCCCATCCATATTTTTTCTGATCTAATGTGGGTGTACACAGTACATTTTAAGAGAGTTTTTTTCATCTTGAACCCTCTTAGAATCACAAAGATAACAAATTCACAATATTTTAAGAATTTACGAAAGCCCTGTTGCACTATGGGGTTTGTTAATACAAGTTCCAACTAAAACCAATGCATTTATTCCATGCAGCATAGCTTTTTCCCATCCAAATACATCCAGTACTAAATATTTAAAACTCCCCTTAAAATCATTGTTTTCCTTTTCTTACAAACAAGAAAATGCTAAATTAGTCTGTACAATATACCAAAATTAAACTGAACAACGAAACTATTTGCAAACCATTATGGTCCGTATAGTAGAATCACTTGCTTGTATGAGACCAAGAAGGTTAAGCATGGGTCACCACTAGTGCTAGGAGAGTGAATGCCATTAACTATTATAATATCTATCAGGTTCATAAGTTTATAACCTATGTATAAAACAATCCAACTAAAACTTGCCTGTCTGTTGTTGCATGCCAAATACGAACAGTACCATCTTCTGAACCAGTGATGATGATAGGAAGTTCAGGGTGAAAACATACTACAGATACATTATGTGTGTCCTTCCAGAGTTTTGGGACAACTTTTTGTCTGGTAGTCCCAAACCTGATGACAACACACCAAGAAATTTAAAGGTAGGCCAATTTTTTTAATGATCAAGACAAGTAGTAGGGGTAAATCAATTACATCTCTAGAGAATCTATATGTTTGAGCACCTTTGCTGTGTGATCATCTGAGCCAGTAATAAGATATGGTCTGTCACCTCCTGTGAAGTAATCAACACAGTTTACACCCTTTAAGTGGGCATCGAGAGTAAAATTTGGTTCTTGCGAGTCCAGATTCCAGATCTGATTGATACATTCAGGTTTAAATAAATCAATATGAAAAAAATTATACAAGGCTTTAACATTTTAGGATATCTAAATTCTAATTTCCACTATCTAAGAGAAGTAACAAATTTGAGTGTTCACCAAGAGGAAAAAAGATGAGATTCCTAGGTGGATAATTTATGCCAGAGTAAAGCTGAAGGCTATAAACTTGGGATTTACCAAAGAGCACTGCCTCCCACCTTTATAGTACGGTCTAGTGAGGCACTTGCAAATGTATTTGTATCCTTGGGATTAAACGTGACTTGCATCACATAGTGTGAATGACTTCAAATATTTGAGTACATTGCCAACTTTTATCCCAGTCCCAAAGCTTGATTAGCATGTCATCAGATGATGACAACACATATGGCAGAGTTGGATGAACACTCACACACCTGATATAATCATTATGTGCTTCAAATACTTTCACCTTATCCATGGTGTTATAATTGTAAACACGGATAATCATGTCATCTGCACCAGCTACAACCCAATGTTTGCGTGCTATGAACTTGGCAGACTGCACTGCAAATCAGCACTAGCATTAGAATATGTATCATGCACTTCACTGACAACATATAGATTCTGCTATGCCAATATGATGTATAGAACATGTTTCTACTGTGAATACCTGGAAGTTCTGTGACTTCAAAAAACTTTTCCAAAGTCTGCCATAAATAAGATTCAGCTTAAATTAGGTTTATACAGAGAACTTAATTTCTGAAGGAAGTAATTATAGATATAATTCTGTCACGTTAAAAGAAATACATTACCAAGACATTGATAGATAACAAGAATAAACCATGATAAATATGGCATAGGTAGGCATCTATGTAATCTCAAAGAAACATTGTTATCTCATTCTTTTCAAGTAAAAAAATCAAAATATAATATTAATCTTAAACTTCTGAACTATGTCTAAATATGTCTTCTTCCCCTAGAGTAACTTGAATCTGCCAAATCCAGTAATTCTGCATTGCTGGGTAGTCTTTAAGCAATCTTTCGGTTCTTTCATTAGGAAGAGCATGCACGACAAGACCAGCATAAGTTTGACTTCTGCATTCCCATATATGCTGAAGAATGGTTAGTATATATATTATGCTGGTTAAGTTTGTCAGGCAGGTAAATATGCACTGACAAGATGGACTTTGTGAAGGCCTGTATGATATAACATTTTCACTAGAATAAATGAATTTGTGTGATTTAGCAAAACCTATGGAGGTGGAGCTAGGAAAAAAAAGGTACTGTGCAGTTGTCATCTAATAATGACTTTACTTCTAACGCTATTCTTTACATAAAAGTTTAAAACTTCAAATTTACAAGCTCCATCTCAGGAAACATATTAAACACAAGCAAATGACAGACTAAAAACACATCCAATTCCAGATTCCAAACTACAATACAAACGACAAACACATCCACCATCTCAGATGAGATTAGCAAAGTTGCACCATAACAGAAAATTATCAAAGCCTTTATTTCCTCCCTGAAAAGGTTTCTTTAATAGAACTAGAACTAAATACACATTTGATGCACTTAATATCTGAGGCAAATCAAAATGCAATATTTTAAGCACCACGAATTATTGCTGTTGTTTCACTTTCAAAGGTTGTTGTCAATCTTACCAATACTATTCTCAACAACACTTTCTTATCATCAAAATAAGTGCTTCTATCCAGGAAATCAGTTTTTCTTAGTCCTCTTAATAGGTTGTGTCCTGCTTTATTATTCAAGTACAAAACTTGTCATTTAGTAAACCACCAATAATATCTGTTTCTGCTAGAACAAGCACAAATTCACGATTCTATGTTCAGCAAATCCTACCATTTGCTGCCATGTGTGACATTGTTTTGAAGAAGGGTTTGATGGGTTTTCTGTGTGAGTCCAATAGAACAGATAGGTGGATCTGGCCTCTACAGGGAAGCTTCCATGGGCAAACGAATATGAAGGAAGAATACTATATTTATGTCAAAATGGGGAGAAGCCCAATAATTGCATTTGCAATGGGTGTAATAAAATTTATCAGTCTCATAACTCAAAGAACAGAGGGACTGCAGAGCATGGTCTATCTTATAGACATTCTTTAGCCCTGCAGCCCAAATCACATTTACATCGCCCAATGCCAAACCGTATGATCCCCACAGAGCAAAATATAGATGTTGTTCGGATGGTTAGCCGTTTACAAGGGTTCCATTCTTGCATTTTTCTCGCCCACTTGTATTGGCCCATCATTATCGCACGAGTTCAAAAGGATGGACTGTGTGCAAGTCCCCTATCATTTTAGTGGAATGGATACTGCTCGGACTTGGCACCGTAGTCTGTTCTTTGCAGTGAAGCTCCCTATACATGCTTGTTTGTCAAAGCTTTTTGGAAAAAAGGGCGTATTTCCATGATAGTCTCTTTTTTTTTCTTTTCTAAATGGGAACCTTTGTGTTTACGGATGATAAACCCTCCAACTCTTCCACATTTGAAAAGAATGGGTTGCTGGTACCTCGCCAACAGTTATTGCAATTATCTGCTTCAAGGCCTAAACAATACAATCATTAATTGGCACAAGGTCCACGGTTAATAGGCATATCCAGCATAACCCATGCAAGGGAGGAGCATTCCTGTGAGGATTGTCAGAACAACTGCTCCAAGTTGCCACTAGGCCACAGCCTGATGTGCATTATTATCCTTTTGCACAAAGTTAAGCACATTAAGGATTATGCTTTTTGATACACATTATATTTCTCTAAATTTCAACTTCTTATTAGGAGAAGTGCGTCCCTTGTTTGAAATTCGGTTCTTCCTCGCTATTCTCCCTCATCCCCTTGATTATGCATACTGTGTGTTCTTAAAATATTTATGAATGGGACAGTGAATGTTGCATTACATTCTGGCCTTCTCACAGAATTTTGGGGCTTTTAGTTATAAACAGAGCAAAGTTTAAATGTTCTAGGAGTCTTTTAGAATTATGAGCGAAACATAATTTTAAATATTTTTGGAGTCTTGTGCATTTTTGTTTTGTTTTCAGAATATATAGAAACCTTAATGCCCTTGCTCGAAAAATCCAGAGTGCGCCTCATTTTTTGGATCATTGATTCAGATTGACATTCTTGATTTCCACAGTAGACATAAGAGGTTCATTGTTATGTGATGATAACACTTTAGAATGTAAATGATTTGCAAATATGACTAGGTTCTTTCCTTTGAGATTGTGCGAAAGGATGGATTTTTTAAACTTGTTGCAAACAATTTGGCTGAATAAGAAACTTGGATACCTGTTACAAAAATTAAATATGTCCTACTAATGGTATAAATGATTGGAAACTACAGCTACCAAAATTGATACCAAAGATGTCTTATTAAGGGTATTAATGTTGGAAAATTTGACTACAGTTGCTGGAAGTGATATCTTGTTTCTTACGGGTTGACCTAATTGCACTTTTTTAGGATTGTAGTTTAAGGTGTTCTGAGAAGATCAAAAGAAGATTGAGTTTTTGTTACCTAATTGGGCCATAGGTCAAGTTGTAGCTGTGAAGTTCCCTTGTTCTTCTATCAGTAGCATTTTCATATGGTGAAAGTGGAATCATTCAATGTATATGAAATCAAAACAATGGAATGAGATAGGATCTAGTCTTCAAAAGATAAGCATTTGAGTGTTTAGGGTGTTTGTAGGGTGATTTCCATGGTTCTATTTCTACTATTATTACGATAATCCTTCATTATTTGCTTGCAATTGTTGTTAGTTTATACCTGGACTTCTTGGCCCTTGTTCTTCTCCAGTGCACACAGCAGATATGCTATGTTGCACACTCATCAAATACAGTGATTGTTATAAATTTACAATGCATGGAAGTTGAGTTCATTACAATTTATATGTTTGTAGCATGCCACAACATATTTATAGTTGGACGTGGAGTGAAATATGTACTTGTTTTTGCTTCCAATTTTGTGGTTCTCTATACTTTATTTGGTTTAGGAGATGAAAGGTGCAATACCAAGAGAGTTCTTGCTTGCAAGTCATTGTCTTTTTTGTCTGTTAACTTTTTTTTTTTTTTTTTCCTATGAGCTTAAAAAATTGTTATGTATGTGATTGTGAACCCTTGTTAAAACTTGTATATGTATATGCACTTCTGTAACTAGACTTTGTCACACAATGTTGGACAGGAAACTCAGAGATGACATACTGGCTTAAGAATGGAAGGTAGGACCATGGATTTGTGATATCTGGAAGGAGTTGTACATAGCAGCTTGAAAGTTGAAAGAGAATAAGGTGAGTTGTCACCTACACCAGAGACTGAGGATCGAAAAAACACATTTTATGCCAATGCTAGCAATGTAGTGTCTGGTACAGATTCTGTGCCTAGAGGGGAGGATAATGGTGAAAATAGGCAGTATATGAATAGATGTGAAGATGAAGAGGTTGAGTGTGGTGCTGAGGCAGGAGGAGAACATGATGCTGATGCAGATGATGAGGGGGAAGAGAGTCCTCAAAGATTGACTGAGGATAGTGAGAATGCTTCTGAAGCTGGTGATTTTCATGATGATGATGCAAAATCTACCTCATGGTGCTCCTCCAGGACCTCATGGTGCAAAGGAAACAGAGGAGGCAGTGAAAGTGAACAACTCTATTGCAAAAGGTAGTGCAGCAAGTATAATAGGGGAGAGTGATGGCAGTGCTAGAGCTGATATTGCAAACACTAATGTGAAACAACAAACTCTGGGTGGTAATGGCAAGGAAATTTTAATAATGGAAACAACAATCTTTGCCAGGGGTAGAACGAAAAATGGTGAGAGTGATATCAAGGGAGATGGTGTTCATGAAACTGGCCAAAATGGGCATAAAAGAGAGGATGGAAATTTTCATTCCACTGCACCTACTGCTGATGATATTCCTGGTACAGCCATGCAGGTTGGTCACATTGAAAAGTTAGATGGCTCAAATGCTGTGATTGTAGTTCCAACAGAGTCAAGTTTAGGACGATTGGCTTTGTACCATGTGCCAGGTTAGAATACTTATCCCATGTATGGGACACACTCACAGCTTCAAGAGACTTAAAACTTACTAGAAGAATTTGGCTTTAACAAGCAGTGTAATATAGATAATTTCAAGTTTGTTTTTACCTATTATGTTGTTTATGTCACTCATTTTCAGATAATTGTGGTCTTCTTGGTAGGGACGGGTGCACTGCATTCAAGGCCTGGGCAAATGTTTGGTGAGAGTGGGCCTGAGCCTTCCATAAAAGATAGGGTGGGGCCTTTAGCAGAGGTATGGTTCTAGAATTGTCTACATTGTTTTAAAATTTATAAATACATAGAGGACATAGGACACAATACATCATTGATTAAAATACACTAGGAAGCTTAACAAAAATCAAATATAAGTATTGCGTTAGTTTTAACTAAAACACAGCTGATTGCTGGTGAAATACCTCCCTTCTCCCATCTTATGTTTCATTGATTTGACATGCTATATAAATTATGATGATTCATAGCGAAAAAAATTTATGAGCTTTCTCTTGCCATGTTGATTTCATATGTCTCTTAGTGGTGGGAATGCTTTATGATCTCTTGATTGTTATAAATTTACAATGCATGGCAGTTGAGTTCATTACCATTCATAAGTCTGTAGTATGCCACAACATATTTATGGTTGGATGTGGAGTGAAATATGTACTTGTTTTTGCTGGCAATTTTGTGGTTCTCTATAATTTATTTGGTTTGAGAGATGAAAGGTACAATACCAAGAGAGTTCTTGCTTGCAAGTCACTGTCTCTTTTGTCTATTAATTATTATTATTATTATTATTATTTTGTCTATTAATTATTATTATTTATTATTAATTATTATTTTTTGTGAGCTAAAAAATTGTTATGTATGTGAACCCTTGTTAAAAATTGTATATGTATATGCACTTGTGTAACTAGACTTTGTCACGCAATGTTGGACAAGAAACTGAGAGACGACATATTGGCTTAAGAATGGAAGGTAGGACCATGGATTTGAGATATCTTGAAGGAGTTGTACATAACAGCTTGACAATTGAAAGAGAAGAAGGTGAGTTGTCACTTACACCAGAGACTGAGGATCGACTAAACACATTGTATGCCAATGCTAGCAATGTAGTGTCTGGTACAGATGCTGTGCCTAGAGGGGAGGATAATGGTGCAAACATGCAGTATAGGAATAGACGTGAAGATGAAGAGGTTGAGTGTGGTGCCGAGGCAGGAGGAAAACATGATGCGGATGCAGATGATGAGGGGGAAGAGAGTCCTCAAATATCGACTAGGGATAATGAGAATGCTTCTGAAGCTGGTGATTTTCATGATGATGCCAAATCTAGCCCATGGTGCCCCTTTGCGAGCTCATGGTGCAGAGGACACAGAGGAGGTAGTGAAAGTGAATAACTCTATTGCAAAAGGTAGTGCATCAAGTATAATAGGGGAGAGTGGTAGTGCTAGAGCTAATATTGCAATCACTAATGTGAAACAACAAACTTTGGGTGGTAATGGTGAGGAAAATTTAATAATGGGAACAGAAATCTCTGCTAGGGCTGGAATGACAAATGGTGAGAGTGCCATCAAGGGAGATGGTGTTCATGAAACTGACCAAAATGGGCATAAAAGTGAGGGTGTAAAATTGCATCCCACTACACCTGCTACTTATGGGATTCCTGGTACAACCATGCAGGTTGGTCGCATTGAAAAGTTAAATGACTCAAATACTGTGCTTGTTGTTCCAACAGAGTCAAGTTCAGGACAACTGGCTTTGTACCATGTGTCAGGTTAGAATACTTATCCCATGTATGGGAAACACTCGTAGCTTCAAGAGACTTAAAACTTATTAGAAGAATTTGGCTTTAACAAGCAGTGTAATATTGAGAATTTTAAGTTTGTTTTTACCTATTATGTTGTTTATGTCTCTCATTTTCAGATTTTTGTGGTCTTCTTGGTAGGGATGGGTGCATTGCATTCAAGGCCTGGGAAAATGGTTGGTGAGAGTAGGCCCGAGCCTTCCGTAAAATATAGGGTGGGGCCTTTACTAGAGGTATGGTTCTATAATTGTATACGTTATTGTTTTAAAATTTATAAATACATAGAGGACATAGGACACAATACATCATTGATTAAAATACACTACTAGGAAGCTTAACAAAACTCAAATATAAGTATTGCATCAGTTTTAACTTTAACATAGCTGATTTCTGGTGAAATACCTCCCTCCTCCCATCTTATGTTTCATTCATTTCACCTCCTATATAAATTATTATGATTCATAGAGAAAATATTTTATGAGATGTTCTCTTGCCATGTTGATTTCATATGTCTCATAGTGGTGGGAATTATTTATAATCTCTTGATTGTTATAAATTTACAATGCATGGCAGTTGAGTTCATTACGATTTATATGTTTGTAGTATGACACAACATATTTATGGTTGGATGTGTGTTGACTTACGTACTTTTTTTTGCTTGCAATTTTGTGGTTCTCAATAATTTACTTGATTTGAGAGATGAAAGGTGCAATACCAAGAGATTTTTTGCTTGCAAGTCACTGTCATTTTTTTCTGTTAACTTTTTTTTTGTTTCTTGTGAGCTAAAAAAATTGTTTTGTATGTGAACCCTTTTTAAAACTTGTATATGTATATGCACTTGTGTAAGTAGACTTTGTCACACAATGTTGGATAGGAAACTAAGAGACGACATATTTGCTTAAGAATGGAAGGTAAGACCATTGATTTGAGATATCTTGAAGGAGCTGTACATAACAGCTTGAAAGTTGAAAGAGAAGGTGAGTTGTCAGCTACACCAGAGATTGAGGATTGAAAAAACACATTGTATGCCAATGCTAGCAATGTAGTCTTTGGTACAAATGATGTGCATAGAGGGGAGGATAATGGTGCAAACAGGTAGTATAGGAATAGACGTGAAGATGAAGAGGTTGAGTGTGGTGCTGAGGTAGGAGGAGAACATGATGCTGATGTAGATGATGAGGGGGAAGAGAGTCCTCAAAGATCGATTGAGGATAGTGAGAATGCTTCTGAAGCCGGTGATTTTCATGATGATGATCCCAAATCTAGCACACGTAGTAGTAATATTATAGCTTTAAGAGGCCAACTGTAGACGGGGATTTTGAATGTTCAAATTATAAGGGACAATGGCTTCTTCGTGTTGAGGGGAGGGTTGCAAACAATGTTTGAATTAATCCTGATACTTAGAGAAATAAAAGTGTGCTCTACATGAAAAACTTGTTTTTTTAAAGCTACCTTGGTGGCTTCCAAAACATATATAGTTGATCCCTAGCCAAGGACATGAACTGTACCATGTTGCAAATCAAGTGCTTGTGTTCCATAACAATCCAACCGAATTCTTGGAGTAGTAATGACTCTAGGTCCCTTTGCCAAAGAACTCCCGATCATCATTCTTTTAACATGAAAACAAATGATTTCCCTTAAAGAGACTTGGGTGCCCCATACTCAAGGTATGATCCCATACTAATGAATACAACAAGGGAATATCTTAAAAAATAGCTTCCCCTCCAGGCTTACTGTTGCCAAGAAAAATTCTCAGAATGGACCTTTTCCTACTGCATCGAGTCTCTTTACCAACTTCCATTCACTTCTTAGGGAAGAGCTACTCAAACATATTTAACAATCACAAATAATGGTTTCCCCTGGAATATGTACAAGAAATATAGAGATTGTCTAGAACAGACTATTAAAAAATGAATCTAGAGTAAGGACAAGTGGCTATCATGAGTCATGGCTACTTAGAGATGGGGGTGTTGCTACCTAGTATTATGGTTAGAGTGCTCTATGGAAGTGGGGAGGTTGAAAGTGTTAGTTTTACCCGCTGCTTCATATGTGTTCTCCCATAGAAGAGGTGCAACAATGATGAGCAAATTTGCACTAGCAGATCTGTAGCAACCTCAGATTCTGTGCAACCTTGGGTTGTTGCGAGGTTGAGGTGGCACAGTTAGAATTTTCTTTTCTAGTTTAGGAAGGAGCTCACTATTTTGTATTTAGCAAGTGTTTTTTCAATGTTGTTTAGGGCTTAGTTTCTAAGTTTAGAAAAAGTGCATGAGCTAGAGGATGTTCCAAATTTAGCTAGGTGTTCGTTCCAAGGAAAATCTATCATGTATGCTTGGGCAAACCTTTTTAGATAGCCAATTGTAAGGATTTGTGTTCCTAATCTGGGTGCACCACAAGGATGGTTTGTTTTTGTAATTCCTTAGCATTTTCTTCTCTTATAAAAGAAAGATCGGGTAGGGGTGTTGTTCATTTAGTTTTGGGCTATTGATTTGTAATCATATTCTTCTTCCCATCAATTAAGATATGAGAAATTGTGTGTAGGTAAGTCTATATGCTATTTGTAATTCCAGAGCTCTCATTATTCAAATTTAGTACATTATAGTGTGTTATTCCAAAGCTTGTTAGTTGTGTTTTCTAGACTTATGTGTTTATAGATCTAGGACCGTGTTTTCTGCTATGTGGATAGGAGGTTAAGTTCTCAATTTCCTAGTAGTTAGGGTTTCATTTTAGGAGTGCAGATTTGCATTTCATGTATGAAAATTTAACAGGGTATCAGAGCGTATTTTTTGAGATTTTCCAATATGTATATGGAATGGAATAATACCTGTGAGAGGGAGTTGTTGGAGGTTCTCAGTGTCTCTGATGCTCCAAATTCAACAATTGAAGCTAAACTATACTTGAGATAGGTGTTGGTGCCCATGAGAGGGTTGTGGGTGAGATGCTTGTGAGATCCCAATGAATGAAACATTGTTTATGACTAGGAGAGTTGATTTGCACCCATGATAGGTTGCTGGTATGATTTTTACCCCTCTTGGATGATTTTCTTGGTTGAGGTGTGTTCCATGAGTTACATATATGACTAGTCACTAGTCTTGGTCTCAGAGTGTGACTATCTAGTGTGTGCATCCAAATTTACACCTTGGAAGTGCATTATACATATGTTGTTAGAGGAGGTTGATCTATGGTGTTTTGTGGAGGCTAAGGTTACAACTCCTACCAACCCTATGCAGTTGGGTTACTACACTAAGAAGATGACCAAACTAAAGATTTCTTGATTTTGTGAAAGATCATTTGATCCTCACATTTTGAAGAACTTGGTTCCATATGATACCTTGATCACTCTATATGATAGTGTGAAATTGTATTGTTTCCTTGCAATTGCTTCCAAACTTGTAGTTCTTTCCAAAAATCCCTAGGGTTTATTTTGATTTAATTGGAAACTTTTATTGTTCATTTTTCGCAAATTCACTCTCTTTTGGCTTTACTAACAACATTGCAAAGCTCTCAATGCTTTGGTCTTTTTTGTATGGTGCTCTTGCCTTATTACAATTCTCATCCAACCATGGGTTCACTGGAATAATATTAGAGAATTTTCTATTAGAGAATTTATTGGAGTTCAATTCAGCTTCTACATAACTGATGGGTGGGCTAAATTCTTTTGTTGTTGACAACTCTAACCTAGTGAACACGTCAATGGGTGGAGTGGTGGTTAGTGACTTGATGCAATCAACTTTATCTCAAATTGTGATAGATTCAAAAGTTGATTTTTTTGTATGGTTAAAGCAGGTATTTGATGTACAAAGAATACATTAGGATGTGAGGTTGTGGACCAGTCTTACTAGAGTGTCAAGCAGGAGCCTCTAGAGCACCATTTCACAACAATTTTATGAGAAATAGTGCTCTAGGAGCTCCTGCTATACACTCTGACAACACTGGTCCACAACCTCACATCCTAATATATTCTTTGTACATCAAATACCCATTTCATCCATACAGAAAAATCATCTTCTGAATCTATGACAAATTGCGATATAAAGTTGATATTTACACATACGCATTAAAAAAAACATGCAAAATGTATACATAATTATGAAGTTTTAAACATGTCACCTTAGTGGATTAATCATGGACTGTTAATTGTTAGTAATACACCGATAATATTGTTGATATTGCAGTTACAAACTACACACTTAAACTAGAACTAGATAATAGGAAGTGTAAACAATGATTTTATGAAATGACGTAGGGCATCATGCCCAAAATGTTATCTTTACGAAATAGGTCATTATTACCAAAGAGTTATGTTTATGAAATAGGCCATGTGTCCACTTTCCAAAATAGAGATATTATATTACAAAATAGAAATTGAAAGTCTGAAAATTGAAATATTTAATATCATAATATAAGAAATGAAAACAAAGAATTATTCCAATAAGATAATATAATTTTGTTAATGTCCAACAAATGATCAATCTAGTATATAATATTCCTTCCTGTTAGCACTAACATGAGCATACACATGGATGCGGATATGGAGTTAATTTCAAAGATGAAGTTTTACCTGAAGCTTATGTTGTTGTAGTCTTGGTTGGGTTGAACATGGCAGTGGGCGAGGGTGGCATTTCAACATGTTGATGATCATCAAAAGGTGCAATATCCAAGTTCTCCAAGGCCAATGCTCGAACTTCCAAATTGTTCTCCTATGGATAAATATCCCAATTGTGATATATGTTTTATCAATCTTTGCCTCTTATGGACAACTACAAGTTGTAATGCACATATAACAAGCTCTATGCGGGGTATAGATTCAAGGTGTTTTTTGTTGAGATTGTATGAAAATGTAGGTGGTCCATCACGTCTTTGTGGAAGAAGTGTTCACTACCCATGGAAGCACCCCATTTTTCCAAATGTTGCACCTTCAGAGTAGAAACATCATACATGTTTCGCCACTGGAGTGAATTCGTCATCTTCCATTATATATAAATTGATAGGCATAACCAAATAATCCTTGGGGCATTGATGTATGTACTCAATTGTTGTTGTATGATATCACACTCATCAGTGGCAAGCTTGTTTAAGGCTTGTATTTGACCACTCTGAACTTATGGATCCATTTGCAGTTCTCTTCACCCTATAAATAGGGACTGATGCTTTCAACCATGATGTAGAATAGTATTTTGGTACAACAATGTATGTTAATGCATGGACTGGAGTATTTATCTTTGTTGATTTTTTTTGACTTCTACTCAAATACAGTCATAGATGTTCATATCTCTAGGGTCAACAATGTCCTTAATTTGTCCTAGTATGGTGTCCTCTTGCTCATGCGATTCCCCAGTCACTGATTGATCTCAATCTACAAATCGAGTCATGTTAGATTTGATGAATTGCAAAACATATTAATCTGTGACCGAAAAATAGGATAAAAAATGATATCTTACACTACAGAAGCACTATCTCTATTTGTTGTATTATGTATCCTCAAGTTATCCCATATATCACTCACCATAATATTAGCCAATACTCATCTTAAAGGTGAGCTAATGGCTACCAAATCTAGTCCTTGCGAGCTAAAGCAATTGTAACTTAGAGTGAATCTGGTAAATATAGTGGACAACAATATGCCTTGTGATGAATTTGATGATGGACTTCCATTCCTTCTACAAGGCATTGATCGGGTCATGCTCTCTGTGCTTAACAATATTATGTATTAAAAGATTCAACATGTGCAACAAACAATCATAGTGAAAATGTGAGGATGTGCATGCTCAATGGTTTTCTTGATACTTTACAATTAGCTACATTATCTTTAATGACTTGTGTCATATTGGATGGCCCTATATCATTATTAATTTTCGGTAAGAGGTATGCAATGCTCCCAAAAGATGGTACAAATGATGAGGAGTCTTGCGTTGCAAGGAAGATTGCGTCACTAACCAACACACCAAGAACATTTATCAAATATCAGTTTTTAACATTTGTTGAGCTGCTCTGGATACCAACCTTTTTCATGTCTAGCAATATAGTTCTCGCTTTGTCATATCTAGGGATTTTGTATCCATTAGGGGAAATTATTGATGGACTGAACCATAACATACTAGTAGGGGAGTGAAAAACATTAAAATGTATATCACATAGAAGCGTTCTTCTATACTTCCTAGGTATAATGTATTTTCACATCTTATTGTGTTTAGACAAAATGACCCAAATATGTTATCATATGTGGTTTTATAAAACTTTAACAGGGTGTAATCAATTATAAGAGTACACTGGTTTTAGGTAAGCAACTTTTATTTCAGAATTGGTTTATACTTTCCTTCATATATTATCTTTCTTGCTATTTATTGAATAACTTGCAGAGCATTATGAACTGGTTAACAGTCTAATAATCAGATGAGTAAGTCGAGACCAAGATTTGGTTACCATATCTTCACCCCTATCTTTGTAAGCTTTTCGTTGTTCCATATGGCCACAAAGTCTCATGGAATATTAAATAAAAGATATCTATTTAATGATTTTCCGCTTAAATTCTTCTAAGAGCTTAAACGCGCAAATGGTGCTTCTTATCTTTTTAATGCATCCATTACTCTAGTTAGAATTATTTTGCTTTTCAGTGAATTTTTTTTGGATTCTAGAATTGCATATTGAGATGCAATTGAGATAGCGAAGAATGTTAAATTAACTCACCATATCAAACTGTGACACCTTAGAAAAATAATTAATGTAAAAATGTCTATGGAAAATATTGTGATTTGGAATATTTGTCAAGTTAATGTGCTTTATACTGCAAAGTTTACATTCATAATATCATATTACTTTACACAATTACTATTGGAATGTCGAGAGGTTTTTAAAGGAATATCCAATTGACAATTTGTTTGTTCATGTCACATCAAGCAGGGGAAAAGAGATGCCTTAATTCAGAGCTTTGGCATGCCTGTGCCGGACTGATTGTGTCCTTACCTGTTGTTGGGAGCAAGGTTTTTTATTTTCCACAGGGTCACAATGAGTAGGTGAGGTGGTTTCTCACTAATTTTTAATTTGCAATCTTCTTTTGGATACAAATGACTGAAAATAATGAATGCTTATATTCTTTTCATCATAAAATGTCACCCCATTATTTTTAAATTTTAACGTTATGTAATCATAATCAATGTGATTTCAAGTTGCTGCTTCAACAAGGAGGTTGATGCTCATATATCCAATTATCCAAATTTTCCAACTCAATTAATCTGCCAACTTCACATCGTTACAATGCATGTGGGTTCTCTGCATTTCATCCTTGCTTTGGTTGTGAACACTTTTATTCATATTGTTATATATACAAGATTTTATAATTTAATAAACACCTTATTGAATGCTAGGCATATGTGGAAACAGATGAAGTATATGCTCAAATGACATTGCAACCTCTTAGTGTTGTAAGACATTTTCAGTTTCATTATTTGTGCTTTGTCGTAGTTACCAATTTTGGTGAGAAATGCTTTGGTAGTAGTTCCATTTGTGCAGGGAACTAAAAATTGATGGTATTGTGCAACAAGAGAAAAAATATTGTTATCTTGGTTCTGTTCTCGACACACCAAGCAAGCAACTGAATAATTAATTTTGTAAAACATTAACTGCAAGTAACACTAGCACTGATGATAGGTTTTATGTGCCACGTCGCACTGTCGAAAAAGTTTGTCCCCCACTTGTGCAGTTCTTATTTTCCCATAGTTGTTCTATTTGTGATTTAATAGATAATTGCTTAGACTTTTAGACCTTTTTTAAAAGAAGACTACATTATTTAAAGGAGCATAAGGTAAGGGTATTTGTCATATTTGTCTCCTATTAAGTTTTGTTTGTTTTGGGCAGGATTTCACTTAGCATCCACCTTCCTAGGAATTGACAACCAGGGATATTCATGACAATGAATGGAAATTTCGACATATTTTTCGGGGTAAGTTATAGTAGTTATTTGAATGTTGTTTTGGAATAAAAGTGGATAGTGAACATGTAATTATGTAAATTTTATTTTGATACTTGTTACACAGTAATTTGTCACCGCTCCTCGAACTCGTTCCGCACACTGAGTGGCCTTACCAGGACTCGTGAGCGTTGACATGGCTTGAAAATACTTTCATGACATCCTCTAAAACAAGCAGCTTGGCCGTTCGAAGACATCTCCTTGTGAAAAACCCTAAAATGGCTTTTTACTGGCGCGAGTTAAAAGCAGCTCATTACCCTGCGCCAATGGGGAAAATATCGGCGTAGGTTGCGCCACTACGCCGTGGTCTCAGCAGACGACTCCGCGCCGCCCAACTTAAGAGGTGTTTTTGTCAAACAAATGGCGTGCTTCCGCAATTTTCCCCTCGGGATCGCTATCTATCTTGAGTTGGGAGTGTTTGGCTGGGCGCATTATCACAGAGTATAGCGGTGGTATCTCACCTCTCATGGAAGCTTCCTTGATGATAGGGCCAATCCCATGATTATAGGGATCCCAACTCCCCTTCCTCCATCTATAAAAGCTTGCCCATCTCCATTGCAAGCTAGTCTTCAAGTTCCCAAATTTCTAAGAGCCTTATGCTGCAAGAGCCTTGATTATTCCCTTAAGGCCAAATTCAAGCAAGAAGACTATTGTCAAGATCCGAAGAGAGAGGTTTGTCCCATCCTTGACAAGATTTTCGAGACGTGTTCTGCTGGCGACCCTCCGAAGGAGAATTCAGCGTCAGAACTATGGTTGTATTCTTCCTTTGATTGATTAATAATAAACGACTACTAGTTATGGTTCCACTCTTGTTGTTATTTATAATGATGAGTTATGTCCTTTCTGACTGACATATAGTTGCATCTACTGGATTTTACGCCTGCGTTTGTTTTGTTTCTCGCATGTGCAGGTGTCCATCACAGAGATCGTGGGGATCGTGATCTGCCAAAGCTAAGGAATGGGAGTGCCACTTCTTCTACAAGCAACAACGTTGGATTCCAGGTAAGCCTTCATCGCTGGATGGTTTATTTGCAATTAGGAACCTGCACTATAGCGTGAACGATTGTTGCTAGACCCAGTCTGGGCTAGTAGGGATCGCCTCTGTCCGTAGAGGGGATTTACCTCCACAACAAATTGGCGACTCCGCTGGGGATTGTCTAGCTTGTTGTTGTTCTGCTTTGTAAGCTATAGACGGAACCTGAAGTTAGCCAGATAACCTTCGAAACGCTCTTTCTCTGCAATTGCAAAGTAGATCAAAGCTTCTTCAGTCAATCTCCGGTTTAGTTTATGAATTGAACACTTGGAGTATTGTCTTGTCTTTTCGGTTGATTCTTGATTCTGCTTGCTTGATCAGCTCTTTGGGCTGGCTCTTTCTATGAATTTGGCTTTTGGATAGCTTGATCATCACTGGTATGCTTGTTGGATTGCTCTTTTTTATTTTTGAATGGTAAACTCGACTGGCGCGCTTTTCAGCTTGACAGTCGCGCCCATTGGCACATGTTGCTAGTGTATTACCCGCGCCAATTCTATTCTGGCGCTAGTTTCAGCCTTACAGTCATGCCAATCCTGTAAGATACTAGGGTTTACTCTATTTTGAGCTTTCTGAGCTTGATCTGTGTCTATCTCGCTTTGAGCCTAGATCACATAGTTCATTTGAGTCTTGGAGATTCTGCTTGAAGTGGTGAGTCTGGTCTTGGTTGGGAAAAATTCTTTGTATTTTCATTTTCAGGCGTTGGCGCTAGTTGTCAGTTAGCAACCCACACCAATTGGGCATTGGCGCTAGTTGTCAGTGAGAAAGTCGCGCCAGTTGGTGCTAGTTGTCAATGACAAAGTCGAGCCAATTTCAGGGTGTGTGAAAATTGAGATTTTTCCCTAAATCCTTCACCAGTGTGTCTTTCCCTTCCGGTATTTTCACTATATGAGCATAGATTACATTGCTCATTGTTTGAAATGTCTTCTTTCCATGATTGTTTGATGTAAAAGGGAATGAATGCCTTGTTTTGATCTCATGCTTTGGAAGTCCTCTTTGTGTTTGACCTCATATGTCTTGTCAACTTTTGAGGAATTTTGTTACAAAGTGTTTTGAAACAACGATTGCATTCTTAGTGTTTGTTTACATATCTTTTGCATTCATCCTTCATTAAGAAGATTTGTGTTCATTTAGTTTTCCTCTCAAAGCTTTCTTTTTGTTAAAATGCATTAGATCACATTGCATTAAAGAGATTTTTTTGAGATTTATCATTGAAATTAGATTACATTGTTTAATGATTGAAAGCTAGAAATCGCTTTGATTGCATTCTCTTTTATTAAAAGCATGCATTAAGTAGATTCTTATTTCATCGAAAAATGCATTGAGTGCATTCTTATCATTTGAAAAGGAAAAGGAAATTGTGCATAGATTACAATTGCATAGTTTTCGAAAAAGAGGATTTTGCATAGATTACATTGCATTATTCGCATCGTTGAATGTTTGGAATTACTTTTGGATAGTGAAAGTCATCTAGTTTGGAAAATATTTCGTTTGCAGTGTTGTTGTATGTCGCATCATTGTTTGAAGCTCTTCCCTTAGCTAGATAGCATTCATCGAATTGAAAATTTTTCTTTTCTCATATAGCTGCATATAGGAGATTGTCAGATCACACTCACTAGGGCCTGAAAACTGAAACGTAATTGAAGATAAACATTAAAATTTACTCAATTAACACTAAGGTAGCATTGAAATCTAACGAAATATCTAGAGGTCTAGGCTAGAGACGTGTTCCGGCGTCTTTAAACCTAGTAGCTGTCGTTCGCCTCTTGGCTTTAGAAAACACTAGTATGGACTTGTGCTCCCCGTACCATCGAGTATATAAAGGGAGACCCCACTAGGTTTCTATCCTTTATCCATAGGAAGCCGAGTCTGCCACCCTATACCCGTGATACACCAGACACAGCATTCGAGGAGATTGCCTGCACGTACATTAAGTCCTTGGTTGATTTCTCTTTCATTTTGAAACCAAGGTGTATATTGCAGTTCACGGTTATTTGGTACACCCTTTTCCTAGTATTCCTGAGCAATCATTTTGATCTTATCTGACTCCTTAAATTTGAAAATATCATCAAGCGCTTGTCCTTTCACGCTTGTTTCCAATCTGAAAGTGATAGAGTCACCTTTCATCTGTTTCTCGACTCTTAAAAGATGAAACGGTAGAGTTTTGTTTCAATGTCATAAAAAATTAACTGCCCACGAAATATTCCTAGTTAAAGTTAGTTTCCTTAGGGTGTTGTTTTGAGTTTTTTCTGATGGAAAATTTTCCAGAGTTCACCAACCAAGGAGTCCCCTCCGATGGGAATCCTAGTCATTTTCCTCCTTTTGGAAATGTTGGTGCTCCTTATATGGCAATGTTGTCCCTTCCTGGGTTAACTGTTGGGTTGCCTGTTTGGTTGTTTTCAACCTCTCATTGGTTCAATGTCTCGCCCATCGTCATCAACTTGGGCCCTCCACCTGAACAAAATCATGTTGATTCCAAGGTGGACCTCTCCCCTTCTTCGCCTGTTTCTGCGTCCTCCTCTTCTACTTCGCCTGGTGAAAGTCTGGATTCGAGTAACCAGGTGGCTAAGAAGAAGAAGAAGAAGACAAAGAAGAAGAAGTCCGATAAAGGAGAGGCTAGCTCTACGGCTATTGTGCCTAAGAATTCTCCTCTTGATAAACCTTCCAACCCTCCACGGAAAGTCAAGTTACCTTGTATCTTGTGTGCAGGAGACCATCTTCTTCGAGACTGCCCTGGCATTCCCAAGGTGCTTGAAGAATGGTCCAACGGTCATCCGTCGTTGCCTTTGGCTTCCGGGAGTCAATTTGGGGGCATGTCTTCAGCTAGTGCTGGTAAAACTCCTAAGAAGCAGGGTAAGATTACCAATCCATGTAAGTTGTGTGAAGGGCATCATCCCATTCACCTTTGTCCGTATATGGATGAAGCCAAATGAGTTTTTGACAACTCGGGACTACTTGGCACCATGCCTTTCCACACCTGCTGTTCCGCTTGTCTTTGAGTCTCCATTGCTCCACCAACTAATCTCACGGGGAACGAAGAGTCATCCTTGGTTGATCCCGCTCCCCCGGAAATTCAAATTCAGGAATCCATCCATGACCAACCATCGGTCGTGGGATCGGTTGGACTGGCCCCATCTACGGTGCACCAGGTCTTTTCTGTCGAGAGTGGATCTCACACCCCTCAATTTCTTCTTCTTTCTTCAGATTCTTCGGACTTGGAGAAAGATTCTCCTGTCCCCATATCTCAAAAAGTTGCTCCTCCGCCTCCCGTGATGGAGGTGCCGGAGGATACTCCTCCCGCCTTTGAGATGGAGGCCGTGATGATGCCCTTCTTCTCAGAATACTGAGGGGAAGACCATTCTTGCCCGATGGTAGCTCGGTAGTTTAGCGTTTCCCTTGATTGGAATCGTATTCGCGGTGTTACCGCCTTTCCGTCCTTGTGTGTGTCGAGATCACAAGATGTGCTTTGGTCCTGGGCTATACCTAACACCATTATAGATGAAGGCGGGTTCCATGTTGTTCTTAGCATTCCCTGCAATTACTTGGCAAGATTTTGCCTCCCGCCACTTGCGCTCACAGTTAACTGAAGTACATTTAATAGAAGAACGGATCCGGGCCATTAGGGGATCCTTCCAAGGTTACCCTGCTACTTTGGGAGGTAAAACCGTTCATATGGACATGATGCACCTTCCTGTGCCCTTTGGATTTCTTGGATTTCAATCTGCTCTTGGGGCGCAATTACACCTATGCCATGGGAGCACTTGTCTCCTCCCTTTTTCATGTGGTCTGTTTTCCACATGCAGGACAGATCGTGACCATTGATCAACTTTCATTCTTTGGTCCCGATGTGGCAGCTGACCCGCCATCATCCCTTCCTGGTTTTTATCCACCCGTTGTGTTGAAAATGCAACAAGATGATGGAGCTTAGTGAAATGAAGTCGCCTTCACTAAGTGGGCCCGCAGGCTATTTTTGGCGCAAAGTCTATTTTTAGACTATGTCTATTTTTAGACATATGGAGCATGGTCTAGGAGTTGCAGTATGCTATTCTTGGATGATTGGTTGAGTTGGTAAAAATAGATGGACCTCTATTTTTAGACATACAGGTCAAAGTCTATTTTTAGACTGCCTGTCTAAAAATAGGTTAGCCAAATATTATTAGCCCTTAATAATATTTGGACTATAAACTTCAGTTTATCCTTACAACACTTCGCTGGAGTTGCTTGATGGGCTCATAATTTACGTAAGGAATTACGCTATTCCTAGGGGCCTGGTGAGCTAATGCATGGTTGACTTCAGTTAGGACTTCAGTGGCAGAAGTTTGGTGGAGTTGATGAGACAGCTGGTGGAGTTGTGTTCGGTTTAACTTAGTTGAACTAGTTGAGATTAGTTTAACTAGCTAATCAACTAGTAATGAGTGGAGTGAATTAAATATTATTTAATTCAATAATTATTAACTCATTATTCAACTCAAGAACACATCATTTCACTACAGTGCATGGACAGTTCAGTGGAGACCAGTGGAAGAGGTAGATGAAAGGGTGAGTTTGCTATTAGTTGCGACAGCAGTTGTGCATGAGATTGGCACAAGCATTGGAGGAGATTTCCCATGAGGATTGCGCAGTTGAAGCCAAGGAGATTCGAACTTGGATCTCTCATTGAACCAACTTGGATTGCGCAATAGAGGCAGGCAATTAGTGGATGAGTTTTGAACCTGTGACTTGTTCAAAACTGAGCTAGTTTTGTGTGTAGCTTTTGGAGACAGTACTGAGTACTTGTGAGGAGTATTGTACTGAGATTGTTACATGTTCTCTTCTATTATAATATACAAAATAGATGGGGGTTTTCAGCTATAAGCTTTCCCCATTACATATTGTGTTTATGTGCGCATGCGACTGTTTCTATTTCCGCAAATTGTTGATCAATTGTAGAAGAGGTTATGTGTTATGCATGAATTCGAATTAGTGTGTGACCAAGATAATCTCAGTGGATAAATCTTCATTATTCAGAAAATTTCTACATGGTATCGGAGCGAATTGATCATCGGGATCTATTACAGTGATTACAATTTTATTTCGGTAGACAGAGTCTGTAACGGGCCAGGTAGCCTCTGGATCCATCCTTTCTCTGAAAGGTGATATATCTAGTAAATGCCCTTACAGTCAATCGATATATCCAGTAAATGCCCTTACAGTCAATCTCTGTGCTAGAAATAATTTTTTCTCGTAGATCCAGAAGCAGTTGAGTTTTGAGCTTGGAATTCGAATTTTTGCAGCAGATAGTTTTCTTGGTGCCGGAGTTGAAATGTCTTTCAACAGTTTGCGACTCGAATATGCTCTTGAAGGCAGTTCGAATTATGTTGCATGGAAAGATCGCATGGAGGCAGTATTAGAAGATAATGGGCTGAAGGCGCTCGTAGATATGGATGTCCAAAAGCCGACTGATCCTGCAGAAGTTGAAGCTTGGCAAAAGAAGATGGAGAAATGTCGGGCGATTCGTTGAGGCTCGATGATCACATTGTATCCACCGCATGGAAAAGCATATTTCTCATATTTGATGTGAAAGTGTTGACATCTATCCTGAGCAAGAGCGACCAAAGGAAGTTGGCACCATGACAAACCTGGGTGCCGATTAAGATGGAGAAAGGCGACAAGAGTCGCCAAGCACCACGAAGTTCACTCAATGCAGAGATGAGCTGGGAAGTGTGGGGGTGACTGTCGATGAAGAGGACTTGGTGGACCTGGCTCTCCTTGGTCTTCCGAAGGCTTGGCATTCCTATCAAGACTCTGTCAATGGTCGAGAGAAGTTGCCGGGATGGGAGCGACTTTGGGCGGATCTCATGCAAGAGGAGATAAGGAGGACTACCAGGGACGGATCTTCATCAAAGGTATCTGATGAAGAAAATTTCACTTTGGCTACCAAATCAATGAAGGGAAAGAGCAAGAAGGCTTCTCAGTCTGGTGCAAAAGGCAAGAAGCAAGACATGTCCAAGGTGAAGTGTTTTCACTGTCACCAGCACGGACACTATGCCACAAATTGTCCGCAGAAGAAGAAAAATAAGAAGGCTGTTGGATCTGCAGCGGGAGAGGCATTGGCTTCTCAATTCAATCTGGATTTTTCACTGATCGCATGCTTGGTTTCAAGTGATGATTAGTATGTATTCGTGACAAAGGTGCGTTGCCTCACATGACAGGAGATCGGGATCTGTTTTCAGATCTGGAGGAAAAAGATCTTGGAGTGCACATCGAGATGGGCGATGATGGTAGATACAGTGCGACCGGTATCGGTACCATTTCCTTTGAGAGGGAGTCTGGTAAACCCTTCATATTGAAGGAATTATTGCATGTTCCAAGATTGATGAAGAATCTGATCTTTGTGGCGATGTTGGAAGACAAGGGGTATGATGTGGTCTTCAGCGAAGGAAAAGCCTTCCTGCGCAGTAAGACAACTGGAGAGACCCGGAAGATAGGGGTTCAAGTCAAGAACCTTTATCAGTTGCAAGTAGATGGCTGCGCAGCAATGGCATGCAAGGCGGGAGAAGTGGTGAGCCGGGATGATGAGGGCGAACTGTGGCACAGGAGCTTGGGCCACCTTCACCATGGAGCTTTGAAGATCCTGCAGCAGATTTCTACTGGGCTTCCTAAGGGCACTCTCAGCACCGTATCAAAGGCAAGAGTGTACCTTTGGGAAACACAGAAAGCCACCTTTCACGAGAAGGATAGTCACGCCACGACGATCCTTGAGAGAATTCACACAGACGTGTGTGTACCTTTCTCAGTAGCTTCGACAGCAAAGCACAGGTATTATGTGATATTTGTTGATGATTTTTCTCGTAAGTGTTGGATCTTCTTCATGCAGAAGAAGAGCGAGACATACTCAAAGTTCTATGAGTTCAAGGCACCGGTTGAGAAAGAACTCAGAAGTATGGCGTTCAGGGATGACAATGGTGGTGTGGAATTCATCTTCTACCTAATTCAAAGACTTTCCGCAACAAGTAGCGGGATTTGAGAGTAGCTCATCGCACCCCCACAACCCACAGCACCGTGGTTATTTAGTGGAAGAAGAACGTACCGTAAGTCGTACGGCGATGTTGCATGATCAGGGCCTACCCCTTCACTTGTGGGCTGAGGCATGCAATACTGCAGTGTATGTGCAGAATCGTTGTCCTCACAAGATACTTGGCATGAGTACACCGGAGGAGGCGTTTTCTGGCAAGAGGCCTGACATCTCTCATCTGAGGATTTTTGGCTCACTTGTCTACATGCATGTGACGAAGGACGCCAGAAAGAAGCTGGATCCGACCACAGAGGTTGGAATATTTGTGGGGTACACTGATACACCCCACAACTATCGTGTGCATTTTCCAGACAGTCACAAGATTTTTGTGTGACGGGATATCAAATTTCAGGAGGAGAAAGCCATGCAGTGTTCGCTTAAGAGGGAGCCACACTTGCATGCAGAAGAGGAGCTATTAGTTCTTAAGGAGGAGCTTCCGGATGTGGATCAACCACAAGAGGAAGTTCATGGAGTGGAAGAAACCACTCATGCAACGCCAACCATCAGAGGGTGCAAGCGCACTACAGAAGCTGAGCGACTGGCTCAAGGTGCAGAGAAGGTTGTAGGACCACCTACAGCACAACACAGACAGAGATAGTCACCGGACCGGTACACTCGATACATGGCTCTTGTGATAAACTGTGTCGTGACAGAGCCATCCTCTTTTGAGGAAGCTGTGGAGGAACCTGCATGGGTAGATGCCATGGTGGAAGAATATGATTCGATCATTAGGAACAGCATGGGAGATTGTCCCAAGACCGGTGGGGAAATCAGTGGTGGGTTCACAATGACCTACAAAGTGAAGCCGTGGTGCGGTCGACGCGATGTGGAGAAGTTGGCGAGGGAGATTTTTCGCTCATGGCTTCGATGATCGTAGGATCGATTATGAGGAAACCTTGCACTGTCAAAGGTACTCTTCCGACACGACGATCCCAGTTTTCCGTCACAGAGGGGTGGCGCATCCATTAGATGGATGTGAAGATCGCGTTCTCAATGGAGTCATTGAGGAGGAGGTGTACATAGAGCAATTTCGAAGGTTTCCGCATCTTCAGTAGTGAGTCGACAAGCGTACCAAGAGCACACCGTACGGGGGTTGAAGCAAGCACCTCGTGCTTGGTACACACGGATAGACAGTTATTTCACCGGACTTGGATTCTCCAAGAGGGAGGCGGATCCTAACCTGTACCAGATTGTGGTGGAGGGGAAGTTGCTGATCATTGTACTGTATGTAGATGATCTGATTTTGACGGGTGATGAGCTATTGATACTTTCATGCAAGGAGGACCTTGCTAGAGAGTTTGAGATGAAGGACTTGGGCCTCCTTCATTATTTCCTGGGATTGGAGATTTGGCAGCGCAGTGGTGGACTGTTTGTTTCTCAGGGTAAGTATGCCCGGGAGATACCAGAGAGGTTCAACATGCATGGCTGCAAGCCTGTTGATACTCCTCTTCCTAGTGGTTGGAGGAAGGAGGATGCTACTTCGGAGGAGGTAGTGGATGCCACCGTCTATCGACAGTTGGGGTCGCTATGCATCTTATCAATACATGACCCACAGCGTTGGCGGTCGTTAACCACCGTAAGCTATGGTTAAGCCTACCAAATAAAATCAGAAGCGTGTGAAAGCACATTCTTGAACCTTAGTGGCACATCGGGATATGGTCTATGGCACGTACGTATGTCGAGCGAAGCCGAGCGCTCGAATCGGCGCAAGATTGGGCAGGGAGCCTCCATTCGACCGGAAGAGCACATTCAGAGGTATTCTTCGCATCGATCGACAACAGCTTCTTTGGCACATCGGTAGCGCAGACATGTGGCACCATTTGGAACATACCAGCATACGAAAGCAAGCCAAGCACATGCCATGCTACTTGGATGGTGAAGATCCTCGTCGATTGTTTGGTCGCACTGACGCATCGTATTTATTGTGATAACTAGAGTTTCATTAAACTCTCGACTAATCCAGTATTTCATGACAGATCCAAACACATCGACATCAGGTACCATCATATCAGAGATTGTGTGCAGCGGAGAATCATGTTACTTTCATATATTCCCACGGAGGATCAGGATGCTGATATCTTGACGAAGGCGCTCACCAGGAGAAAATTCGAATACCACAGAGGCAGGATAGGGGTTGCATATAATCCATATCTTGTTGAGAGGGAGTGTTGAAAATGCAACAAGATGATGGAGCTTAGTGAAATGAAGTCGCCTTCACTAAGTGGGCCCGCAGGCTATTTTTGGCGCAAAGTCTATTTTTAGACTATTTCTATTTTTAGACATATGGAGCATGGTCTAGGAGTTGCAGTATGCTATTCTTGGATGATTGGTCGAGTTGGTAAAAATAGATGGACCTCTATTTTTAGACATACAGGTCGAAGTCTATTTTTAGACTGCTTGTCTAAAAATAGGTCAGTCAAATATTATTAGCCCTTAATAATATTTGGACTATAAACTTCAATTTATCCTCTTGCAGCACTTCAGTTGGAGCTACAGATGTGGCCCATGCACCTGACAGAAGGAATTACGCTATTCCTAGGGGTTTGGTGAGCTCATGCATGGTTGACTTCAGTTAGAACTCAAGTGGCGGAGTTTGGTGGAGTTGATGAGACAGTTGGTGGAGTTGTGTTTGGTTTAACTTAGTTGAACTATTTGTATTTAGTTTAACCAGCTAATACACTAGTGATGAGTTGAGTGAATTAAATATTATTTAATTCACTAATTATTAACTCATTATTCAACTCAAGAACACATCAGTGCACTGCAGTGCATGGACAGTTCAGTGAAGACCAGTGGAAGAGGTAGATGAAAGGGTGAGTTTGCTATTAGTTGCGACATGAGTTGTGCATGAGTTTTGCACAAGCATTGGAGGAGATTGCCCATGAGGATTGCGCAGTTGAAGCCAAGGAGATTCGAACTTGGATCTCTCATTGAACCAACTTGGATTGCGCAGTAGAGGCAGGCAATTAGTGGATGAGTTTTGAACCTGTGACTTGTTCAAAATTGAGCTAGTTTGTGTGTAACTTTTGGAGACAGTACTGAGTACTTGTGAGGAGTATTGTACTGAGATTGTTACATGTTCTCTTCTATTATAATATACAAATAGCTGGGGGTTTTCAGCTATAAGCTTTCCCCATTACATATTGTGTTTATGTGCGCATGCGACTGTTTCTATTTCCGCAAATTGTTGATCAATTGTAGAAGAGGTTGTGTTATGCATGAATTCGAATTAGTGTGTGACCAGGATAATATCAGTGGATAAATCTTCATTATTCAGCAAATTTCTACACGTTATATCTACCCCACTGCAAGTCAACTATGTGGCTACCTACCCCGTGCTTGCACTCAGTGATAATACCATCGTGCATAGTGTGTTGGGGGTATTGGGTCCCGACTTCCAGGATGTTTTCCTGCCATCAGGAGTGGAACTCTTGGAAGCCATGACTTCTTGTTCATTATGATGAGCTCGGTTGGAGCAGAGTTCCTTGTCTTGTGTCAAGCTCCTTAAAAAATGAAACAAGGTTGTTGGATCAGAGTTCCTTGTCTTGTGTCAAGCTCCTTAAAAAATGAAACAAGGTTGTTGGAGCAGAGTTCCTTGTCTTGTGTCAAGCTCCTTAAAAAATGAAACAAGGCTGTTGGAGCAGAGTTCCTTGTCTTGTGTCAAGCTCCTTAAAAAATGAAACAAGGTTGTCGGAGCAGAGTTCCTTGTCTTGTGCCAAGCTCCTTAAACCATGAAACAAGGTGTCTTGAGGATAGTTATTTTAATGTGTCAACCTCGTTAAAATAATGAAACACTTTCCCGTTCAATTCGAGTCTTTGATAAGTTCTCGTAAAATCCCAGTCGAGTCTTTCTCTTAAACTCGTAACTTGAACCTTCACTCCATCTGCCTTTCATATGAACTAAAGCTTGGGGGGCATGTACCTCGAATTGAGTCACCATGTTGGGGGCATGCAAAATTTTTCAAGCAGATTTTTCTTCCATTTCAAGCTTGTGTAAAAATGAAACTGGTTTCAAGCATAGTTTATCTTTGTTTCAAGCTTGTGTAAAAATGAAACCAACCTCAAGCAGAGTTTCCTGATTTCAAGCTTGTGTAAAAATGAAACCTTTCCCATTTTACCTCTTGTGATTGTCATTTTATCAGCCTGTTGTTGCCAGATGAGCCTTGGTTTTCTCATTCCATCGTCCCCATCTGCTTGACCGATCATATGCCTTCACTTGGTTGTTTTACCCGTTCCTGGGGAACTGCTGCGATGAGTGGTGTTTGCAAGCCAACCTCTTAAATTTTATCATGTTCTGAGTAGTTCCACCATCACCGGAACCAGTTGCTACCCTTTATACCACTCGTTCCTCCAGGAGGAGTCACCTTTCAGCTCTTTTCTGACTTTCTAAACATGAAAATATTGCCGAGGCCCTTGTCGTTTCAATCTCGTTAAAGTGGCTACGAATCGACATCTACCCAGTATACGTTTACCCCTTTTTTGGGTTGGGATATATTATTTACGAAAAAGGAATACCCTAGCCTATCGCGACTAGGAGGTTTTCTCAGACATAGTTTTCTACCTTTTCGGATCTGAGGAACTATTTATGAAAAGGGACCGTTGGAGTTTACTTTTCCGTTGTCTTTTCAAACTCTCTAAATATGAAAAGACGCTGAGTTCTTCCTCTGTCAGACTCTTTAAACCTTGATGACATTGGATTCAGTCGTAATGACGTTATTTGAGTCGCTCCTTCCTAGGGCTCGTTAAATGTACTAGGATGGATTCGTCCAAAGGACGGACTTATATGACAAGCATATGGTATCCTCTTCAAGCTTGTGTAAAAATAAAGAGGTACTCGCCAGGAATGGTGGGGGGAAAATGGAACCAACATCATTGTCGTGTCAGCAGTATGTCGCTCTTGAACATGGTACTTGTCTGCATTCGTGTTGGGTTGGGGACATCTCATCTCGTTTTCCACTTGCCTCCATGGGTTTGGGTGATCCTTTTTGACCTCTCATTTGCTCTTTTCCTCGTCACTATGACCTCTGATCTCTTGATGTCAAATACTGCCAAACTCACTATCGTGATGTTTATATGTTCAAGAGAAGTTGACCTCTGCAAATATCAACCTTCCTCTGATTCTAATTTGATCCTGATTCACAAAGACATTATGTTCCTTTGTCTCGCGTCGATGATGTGGGAAACACTATGTCCCACCTTCGATCAAGGTCACTTCCTGTCGACTTCAGCTCATTATCTAGGAAGCTGATCTAGAGACTCCCTTCTGGTACCTTGGAGCTTTCATGCCTCAATGGCAGGTTATTCACATTCGACGTGAGGTTTTAATCATTGGCCTCTGATCGAGTGATTCTGCGGGTGTTCGAAATCAACTCATTGTTCACATGCCATAGATTGTACCTGTAGTACCTTGAGGACCATTGCCATTAATGGTGGTACTTCTCGCGTCTGTTAATAGCTTTCATCATTGGCTGGTAATCAGACGATGTTCTCACATGTTCGACTTCAACCCATTTATTCGCATGCTTGAACTTGTACTTTGTTTGGGTCGAGATGGAGTGCAAGACCCTGGATTGTGTCTGTTGTAATCCAGGCTGCGATTTTGTGGATTATTATGATTGGTTATGTGACTCACTTACTGGATGGTTGCGACCATAATTGAGTCTATTTATCGATCCTCACTGGATGGCTGCGTCTATACCTTGGATCTGGATTATTGTATACTCTGTTATGGATGGCTGCGCCCATACCGCATATATATATATATATATATATATCATATATCTGAGATATCAGATGTATTTCTTCGCGTAGGTTTTCCAACGGTGGAGTTTTCAGTTGGACATGTTCTCGTAAAGCATTTCACCACTCTCTCTCTCTCGGGCCTCATGGTTTAGGGGGGATCTATTACATAGTAATTTGTCACCGTCCCTGAAATCCCCGTCCCGCACATTGGAGGGCTCATTTTGTGACCTGTGAGCAGTGACATGGCTTGAAAATACTTTCATGACATCCCTCTAAACAAGAGCTTTCATTGCCCTGAAGACATCTCCTTGTGAAAAACCCTAAAAATGGCCCTTTTTGCATTGGCGCGAGCAGGCAGTTCATTACCCGCACCAATGGGGAAAATAATTAAAAGAGGTCGCGCCAATTGGCACTGTGTCCCAGATTCGCACTCGCGCCAGCCAATTTAAGAGGGGTTTTTTAAAAATAAATGGCGTAAGTTTCGTCCTAACAAATTCCTGGACTGCTATCTATCTTGAGTTGGGAGGTTTGGCTACGGATCTCCATAGAGAGGAAGTGGTTTTCCACCTCTCATGGAAGCTTCCTTGATGATAGGGCCAATCCCATGATTATAGGGATCCCAACTCCCCTTCCTCCATCTATAAAAGCTTGCTCATCTCCTTTGCAAGCTAGTCTTCAAGTTCCCAAATTCCCAAGAGCCTTATGTCAAAGTAAGAGCCTTGATTATTCCCCTACACAATTCAAGCAAGAAGACTATTGTCAAGATCCGAAGAGAGAGGTTTGTCCCATCCGACAAGCTGAGACGTGTTCTCGCCGCAACCCTCCGATATAAATTCGTAACTATGGTTGTATTCTTCCTTTGATTGATTAATAATAAATGACTACTGGTTATGG
This sequence comes from Pinus albicaulis, assembly GCA_034641835.2. Lineage (NCBI taxonomy): Eukaryota > Viridiplantae > Streptophyta > Pinopsida > Pinales > Pinaceae > Pinus > Pinus albicaulis. The sequence continues at coordinate 435,439,908 of CM076581.1, read as the reverse complement.
TTCCACTCTTGTTGTTATTTATAATGATGAGTTATGTCCTTTCTGACTGACATATAGTTGCATCTACTGGATTTTACGCTTGTGTTTGTTTTGTTTCTCGCATGTGCAGGTGTCCATCACGAAGATCGTGGGGATCGTGATCTACCAAAGCTAAGGAACGGGAGCGCCACTTCTTCTACAAGCAACAACGTTGGATTCTAGGTAAGCCTTCATCGCTGGATGGTTTATTTGCAATTAGGAACTTGCACTATAGCGTGAACGATTGTTGCTAGACCCAGTCTGGGCTAGTAGGGATCGCCTCTGTCCGCAGAGGGGATTTACCTCCACAACAATACTCTTATATCATTGCAATGCATTTTGAAATGTATACATGTAGTGCATATATCAAACTTGTTGCCACATTTGAGGTCATATGTGGCAGATCTATTTTTAAATTCTTGTTAATGGTGTTAGTATCTACCCCGTACGCTCTAAAAAGTATCTGATATAGTTAGTCCCCATTTACTTTACCTTTGAATGTGGAGACAACATGTTTAGTTTTTCTATAGATATAATTTGTTGGCTTTTGGGAATTGGATTCCCTTTCCCCTGGAATAGTACGCTGACAATTGAAGATTGGTATATTGAAGTTATATTCCTAGTTAGCATCGCAATTTACAAAGACTTGTGTTATTCTTTTTTAGTTTCTTTTCGTAATCTTGTGTATCAATACATTGCTCCACCTCTTAGATTTCTATTGACAAATTTTATTATTGAAGTGTCACTGCTTCTTGAAGATAACTAGAGGAAACGATACAACTACAAAAGTGGAGCATGAGACATTCTTAGTAGAAATTGCTAGCGCTGATGTGTTTGATTATGTTAGATAAAATGAAAATTGCAATGTACCACAACCATGGGAATTCAAAATATTGGGATAAAATTGTGTGCTTCTATTTGCATTTATTACTTTAGTTGAAGATAACATTTCATCATCAAATGTTGTACATTGAGAACAAAGCAGGCACACAATTTATTCTATGGTGACATTTTATTTGCTTTGTTTATACAGGTCATTTGGCCAGATAGTGGCCACTATTTCTCAATTGAAGAGAACTTGTTCAAGTTTCTTGCTTCCATGGGGAAAAATGACATTAACAATATTGCTTATGTTGAGGTATATATCGTATAAATCCTTTATAGTCTACTTTAGTTTATATTCCAATGTTCATCGACTTTTATGTCTTATACTTTGTATTATGTCTTCTTCTTTTTTGCAGAAAATGAACCTAGTATTGATGGTAAGAAACAAGAATTGAAGAAAGAGGAGAACAATAACACTAGAGCGACAAAATGAAAATTAAAAAGATAGAAAAGGGAATCAGTCTATTGGTACTTGAGCCAATATCCTGTATAAGACACACACATAGAGACTTATGGTCAAGTCTTCAGAGTTGGTGAATTCACCTGCAATGTCTTGGCAACACAATGATAATGTTTTGAAGTGATGAAACAATATTTCATGTGTAAATTATACTCCAACCAATATTAAGTTGGAAACTCATATTGTAATACTTGACATTTCATATGGAGAGAATAGATAATATTGATGTGAGCGCGCGGGCTTCTGAGAAGAGGCGATAGGGCCGAAACTCTGCAGATCCTGATCTCGGCTCTGCAGGCCTGCCAGCCATTCCGGGTCGTGCAAGATAGATCCATTAGAGGCAATCTCACCTGATTCGTCCAATGTATACCTCAGGGGGGGTTCGACCCCCCCCCTACCTTCAGGCCTTTCATATTCGGCAGCATCCCCTCGGATACCTCCAACATTCCATCCAGCTCCAGATCTGAGGAACACAGTAATGAATCGGCGCCCAAAGGATCCGCGTCTGTAGGGAAAACTCCAGGTCAACACAACGAGCAAGATCCGTCCCCATGTAAGCCCATATCGAAGAACATACCCAGACTAATCATTGATGATCCTTGGATCGATGAATACAGAGACCATATGAGCAAGCAGGCCCTGATATGCAAATTCATGGGGGTTCAACTTAATGAAAAGGCTCTATGTTGGTGGATAAACCAAAAATGGAAACCCAAAGGGGACTACGATCTTCAGCTGGGATCGAGAAGCTTTTTCACCGTAATCTTCGCTCACAAGGACGACAGAGATCGCATCTTCAAAGGCGGCCCGTACTTCTACAACTCTGCAGGACTATACATAACGTACTGGAGGCCAAACTTTGCTCCAGAGCAGGAAGATTTCAAGAAATTTCCAGTATGGATTCGCCTGCACTCTCTACCTGTGGATTAGTGGAACAAACGCATCTTGGAGGCCATAGGAAACCAGTTGGGAGTCTTCATCAAACCCTCAGATCTCACATCACAAGGTAAGTACACAGCCTACGCCCAACTCTGTGTTTACCTGGACATTTCAGGACCCCTCCCAGACCATATGGAGCTGATCCATAAAGGAGTGCAATGGAAGCAAACCATTGACTATGAAAATATCCCTTTCAGATGCCGCACATGCCGACAACATGGACATCTAAGTCACAGCTGCTCTGTGAATCAACCATAGCCTCAGGCCCAATAGGAACAAGTGGCTACTCCAACGCCTGGCTTCACCACAGTCTCAAGAAAGAACAGAAGAAAGAAAGGCAAAAAGCCTCCAAAACCCCCCACCAATATTACCCCCACTAAAAATGCCTCCACCGAGCAAAACAGCTTTGAATTTTTGAGCAATCTTGACTCATTGGAGCACCCTAAAGTCTCACAGGCCCCCACTGATCATGATCCAACTTTATCAAGTCAACCCTTGATTACAATAAATGCTCCAAGCACAACCTCTGATTCATTCCAAGCCCAGGCACCGCAACAAAAATCAGAATCCGCTCCCATCCAGAATAATACCAACCACACCTCACTGC